>OY728152.1:1071860527-1072460527 GCA_963277665.1 Viscum album | reverse complement strand
TGTGTATATATAAATATAATTATAAATATTTATATTTATTTACATATATTATATATTAATATTTATACACATATATTTGAATATTTAGATAATATATATCAGTTTGCTAATATAGACGCACACAAATATAAATATATAAACACACAGACACAGACACACACACACACACACCTTATTTTGGTATATGAATATTCATATATTTTTATTTTAAATAAAATGGATATTATTATTTATTTAGTTATGGTTTATATATTTATAAAGATATTTTATATGTAAATATGTTTACATATTTATTTATAAAATTAAATTTTTATGTGTGAATATATATAAAATGTATATATATTTTTATATAATTGATTGTTAATAATAGTAAAATATAAAAAAATTTAAAATTTTAATGTCATAAAATCCATATCATGTTAATATTTGAAAATAAATTGTGTCTACACCAAAAAAAGATAATAATACTCTATTATATGTGGATTAAATTATATGAAATGATAATAAAATGGGGTACCCAACAAAAATATTAGTTTTGGATACCTTCTAGACCTTTTTTACCATAAACAATGCTGGCCAAAGAACCCCTAGTAACCATGGTGTATATATTTTCAAGAGATTTTATTTTATTTGTGTTATATCTCAAATAACACCCAGATAAAATGTTATGTCTATTTGAAGTTTGAGTCACATTTTCAAATTATTTTAGATCTTTTTTTGATTTTTTGATTTTTTCTATATTCATATTTTTATTAAATTACTTTTAGTTAATAATAATTAGAAAATTATTCATTAATATTATTTTTTTAATTATTTTATATTCTATTTTTCACTAAATATATTATATATTAAGTGTAAATGTGAATTTTGGCTTATATAAATCATATTTTGTGAAATATATTATATTTAAATCAATATAAATATATTTATATTTTAATAATTGATTTTAATGATAAATAAGATTTTATTATAAAATATAACTTTTATTAGTGCTAAAAAATGTTTTACCACTAAGAAAATGAATAATTTTATTATCTCTAAGAAAAGAACAGATAAAAGTACCCTTCATAAGCACTAAAAAAGAAATTATGAAGGGTCCATTTAGAACTTCTTTTTCAATGATGATAAATGACCATTTTATCAGTGTCTTTTTGGTACTGATAAAATTACACCATTTATTGGTGTTTTTTTCACAAATAAAGTATAGAACTAGATAAATCAAATTCTTTGGTAGTGGCCCGACATCAAGGGTGTTTTGCATGTTGGGGCATATGACATTTCTGATGAGCCTCGCTCGATGGTGGGGGTGCTATGTAAGTGGATGACAATATTTGTAGTTTTAGATGTAGGTGTGGTTGTTTTGAGGGTAGAAGGTTTGTATCAGATGGGGACTAGTGGAAAGAGATGTTTGAGAAAATAGTGGTGAGGCCATGAATTTGGATGTGATCATTATAGGGGTAGTGATAATGAAAAGGTTCAGCCCCAACATTGGCCAATAGTAAGAGCAGGCTAGTGATGGAGATTGAAAACAGTGGAGTTAGGCACTATGGGGGTAGTGACGATGATGGTTGTTGCATGGATAGGGGTCAACGATGATAGTGACCCCCAATAGGGGTATTGGGTAGGTGTGGAGTGCACAGGGGCTAAACCAAAAATGGGCATATGGTTCAATCACCCATGAGTATACGATCCATGTACTGAGGGCATTTCAAATGGGCCACAAAATATTTGTAATGAAACAAGAATATATATAATATATAAATAATGTTAGTATACCTGGGATCCCATCCCTTAGGGGTGGTAAGGAGACACCAAGTGTAAGGACATGCTGGTTTGTGTGTGTTGTTTGGTTGTAATTTTACCCCCTAACATCCAATATATATTGTTAAATTATTAACTAATTGTTCATAAATAATTATCAATATTAATTAATTACTAATACATGAAATGGTGTGAATCATGGATGAATCCACAGTCCTGAAAAATTTATTAATGAAAATAAAATACAAGATAGAGGAAGAAGAGGAAAAGAAGTTGAAAAGTTAACAAGATGGTCAACCACCAAAGAACGACTCAAAAGGAATCATCTTATTTTATTTCTCCCACTTATTTCATGAGATCAGCATCAAAATCTAAGGTGTTTTCCTCACTTACATTATCTACGAGCCTTCCAAGAAATATCCTTGTCACCCGTTTTTGATGATTCATCATCCACACCATCCTCATCAATAGGCTCTGTGTCTTCAGTAAAAAACATTACAGCGTGGTAATCCTTATCCAATGCACAACCATCAATATCTGTAGATTGAATTCCAACATAAGGATTTCCAAATTAATCTCAGAAATAATCTCTAATTTGATATCTACTGATAATTTTATTTATATTAAGGGAGTGTGTCCTGGTTTTAGATTCCACTCAAGTAATTTTATATGTTTCCTTCCGCTCCAGAGAGTCACCAACAACAAGGGCCCCAACTACCCCACCAATGCGAGCTTGTAGTGTTGCTACAGAGGGAGTTGGATAAGCTTCCTACATGGAGAGAGGAAAGGTATCATCCCCATACAGCACTGCATGGACTTGCTCATGCTAATTGATAAGTTGTCTAGAGGACTTCATGGGAAGGACCAACTGAAAACCATCAGCATCCAACACTTTATATTTCCATTTACTTTTGACCATATAAATCTCTTTAGAACCCAGTGTAGTATCCTTCCACAAATCATCCTTGAATTATTGACCACCTTGTGTAGCCTGCACCTCTTAATTCCTCGAAAATGAACATCAAGAAGGGAGATATAATTTCTCAGCATGAAACATCTGAGAAGCCTCCAGCTGCATGGATTTGGTCTTTGAAACATGTGAGCTATTATATGCATCTTTATCAAGAACTAAAACACCTTTAAAATGATTATATTCCTTTCAATAGTCTTTCTCCAGGTTCCCTTTTTCACTAAATTTATAGTAGAAAATGTTACTTCGGAATGTCTCAATAGAATGTCCAACAGAGTTGCAGTCCAAATTATAACGAGGATGATTTTCATAATCAACTCTCAAATGAATATAATCATGAGGACTGGATAGATTTAACTTTTAAATGAGGATTTAATCAAGATCCAACTCGACTAACATCCATGTGATGTTTTCAAACCACACTTCCTCCGTCTCCCTATCCAATCTAAAACGAACTCCAACAGTAGTTGTAATTTCATGAAATATGAATCCCATAAAATCCAATTGAGGCCAAAAATCCTCAACCAGACCTATGTAAATGTAGAGGTTTGATGGCTGAAACCAATCTATGCACTGCAATGAGGATTCCAGGTCCTCTAATGTGCGAATCAATTGGAGGATTATAGATTCCCAGGTATCAGCTGTGGGTAGAGACAAAGACTCTCTTGCATCATTTAGGGATTCATCCATAGGCAGTATTTTCAAGAATGGGTCACTAGATCTCATGGAGGAGAACACTAATGTGATCTCAAAAAGGATATCTATGGGTATGAAATCGTTCATTACATGGATTATTCTTCCTTAGGGTGACAAGCCAGGGTGTTTGGAGGATTTTTTTGATAGGATTTCAGAAGTTTTGGGGTTTTTTACATGGAAGTGTGTTTTAATTGGCTATATTTTTTATCAATACCTATATATTATTATTAATTAATAATAATTCATTAATTATTATTAATAAAAATCAGTAACTATTTATATTCATTTTTAAATAATTAATAGTTTTTAATTAATTATTAGTATTTATTTATTTTTAGTAATTAATTAAAACTCATTAATATTTTTTAATAATAAATAATATTAATTTTTATTATATTTATCAATAATTTATACTTATAAATAAATTATTTTTTAAAAAACTATTATGTTTAATAATTAGAAACTAAAATGTTATTATTAATAGTTATAATTTAATTATTTAGTTATTAATACTTAATTAAATAAAATTAATTAATAATTAATAATAATTAATAATAGTCATTTTTACTAATTTTACTAAAAATTATTAATTATTAATTAATTAATAATTAAATAATAATTATTTTTTACAATTAGAAACTAAATAATAATTTAAAATATTTATTAACAATTGTAAAATTATAATTATTAATAATTATTAATTACAATGTAATTAAATAATTAATTAATAATTAGTAACTAAATAATAATTAGTAACTAAATAATAATTATTATTATCATTAATTAGTAACCAAATAATATTTTCAATTATTTATTAGTAATTAGTATATATTAGAGAATATCCTATAAATAACATAATCTCAATAACGATTCTCTACAGCTCTGACCTAGGCTTGCAGTGATGACCTAGTTCTAGTGATGGAGGTTCTGTCTCCCCCCTCCCCATCGGAGGGGGGAGCTCTTTCTCGTTAATCACTATAGATGCGCCCTTACACCTTTATTCCCTTCTTGAACCCAGAGTTCATATCCTCAATCCTGCGGATCTCGATATGCCCAAATGTTTCAGAACTGTATCGTGGATCACCTCAACTCTCTTTAGCACCTTCAAAATTCAACACTTCTTTGGATTTGTTCAAGCTAACTCTGGTGGCTTGATTTCATCAGCAGTGCCCCTTGATCGATGTTTTTGACCATTTTTTCTTTGAAGCCTGGGATCTCCAAGATCTGGCTATTATTGGTCTTCCTGATTGAAGGCATATCATGATCTGATTTCAGTCGATGGATGATCTCATCACTTTGTTGTATAAGGATCCTCAGAGATTTTGTGGTTTATCTTTCTATATCTTTAGTGAAATTTTGAATTTCTTATGCAGAGAGATAATCTGAACATGGCGATTTGGGTACGTTTCCCTAGTCATCCACTTCCCTTCTAGAACCCTTCTATTTTTCCTATTCTTGGAAATATGGTTAGTCATTACCTGTGTTCCGATACCAAAACTGATGTTATGTGTTATCTCATCTCCCCTTGCATCTATGTGGAGGTTGATGTCTCCAAGCCTCCAGTTTATTGGGTGTGGATTACTGATGGGAAGTAATTCCAATGGAGATATGATGTTAAGTTCAAGTCATGTATAGACTATTGCAGTTCGTGTCGTCGGTTGGGTCATAGTGATTCTGGTTTCCTGAAAGGGTCTTTGAACAGGAAGGTGCACAGGTTGGGTAATGATGGTTTGGTTTTCTGTGATGGTTCTTTTTTGGAGAAATTAAAGATGCAGGGGAAGGATTAGTCAGATGGTAGGTTTCCTGAAAACCAATCCATGATCCCTCCGCTTCAGGTGGCAGATGCCATGGACTATGGTGGCATTGACAAGGGGGTTGACCTGAAACAATCAAGTGTGGTGCCTCTTGGGAAGAAGGTCAAGGATATATTCTCCAGGCTGAAACGGGATTTAGTGGAGGCTGACTCTATGAATGGAAATGGTGAATTTGTTGTTTCTCATAAGTTTGGTGGGGGTGCTTATGAATTTTCAGTGCTTGCGGGCTCCTCAATGGTGGAAATCCCTTTAAGGGAAGTGGTTAGTGTTGAGCTAGGCAATCAGTGTGAGAAACTTCCCATGTATTTGCAGTCTAAAGATGCACGACTTATAGAGAAGGATGCTCTTTTAGAATCAATTTTTTTATATAGTGGAAAGGAATGTAGGCCATGATCCTCAAGACAGTGGTGTAGCCTCCATCTGTTTGGAACCTGTGGGTGGACCTGTAGTAAAAGATGTAGTTTTTGTTGTACAAGCTATCGATGAAAGTTCTCTTTGATTGGTTCAAGAGGGTACCAAAATCCCTCCCCACTACATGGGTCGTGGTTTTATGCAGCCAACAGAGAAACTGATGGCCTTTTTGAAGAATTTTTTTGATGAAAGTGGTGTACATATGAAGATTTCAGCTGGGATGAAGCTACTTTCTGGGAAGGAGGCAACCAGCATTGAACTTGGTAACCATTTATAGGGATTGTTGAATGATGACTTGGCTTTGGATCAAGATTGGGTTATTCCTTTGAGTGAAAAAACTTATGGGGTTCAAAGTTCTACATCTCTATGTGTTTGTGTTGACCCATTGCCAGTCTCCATTGGTAACTGTATACAAGAACTGGAGAATGAAAAGACCTCTCGTGTTGAGGAGGGTACTGTAATAAATAAATATGGAAGTACTTCCCTAGATATGATAGATGGAGAAGGTATTGTGTTGAAGTGGATACATGTCTTCCATGAGTTTGTGGATCACCCACATTGTCTTTCCTTGATTGACACTAATAATCTATCTTAGTAGGAATGGGGAATGAGTGAGGGTTATTGTGAGGTGAACATTTCTAGAAAATGGGGGGATTGCTCTGATGGTGACAAGGAAAATGATGGTGGTGTGGTTTGGCCTTCCTACATTGATTTTGTTCAGGGTGGGAAAAGTAAGGTGTCTGAGAATGTGGAAGAGATGACTGCCCCACCACGAAGAAGGACAATGAAAGATTATTCTTACTTGCCAAAGACAATATCTAACAGGTCTTCTCTTAGGAAGGAAGACTGGATTGCTTAGTCTTCTAAGAAGTTTCTTTCTTTGGAGAAGATAAATCATAGAAAGAAGTATGCCAATATTTTGAAATATAATGAATGTTTAGAGTGGGAATCGACGACTGTGGAGGAAGCAATCTATCATGGATGTGATGATGGGTCTGATTTTTATGATCTGTAGTTGTCTTTTTCACCTTGTTGTACTTGCTTGATGTACTTTTCTTTTTTTCTAATAAATATTTAGAGGCTTTCCTCTGACTGAGCTTCTCTGGTATTATATATTAGACATTAATTTTAATAAATTGAAAATAATATTATTTAATTAATTATTAATTATTAATTATTAACTATTAATATTTAAAAATAATTATTAATAATTATTTATTATTTAGTAATTATTGTTATTATTATTTATTATTATTAATTAACCATTATTTAGTTACTAATTAATTAAAAACTATTAATTATCAATAATTAATTTAAAAATTAATATTTATTATTAAATAATATTCTTAATTAGTAATTAGTATTATTAAATGACTAGTTAATTATTAATTTTTTTAAAGGGTCGATGCTCAATGTCCCCATTATTGAATTAAAATGAATTACAATTGAGGAACATATAAGCACAAAATATCTACAAGAAAAACATAAGAAAATAAGTAATGAAAACTCATGTATCTCAAGAGTGAGTACTAATGCTATGGTGAGAGGGGAACCCCCTAACTATTCCATGAGGATTTCATCCTCTGCTCTATGTTTTCACCTGAAATCATGGACTATATCCATTATCTTGGAGTCCAACATATATGACTTCCTTTATATCTTCCACTCCAAGTACATGATCATTGCCTTGATCATCCTTCTCACTGCTTCCAGATGCAAGAAAATCAAAAGAATTATGTTTACTGACCGTTCAAATAAATTTTTTCTTCACTGGATGAATACTAGTAGGATTTATTGATGTAGAAGCAGCTGAATTATGTGTACTCATACCATTAGTAGAATCAGAACCCAAGCCAAATACTGGATGAAATAATGTTTTAGTAGGGGTTTTCAAGCCAACTAGAAAAAGATCAGTGCTAATCATCTTCTTGTATGGGGACTCCATGGATCTTGTTTCATTATCAACATCCCTTCTTCATAGGTATTTAACTGTATGAACACTATAAAACTACTTGACCTCCTTAGACTATAAAATAAAAACAACCCCCTATAGGAAACTACATCCAACATCTCTATGGGTGAAATTTTTCATCTTTGAAAGTTTATGATCGCTCAAAATCGAAAGATCACCCATAACATCATCCTCTATATTCCCAAGATCAAAATAAGGAATGGAATATTTCAAAGATTCATTAATACTAAGATTAATACCTAGTGAATCCAAATATTTTCCAATGTGATGGGATGATAAATCCATCTTAGTAGGGGACAACCCCCTTTTATTCCCTTTTTAAGGGCATACAAACTTTTTTATGAAAATGTAAAATATATGACATATTGTATTTGGGATTCTTTGAAGAAGAAACATCTATTTTTTCCATACATTTATAGTTCACTGAAAAAATAATTATTTTCTCATACTAGAAGTTAAAATAAACATTTTCATGTGCCTTAGTCCCCTTAACATCGTGGTTGTATTTAGATTCTTCTCCAATAATATATTCCATAATTCCCCAAGATAAATAATCTTTAAATGAGACCCCAATAATATTCAAGTGATGTTCCACAGCAATGTTAGTCCAGGATTGAGGCTTATGATTCATTAGATCAAGAACACCAGAATCAGTTGACTTTTGAGGAGGATAATCATGTCTTGGATTTAATATTTTTTAAACACATGTTTCAAAGGATTCAGAATAGGAACACAACCACATTATCCCTGAAGATTTCCTTCATAATTTCAAATAGTCAATCCACCCAAAAAATTAATCCCTCTAGCAACATATCCCTGCAGAGAGTCATCTACAACCTGTTTATTGGATTTTTCCACCCCACGATTCCCCATCCATCTACAATGTCGTAACTCATAGACCCTAAGAATGAACATGGAATATAAAAGGTATTTACTATAGGTTGGTTTATGATTACCACTTATTCAAAACATGTTGTAGATAAAGGAATTTACTAAAATTCAATTTTGAGATTAACCTCATCATTGGGAATGGAAAGTATAATTCAAATAGACATCAACTAAAACAACGATCTTAGAGGCAAAAACATACCATTTCTATATCATTAACCAACCTAATTAGAATATCAATCAGAGATTAAATATCAAATAGAATTTCTTGATTCCATAATACCCAGTTGAGACCATGTATTTTATCGTAGAACTGATCTCAAGTGTCTTTGAATTCGTTATGGATGAAATTCAACCTCCATTCATGAATTCTCAAAGTTCCTAGATTCAGTTTGATCAATCCCATAGAGTAGTATCAATCATTAAATTTAACATAAGGTAAGAGTAAATGAAAAAACCGAATCTTAGTTAAACAAACATAAAATCTGAGAAACCCTAGATAGAAGCTAATCAGGAAACCAGATCTACAACCCCACCAGGGTTTCAAAACTTTTGAAAAGGAAACCAGGGTGATCATAGAGTACATACATAAGTTAATCTATTTTGTGATGGCATATTTCATGGTTGAAACATGAGAAGTGTAACCTTTCATAATGATTCCCTCTGAATCCCTATTTTTAAAAGAAACCAATGAATATCCTGAAAAACCATAGAAGTCCAAAAATACCTTCAAATATTCCTCCAAACTATCCCTAAATGACGTTGAAGAGGATGGGACCTTACGATCCATATATTAAATTGATAAACATGAATAAAGATTTATACTTCTCAAATGATCGAGGGAAACTCGCACACTAGAAATCATCAAAGAACTCTTCTCGAGTACCTCCATCTTATATTCATTAATAATTATTAATATATAATATTAATATTTAATAGTTAATTATTTTTTATTTTTTATTATTATGTTGTTATTATTATTGTTTATTTATTTTTAATATTTTTTAAAGGAAAATGGTTGATATATAAGGTACAAACCCATTTATTAAAAATATGAAAGTGATACAAAGTGATGGAAGGGACCTAAGGGAAAATAAAATATATAAAATCATCCAGCTCAAGATCTAGTAAGCATATAATGAGGAGGGAGATGTGACAACCGGGTCCAAGTGACAGCACAACCACCCCGCCTTAACATGGTCGTCGGGTCCTGGCCCACCAGGTACCACCAGTTGCCCCGCAGACACGTGGGGCCCACCCTAGGGTCCACCCACGTGCTCGAACGGGTCATCTGACTAATGATAGTCCCCACAAGCCAACACATGTCCTTTCCAATGTGCTTTTTCCTCACTCACACTCACCCTAAGAAACTTCCCAGAAGGTCACCCATCCTGATCACTACTCCAGGCCAAGCACGCTTAACTATGGAGTTCTAATCAGGTAGGCTCCCGAAAAGGAAGGTACACCTTGTTGACACGAGTCATATCATTTAGTCATTTAACCCTTTATCATTTGGGGATGTTACAATCACCCCCCCCCCTTTAGAGCACAACGCCCTCATTGTGGGCCCTACATCTTAACCCAGGCAGTGCACCGAACTTAAGGCTGGGTTCCTCCTCTGATACCAAATGTGACAACCGGGTCCCGGTGACAGCACAACCACCCCGCCTTAACATGGTCGTCCGGTCCTGGCCCACCAGGTACCACCAGTTTCCCCCACAGACACGTGGGGCCCACCCACATGCCCGAACGGGTTATCTGACAAATGGTAGTCCCCACAAGCCAACACATGTCCTTTCCAATGTGCTTTGTCCTCACTCACACACACCCTGAGAAACTTCCGAAAAGGAAGGTACACCTGGTTGACACGAGTCATATCATTTAGTCATTTAACCCTTTATCATTTGGGGATGTTACAATCACCCCCCCCCCTTTAGAGCACAACGCCCTCATTGTGGGCCCTACATCTTAACCCAGGCAGTGCACCGAACTTAAGGCTGGGTTCCTCCTCTGATACCAAATGTGACAACCGGGTCCCGGTGACAGCACAACCACCCCGCCTTAACATGGTCGTCCGGTCCTGGCCCACCAGGTACCACCAGTTGCCCCCACAGACACGTGGGGCCCACCCACATGCCCGAACGGGTTATCTGACAAATGGTAGTCCCCACAAGCCAACACATGTCCTTTCCAATGTGCTTTGTCCTCACTCACACACACCCTGAGAAACTTCCCAGAAGGTCACCCATCCTGATCACTACTCCAGGCCAAGCACGCTTAACTATGGAGTTCTAATCAGGTAGGCTCCCGAAAAGGAAGGTGCACCTTGTTGACACGAGTCATATCATTTAGTCATTTAACCCTTTATCATTTGGGGATGTTACAGGAGATGTCTTCCCTGGCCTCAATGTTGTCATCCCCTCCTTCAAGTCTTAACCTACTGCCATTTTCTACCACTACTTCTGGGGGGCTCATCAATAGACTCATATCTTACTTACTATATTTCTAAGGAACCAATGAATCACTGATCCTCCTCCTCAATGGAATGGTATGAAAGAAACTGGGATGGTTTATGTGTAGTAGACCCCATTTTCAATGACGGAGAGCCTATGCCTGCTTAACCAGAATCAAGAGAGTAAATCATGGGCACTGCCCTAGGAAAACCCCCATGAGCATCCTCATGGTTGGTATTGTAATCACACATCATCTTTCACATTATAAAAGGAATGTACTTAATGGAGAAAACATCTATATCATAAGAACCCATTTCCTTGTTATCATGGTTGACTGCAATGGGAATTTCAAACACCATGCCTTTTGTAGAAATAGCCCCAAAATTCTTAGCAGCAACCACAAAATTGGTATGGTCCTAATTAACTATTAAAAAGGCTTTAGTAATTTTATTTGGATAGGAAAAAACCAATTTATCTTTTCCATTAACTTTTGTAGTGTCCAAAAAATGTACTTTCCATAATTTTGAGTCAACATCAGCATGGGAATCTATTTAAGCATTATATAGACTATGTGTAGATTCACTATCATCCTTTCCAGCCACAATACAAATTGCATATATAAAGAAGGTCCCAGCATGAAGAATATTCATCTGATTATCCACCTCTTCTGTAATGTCTTACCAAGACATTTTATGGTTTTTATGAAGTAGAAATAATGGTGAGGCCTCCTTATTACCTTGAGAATTCTAGTTTTGTTTTGGAAGATAGGAATCAAGAGCATCCAATCTAGACTACCCCATAATCTGGTAATCACTGTGAGATGTAATAACACCATGTTGAGAAGAACACAAGGTCTGAGTAGGAGGGTAACCTCAAATCACCCCCTATAATAGAATGTTGATAGGAACTCATCTGTCCAGAAGGGTGACCTTAAACCACCCCCTCCAAAATAGAAAATTGATAAGAACCATTCTGTCCAGTAGGGTGTCCTTGACCCCCCTCTATTGAAACTTGTTTAGAAGAACCAAAATTATGTTCAGTATAGTGATCCTGGCCCACCCCCTATATTATGGGACATTCCTATTCCCTTACTTTGAATGTCCTTCTCCAAATGTCCAATTATGTCACAAAAAACAAAACAAAATTTTTTCATACAATTATCCTTCTTGTGGCCTATAACCTTGTAGTCCGGAAAAAAATCAAGAATATTTTCATACATAATTATAGAAGATAATTCATCCTAAAAGGTTGAAAAAAAACCTTGTTAATGAATGCTGCGAAGAGATCAACGTCTAAAATAAAATGAGTGAAATGACTAAATATGATGCTCTAAGTTTCCTTTTCCATTTTTATTGTAACACCAATAGCATGTGTGATGTAATATAAAATTATTGGGTGCCATAAAATCCAATTGAGCCCATAAATTCAAACTCATAACTGAACTTAAGAATTAATCTCCTCATGTAGATTGAATTTATATTTCCATTATTGGATCTGCAGATACCTAGGTTTCAAGTAGATAGAACTGAACCCCCATGCCTTGATTTCAACTCCTTAAAAGGGAAATGAAGATGACAGAAACCATGTACCAATGAGATACATATTCCAGTATTAAATCCCAAAATATATGATAGTTGAGTAATTAATTCCTTAGTATTCCATGTATTATAATCCCATGGATTAATTCAACGATCAATAATGGAGTGTTTACCAAATTTCATCTCCCTCATGTCACGTCATCCCCATCAGAGGCCACTCCCCCTCACCTCACCCCACTATAAGAAGTTCCCATCATCATATGTCACCCCCTCTATTGGACGCCTTAGGTATGTCCGTCAAGGGAGGATTATCATGTCACCACTTTAATTTCCAATTCAATCTACACCAGCAGAGGCGGATATCTAAGTCACCCCATCATTTCCCATGAAATTTTAAACATCAATGGTTGTTTCATGTGTTTCTCCAACTATCACTCATGAAAAAATTTGACGACCATTACCCCCACCATCATCTAATATTCTTGCATCATGGGGACAATAGCCCACCAACTTAAAATCCCCCCAAATTTATGGGGGAAGCTACGAGAACTGTTGAGGAATCTGAATCCCACATTGGAAATCCTTAAGGATTTTCAAGACACCATTCCATATAAAAGGGATCCCTGGGTGAATTTGTTAGCTATATTTTCATATTAATATAATAAAATTAATAGTAGATATAATAATAGTTAATTTTGTATGAGTGTTTTTTGTTATATATATATATATTGCTGGTTGGGGTCTAGTCCCTTTTTTTAAGGAAAAAATACCCTTTAACTGGGTTAAGAGGGAACCCATTACATGAACTATAGGAAAAGAGGCACAAAGGCCCTACAGTATAGGACTTGAAGGCCCAGTAGCTCAAGGACATTATAAGTGTGATCATTAAGACCACAAAGCCCAATGGCCTATATTTGTTTCCAGTGGTCATCCCATGGGATAACGCAACCCTCTATGCACATCCACCCAGTAGGTTTATCTGTGCCTCTATGCTTGAATGAGTTCATAAACTATCACCCACACCCATCCATACAACATCATCTACCCCCCTCGAAGGTTTTCATCACCTAACTGCCTACCATTGGAAGATCCCTCAGCATGTACCTATCATTGCCAGACCAGTCTTGACCACCTTGCCACAACTGATTCCAGATGAAGTCTTTCATCTCGCGACTGCTTACCGCCACCACTTTCCACCATCCTCCAACCCACCTTGTGACATTCGTTGCAATAACTTCACTCCTTGATGTTTTTTCATGGTCACCATCCCCCTCAAAAGACCACACCCAATTTTATTGGGGAAAATATGACATGTTCGGGTTGATCCCATGGCCATATGCAGATCATGTAGCAGTAGTTCCAGTTGAATGGTTGTTCATCAGAATATATATATATATACAAAACAAAAATAAAAATTAAAACACTAAAAAAATGTTTTTAAGTGTAATCCAAAGGAATGGGAGCCTCCAATGCCTTTAACCCCTAATCAGGGACAATGTTGATGAAGAATTCAACGCCTTTCAATCATTTTTGGATTGTGAAAAGGCATTGAGGGATTCAATGACTTTAGGTCCCAATTGTTTTAAAAAAAATTAAAAACTCATACACATTTATATTAATTTATTTCCTAAAAAACCCAAAAAAAATCCCATCTTAATATACTGATGGTTAGCAACTTTCATGAGTGGTGGCAGTGAAACATATGTTGTAATAACATTTATAAAGAAGGGGAAACTAGGTAGTGGTGTATTGGGTGATGTAATGTGGGTGATTATGTCATGAGACTGATAGGACATGGCATGGTGGTGGTTGAGTGAGGCTAAGGAAGGTGATTGATGAAAATTTGATGTCGCGTGGGGCGGTGTGGTCGGTGTTGAGGTGACAGATTTTTTTCAGTTAAATGAGATATTCTTGGTGGTTCGAGTGGGATTTGATGAGGCATGGTGATATGTGGTCATGAGTGGAACTACAAAAAATTGGTGAAAAATCAGTGACTACTTTTATCAGCACTAAATAGAAAGCATTGATAAAAGGGGCATCGTTATTAGTGTTATTCTTAGAAATATTACATTTTTTAATAAAAAATATTACTAATATATTTGACATTATTATATTTATATTATAGAATAATATTTATTTATATACATTAATAAAAAACCCATGTTTATAATTAATTTAAGTATTATATATTAACATATATTTTTTATTAATTCAAATATATATATACATAATATTTTTTTTAAAGTATTTATATGATTATAAATAAATAAATATACATTTTTAAATATATAATTATATAAATATATTTGTATTTGTATAAAAATATTTATAAAATATTTATTTATAATAATAATTATAAAAAATATATATTTAAATGATTAAAAAATTATAATAAATATTTTTAAAGAATATTTTTTTGTATTTATAATTATATAAACTTATATATTCATAAATATATAGTTATATAAATATATTTATAATTATATAGAAATGTTTATAAATATAATTACTTATGATTAATATTATACAAAAAATAAATATATATATTTATATATTTGTAAAAAATTTAATATGTACAAAATTGTAAAATTTATATTAGTAGAAATGTTTAATAGTTTATTTACATACATTGACTAAAAAATGTGTATATAATTAAAATAAATAAATATATTAATATTTTCTTAAAAATATATAAAATATATAAATGAATATATTTATTTAGATATATTTCTATATTTATATTAAAAAATTTTAAATATATGCACATGTATAACTACATGTATATGTGTGTGTGTGTGTGTGTGTGTGTCTACATGTGTGTGTAGATGTTTATGTGTACATACTATAATTCATGTAAATGTTACAAATTCATTTTTTTAATATTTTTGTAATTTATTTAATTTTAATCTCCCATTTATTATCATATATTCATTAATAATGTTAAAAATATATTTAATAACTTTGTAATATTTAATTATACAATTATAAACATATATAATTTATTTAAAAAATATTTATAAAATTATAAATAAATTATTAAATAATTAAATAATTGTTAAATTATAATAAATAAATGTAAATAATAAATATATTTATTATATTTATAATATATATATACATTTAAGTAAATATATTTATAATTATATATAAATATATTTCAAATATATTTTTTTATAATTATAATTATAAATAAATAAACACATATTTAAATAACTATAAAATTACAATAAATATATTTTAAAAATATATAAATTTATTATTTTTATAATTATATATAAATAATTTTTAAATATAATTTTTATAGTTATAATTAAATATATATATATATATATAATTATTACAAATATATGAAACGGGTTTGAGTGTAAGTTGGAAAAGCCAACCCAAACCCAACAAATTTATTAGAAAAATAGAAAAGACAACAGAAAGAGAAGGATGGGGACAATCAGGCATTCCTACCCTCTATCAAGGCACAACAAAAAATAAATATATACATAAAAAAACCAAAGGGGAAAGCCCTTAGCCATAAAAATGACTATGGTTCAAGAGGATCATTGTCATTGCCATAATCATACACGAAGTTTTCATCATTGGTTTCACACTCAGACTCAAAGTTTCATTGATTGAAAAGAAGAAAATATTTGTCCTAGATCTCTTCCTATTTTTGAGTGAGCTAAATCTTATTTTCTTTGGTAGAAGTCCTATTAGACACATTTCATCCATGCCCAACCCAATCATCCAATCCACGCCCTCATCCACGCCCTTTCAGGTGACAACCACATCTCCGGGATTCAGGTTGTTTCCATGTCCCTCTTGGTTCCTCCAAAGGGGCTACTCCATGATTAAATACCAATATAAGGACCATTTATGTTCACTTATAATGTAATAGAATGCTCTAACCTTGTCATCATGTTTGAAGTCGTCACCTGTAAGTCAGTTAAAGGAGACTTGGTTTTCCTTTTGGATACCATTTGGAATCCTTCATTATCCACAGATTTCTTCCTTTTTGATGACATCATATCAACTACTGCCCCTTGACATATCACAGAAGAGTGAGAATGTGAAATTTGTTTACCATGTCTTCTTCTTGAGTAAAGATCATATTCCTAAAATAAATGTGCATAAACTATCTATTGTATTTCAGATTCATTGAAATCCTTTTAATTTAAGGCATTCCTTTCCATAATTTCCTCCATTGGGTTTTGATTATCATAAACACAATTATAAGGGGTATTCTATTTATTTTCATCAGATAAAACTTCTTTTTCAATAATTCTATCCCAATACCAGTTGGGAAAGGGGGAGGAAACAACATGATCTGGTCTAACATACCCTTCCAACCTTTTCTCTCAAGGCTGTGAAGAGACACCCATCATAGTCCTCCCATCAAGGGTATCATCATCTGGCATTTCTTCCGCACTCGCGTCATTGGAAGAGTCCTTCATAGGTCTGGGCTTCTTATTATAGTGACTCACATCATGCCCACAAACCGTACATAAGAAACAAGAGACATTTCATCAGCAATTAAATCATTCATGTCCAATTATCCTAAAGTCTAAATAGAATTTCAGAACTTTTTCATACTCAAAACTCAATTAAAACTCATCAAAATTAGTGGAGGGGATAATTCTAGAAACCATGGTGGATCCGAGGATAGCCTCCATGAAAAAATTAGTATAGTGCCCAAATCAGGAATCTCAGTTTCCTTGTCCAATTTTATCTGGGATCTAATCACTAGTGTGATGCCATATAGATTTTTGGGGTGCCAAAATAGCCATCTTATTCCAAATATTTTCACCCAAATTTGAACAGATGAAATGAATATCATTTCGCACACCTCAATATTTCGTGGAACAAGATCCCTACTACCGCTGTCATCAGACTATAGTGTGTCGTCAGTATACAGTTTTGACAAATCGATGTCTCCAATGTAATGTATGTGCTAATTTACCTTGTTATCACCTCCAACCATGGTATTTTTTAGTGACACCTCACATATGTTCATATTCACTTCTTTTTTATGAACCAAACAAATAGCGCCCATCCTTGTTGTATATGATATAAGTAAGATTATCATGTCCTCATCCTTCACTATCCTCTTCTTTTCTTATGTTCCCATTGATACAAGAACACCCTATTCCATCGTGTTGAAAATGTGTTTTCCAAATTTGGAAAAGGCAATGACAATTACATAATTCCAATGAATCATATGCACTTCCCATATGGTACTTACACTATTCTTGTATGACCTCCTTTGTGGTGCAAAAATTTTGGGTGTAGATATTCAATTTTACATTTTGTTTCATCGAAATGGCATGTGTGATATATCTTATGGGTTTTTTAGGCACAGTTTGGGTAGAGTTGGACCTCTCTTATGGAATGTAGTGAGTTATAAGTAGGTTTTCTCAATGCATATCTCTTTAATCAAGGATATTCTTATTGGTTGGTCTTTTAATTCATGTCTTAGAATTCTAATAACAGTATTAATTTTTTTTAGTGGAATCTGTATGATGAATGAATGTTTTTCTCTCAATTTCTAATGAATGTTGATTTTTATATGTTAAAATTGTATTATTATTTTTTCAATATCTTTGTGCACCATGTGTTTGTTAAATTTCCTAAATAAACCTTACAAAGGAAGTGTGAAATTTAAAAAGGTGTTTTGGTCTTCAAAAAGAGTTTTCAATTGGTTCTTAATTTTTACTTGTAATTTTATGTAATACATGAAATTTAAAGTGATGATAAAGTGTTTCTTGTTTAGTTTTAAAAACAATTCATGGTAGTAAAATATCTTTTGACATATTCAAAGTGTTTCAAATTTTTTATTTTATAGTTTTATACAAATTTAATTTTTTATAATTTTATAAATTTTATAGTTTATCTTATTTTACTGACATAATTTAATAATATTTTTATTAAATACTGATAGTTTTAGAGTTTTATTCATTTATAAATTTATATAAATTTATAAATTTGATAGTATATAATATCTACATATATAGTTTAAATATAAATTTTTATTAATTATTTATACATTTATATTTTCAAGATTTATAAATTAATATAAGATTATAGTTTTATTCATTATAAATTGTTATACTTTCATACTTTCATAAATTTTACTTTTATATATTATAATTTATACTTTTATAAATTTGTAAAACTATGTACTTCTATAAATTGTGTATACTTTTATAACATACATATACTTTTATATAGTTTTATAAACTTATATAGATTTATAAATTATGTATATTTCTTTAAATTATATGTTGTTTTATAAATTATATATAATTTTATACTTATATATATGTTTATAATTTTATATATTGATATAAATATATATATAAATTTGTAATTTATACTTTTATATCTGTATATTTTTTCTATTTATAAATAGTTTTATAGTTTTATACTTTCAAAAAAATTATTTCTATAAATTAGACTTTTTATAATTTTATAATTTTGTAATATGAATAATATTTTTTCAAAATAATAATTTGGATAATTTAGAGTTATTTTATTATATGCAATAATTTCTAATTTAAATCATAATCGATAGAAGTTGGATGTATTATTTTAATTAACTGTTTAATAAGTTTCAAAAATAGCTTTTTTTGTATTTCATGTTAAATATTGTATATAAGGGGGAACTTATTTGATTCCTTTTTATAATTGCATCGGTATACTATGGTTTACTCAAAAATAAGTATGTTATCATATCATTAGAGTTGAATTTCAAACCAACTATGAGATATGAAACCATAACAGAGTATTGATTCAACAACTAGAAAATGTTGATAGACCTAAGTGGTGTGATATGAATGAAATGATATTTGATCAGTTTTATTTTCTTTCACAAACTCAGTATGAACTTAATGACTATAAATTCAATGTCAGTGTTAATAATATTTTAAAAAATGTAATTATTTGTTTTATTTGTGAAAAAATTATTATATTTAATAACTATATTTTATATTATGAAAATTGAATTATAATAATATAGATTTTATTTTTTAAAATTTCCATTATTACATTCAATATCTATATTATCATAAGTTTTTTATAATGTAAATGTGATTTTAAGGGTAAGTGATTGGTTTTAATGTTAATAAATTGGATTTATATGATGTTTCGGAATGAGGATGATATTTTGGATTTCAATGATGATCTAAATAAACAATATTTTAGATTTCACATTGACTTCAAAATGGAGTTTTGTGATTTAAAATTAGTGTAAATAGATTCATTAGTTTTTTTTATAATGTAGTTTCATCTATCAACAAGAAGAGTGGAATCTATATTTATAAATAAAAACATTTGTAAGGAAAAAGGGTGATATCTATATTTATATGATCATATTAACTTTTAGAGACCTTCTAGATTGATAATAACACCATGTAATGGAAATGAAAATTACTCTATCCAACCCATATGATATCCATTGTGGCCTCGCTCCCATAAAAGGTGAAATAATGTTTAACCACATGATAAATCATAAACCTAATTTGCATCCAACATCACCTTCATGGTTTAAATTAGTAGAGTCCTTCATAACTATTTCTTCACTCTAATTTGTGTTACATTCTAAGGGGATGAGTCTCTACCAATAAAATGCAATAATAATTATCATCCTCATCAGATTCATCTCTCAAAGAATTATTATTTCATTTTATTCCCTGGGACTCATCCCCCATCTCTTCTGTACATGTACCTATGTTTCTTCAACTACTTTGAGAAGTAATAATCCCATACTAGGTACTGATGAACATTGTGGATGAATTCAGAGGAAAACACCTACCAACAGTGGAGTAATTATTTTCTTAAATTCAATTACCCATTTCCTTCAAAGCTTGATGAAATTATTTGAAACATTAAAATTTTGGGATTCCCTTAATTTAAAGGAACATTTTGTGTATTTATTTATTTTGTTAAATTATAAAATTTTTGATTCAAATAAGATGGATATGAAAAGAAAATGGATGTATTCCAATCGTATGAAAAATGAGTATGAATATGGGGTGGAAGAGTTCATAAAGTTTGAAAGATATCATGCATATGATGCTTATAAAATGATTCGTCCGTGTTTAAATTATTTTTATTCAAGTATAATTAGTCCAGCAGATTTGGAAGAACACTTGATCTATCATGGAATTGATTGATGTTGTAAATATTGGAATAAACATAGGAAAAAATAGAGTGTTTCTAGTGACTAGGATAAAAATGAATTTTATGGATCATATAATAGGATTACGAGTTTGGAAAATGAAGAAGACTGTATCAAGGATTTTGTTCTATGTTTGAATGATTATGAAGATCATATTGAGGAAAAAACAATCATAGTTGAATATGAACTTCATGATTGTCCATAATTTTTTGAGAAGTTAAATTGTTTTGTAAAGATTCCATTGTATGCTTGTTTCAATAAATATTATCCATTTTTATCCATACTAAAGATGAATAATTTAAAATTTGGAAACATATGGAGTGATTCCTATTTTACCTAACTACTTTCTACGATGAATGATATGCTCCCAAGAGATAGTGAGCTTCCTAGCCAAACATATGATGCGAAAAGAATACTACATTCGATGGATATGATCTCTAAAAGAATAAATGACTCTCCAAATGACTTTATATTATTTCAGAAAGACCAAAAATCAATTAAATAATTCAAAAAATGTGGGGATTATCGATACAAGAAAGATGAATTGGATCCTAATAATTTTTTTTGGTAATTTCTAATCATTCCATGGTTTAGGCGCCTATATGGAAGTGAGGAGACTGTAAGGAAATTGGTGTGGAATGTATAAATAACAACTAAATATGGTAAAATTAGTCACCTATAAGATTCTACTCAATAAGAGAGAATTGAACAGGAGTATCCTAAATTTTGAAATGAGCCAAAGAAACCTTCATCTTCCGCAGATGGATTAAATACTTTTGGATTTCAAAATAGAACTCATAGTAAATTGCTGGTTATATTGGTAAATTATATTTTTACATTGGGTTTATGCATGAAACAAAATTAAATTAGGTTCTATATTCTTATATTAGGACCAAAAAAATTGGGTAATGATATTGATGTTTACATGGCTCCATTGATCAATGAATTGAAATTATTGTGGGATTCTGGTGTAACATTGTATGATGCATACAGAAATGAATATTCCACATTGAGTGCCATGTTGTATAGGATGATAAGTAAATTTCCTACCTATGGATTTTTTTAGTATATATAATTAAAGAAACCCAAGGGTTTCCGATTTTTTTAGAAACGTACACAGTCAATTAGGTTGAAACATTCAACAAAGACTGTGTTTCTAGGAAATCATATATTTCTACCCTGATGATATAAGTATCGATCTTGTACGACATCAATAGATGGGATATAAGAAGAATGTATAACACCATATCCACAAATAGGTGATCAAATATTTGATAAGGTTAAATATATAGACACTGATTTTGGTTTAACGTTTTCAAAAAACCTTACAAAAACTGGTTCGAAACAGATATCAATTTTGTTGAGTTTCCAAGCAAGAATTTTCTGCAAAACATAAATTTTATTGATATTATACATATTGAAAAAAAAACATATGTGATTATGTAATTGGGACATTAATAAATGCACCTATAAAAACAAAGGATGTAATTAAGGCTTGGTTGGATATGATTAACATGAGAATATGGAAAGATTTGGAGCCAGTGAATAGTGAAAATATAATTTTCTTCCCCCAGGTGCTTGTATTATTTCCAGAAAGGAGAGATATTAGTTTTAAAAATTATTGAATGATGTAATGTTTCTGGTGGTGTATTCATTTAATATCAATAATATCATTTCAATTACTGATTTAACGTTATAGGGTTTAAAATCACATAATTTTCATATTTTGATGAAAGATATAATGTTTATAGGTTTATGTTTCATTTTTACCAATAATTACCACCATATATTAACCAAGATGTATTTATTTTTCAATAATATATGTAGAAAAGTTATTGACCTTTTAAATTTCCAACTATGGAAAATGAAATATCATCCATATTATATGAATTTTAAATATTCTTCCAACCAACATTCATTGATATGATGGTTCACTTGATAGTTATATTGGTGAATGAGATTTAACTATATGGTATTACAAATTTTAGATGGATGTACCACATTTAATGGTATATGAATATTTTTTAAGAGTATATCAAAAATTGAATTCATCTAGAGGGTTTTATTGAGTAGCGATATATTGTTTAGGAAACTATTGAATTATATACCGGCTACCTATCTAGTGTTGAAAGAATTGTTATTTCAAAATCTTGTCACACTGAGTGTCTTGTAGGTAAAGGAATTTCTAGAATATATGTAGTGATATTAAATATTATAGATACGGAGCAGGCCCACCATTACATTTTTCATAAATTTTTCTAGGTTTCCCTATATGTTTAAACCCACGAAGAAATTATTAAGAAATTGAATCCATCCAAGGATGAAAGTTGGATATCAAAAACACATAATCAATAATTTTTAGGATTGTTTTGAGACCATATTTTGATGAAGTAAGATGAAATTTCAGATTCAATTTCAGAATGACATCGAAGGATGGATAAGGGACAATGTGTTTATGTATTATGTTAAAATGGTTATGTAATTAATGGTTATACATTATTTACAAATGAACATGATGAAGTTAGTGATAGGAAGGGTAATGGAGTTACACCTGTGGATGAAGTGATGCATGGTTCTATAACCAAGGATAAAAATACAATTTATTTGAATATGTCACACATTGGAATTATCAAACAAATAAGGGAGTGGGATTCAACAACATTAAAATTGTTTATTTTTCAATGTAAGGGGGTTGATAATAAGAGTGATAATAAAATATATGAATTCAGATATATGAAAGTATATTTCATTAATAAAGGGTACAAAGACAACCCATTTATAATGGAATCAAATTAAGTATAAGCATTTTATGTTCCAGATCCCGCAAACCAAAAGTGGTCAATTATTATGTTATTGACCAAAACCATAGAATGGTAAAATGAAAATTCAACTGAGTGTGACCCTTTCATTTGGAATTTGAAATCATTTTTTAATGATACCAATGTAAATTATGTATTTTATGTTAGAGGATACCACAATAAAGTGATTCAAATACTTGATAAAAGAGTAAAATCCATTCATCTTTTTAAAAAAGATAATTTAGTAATGAGGTTTTATTTTTTTATAATATACATTGTGATACCTCATGTTATTATATGTTCACTACTGTATTTATATAATTTAAATTAATTGTGGAACAACTTCTATTGATAAGGAATTTTTCATGTTCTTATTCTCCAAATCCTAAGTAACAACATGTTTCTCAACCTACTACTACTCCCTGTTTAGAGGAACAATGTCCTTATTCACATGATGATGCTACCAATACATAGGAACAAAAAGTTTCTCGACCTACTTATGCTCATAGTGTAGGGGAACAATGACTTTATGCACATGTTGATGATACCAATCATGAGGAACAACATATTTATGATTTTGTACCTGAAGATGTGATAGATGGTGAAGAATTTATGTCCTTGAAAAAATAAGGGCACCATAATGTGATGGTGTTGAAAAAATTGTTAAGGAGAAATGACAAGGAATCAAATTCTAGGTCATATGGAATGTTCATGTGTGTAATTTTAACCCCAACAATTCCATGTTAAGTAGTTACATTGGGATCATCACTCAGGAGCATGTGCCAATTGATGTATATTTTTGGCACTATGTTGTGCCAATACTTAAGACGCTGATTTGGGAAGATATTAGGGTAACATTATGATATACTTTATTTATTTCACTAAAATATAAAACAACAAAAACATTTAATTAATCATCATCATTCCTTGTAGAGTGTGTTTATAATAGATTATTCCCATAATATATTTGTATTAATTCTTGGTGTAAAGACCTATGTAGGCTTTCACAAAATTTGAACCAAATTTCATCTCAAAGATGCTGAAGGGAAAATAATCCTTCACCCACTGTATATGTATGCATTCTTGGTAATACAAGAAATGTGGGAGGTGTTTACTAGGCCTCCTGTAGATATATCTTTTTAGGTACACTGTGGCTAGTAATAAATGTTTTAAAAATTATTTTTATTAATCTATTTGATTGAGAATTTTTAATTTACGAGATAATAACTGAGTGATGCAATAGGTAATGGGTAGAAAAACCATCATAACCCTACCATAAAGCAAGGATGGGGTATACTTCACTTGAAAAAAAAATGGTACATATTTTAAATATATTTTAATACATTTATGTGACATGAAACAACAAAATAATTATGTTCCTTTTTTTATATGTAGATTGATGAATCCAAATCAAAAGTCACTTCTATCCTATATCATGTGCTATGTATGGAGGCACATGTAACTTAATATGGGATAATAATAGATGAAAATACACAAAAAGTTTAGGAAGCATGGGTAAGTATGTTTTTTTTTCTTTAAATCACTATTAAATAACCAAGATTACTTATTTTGCAATATTTTATATCTAACATAGACATAGGAATCATCAACATGTGTATCGGATGAACACCTACTATCAGGGTACTTGAAGAGTCTATATAAGTGTGGTTGTGTCAGAGGTGTGGGTTTTGGGGTGACACCCCAAACATATTTTAAGAAAAGAAAAGAACAAGGGGATAAAGATAAAAAAATGGAAGAGATGCAGACATGATTAGTTTCCTTTGAAGAAAAATTTCATTGAAGTCTTAGTTGCTAGAAAATTTTACAGGGGAAGCAAAGAGAAGAAAAAACTCAAGAATAACCACTACATGAACCCCCCCCCCCCCCCCCCATAATCTTTGAGTAGATCCATTCTCTACAAAGATCTATCTTAGATGAGGTCATAAATATTCTTATAATTTTTATATGAAATGTGAATCATAAATACACTAAAATATTTACTATACTGATATTATACAGGGTGAAAATGACTATTATTTATATCTATCAGTAGCCACCCATCACCTTGTTGTTAGGGGTATCATGTTCAATATCCAAGAGGACACTATACACAAAAAAGAACATCTAATAATTCAGGTCAGAGTGGGGATGAGCATAGTTCATGAACTGTGCATCAAGCTACCTATTCCACTTGATGATTCATATATTCATACAGTCAAACAAGCTATTGGAATATTCATTGATTAGACATGAGATATTTTAAAAAAACATTTTGATAAAGAGGTATTAATTTCCTATTTATTTTTCAAGCTAATATTTTAACAACTAATGGAAAAAGGTTTGAATCACTAAATGTTACTAAAGAAGTACGAAGGGAATGTAGTGAAATGAAATGTCGAAACAAAACCATCAAAAGGATCAACCAACCAATCAAAAATATCTTCAGAAAGAACCTTTACGTCACCCGTTAAATATCCACATTTACAAACATTTAAGGTTCATACAGAGACATGATTACAAAGTGATAGTAATCACATAGTTTATTTTGATGAAAAAATGTATGGAGAGGACATTTTATACTTCATTGATGTTGATAATGTAAATGAAATCCTCAAGTATGAATAGATAAGATTATTATTTATAAATTTATACATGATGTGTGGTTTCATGATTTATTTTTCCAATGGTTGATCTACCATGTTAATTATGACTAAATACAATTCATATTTTTTGTAGGACTATATATCAAGACTATTTGAAGGGGAACCCCCTTAACATAAATATGGAATCGTTAGTCCTAAAATCACGTTAATAGACCATAACAAAATAGAGTAGAAAAATTCATGAAATAGTGGAAAAACTATCCAAATAATTTAAAATCATACTTATATATTATAAACTCAACATAATAAAATTGATTTAGGGGTAAAACTTTATAATTTAATCATATCTAATACATTTTAATTCCTTTCATTACTTATTCTTTTTTTAAGAAAAATTGGGTACTCAATGAAATCAATTTATATACTCCAATGATTTATTTTATAGATTCAATATATGGATACCCAACAAACTGACAACATTTGATGATGTTTTTCAATATGTAATACACTACATCCAATGTTTTAGAACTGAAATTCAAGTTTTATATCTTATATCATGTTTTGATGATAATTCTGTTATGATACACAGGTGTTTAAATATCATGAAAATCGTGGCATGAGGATTGTCTCTGGGCACAAGGAGCATGTTGGCTTCTGCAAGTGGAAAAGCATCTGGGTATATATAATAATATATCACTGTCAAAACACATTCCAAAAAAATTTATTATATTTCTAAATTTTTTTATCATCTGAAATAAATCAATCCAAAATATTTTGGATATTATATTTCTAAATTTATGAGAGAGATCATATACTATCAACAAACTAACATCCCTAAAGAGGTATTTTCAAAGGTAATTAATATTTCATTTAAAATATTTATTAATCCTTTGGGTATTTTTATTTTTCTAGTACTACCATGACTGTCGAAAATCATATTATTCACAAGACAAAATAGATTAGTTTAGAAATTAATGGGAAACATACATGATGTAAGAATGCACATATATATCATAAATATTTGACTTCCAACTTCTTATTTAGTTAATTTCATCATTATTTTAGAGGCTTTATTAGTTAATTTCCTTATAATTTATATCTGATACTTATTTGTTTTAATTTTATCTGAGATCACAAATAAATGAATTCATAAAAAATTTTGGTTCACTCTTGTAATATGATCATGCAATAAATATGATACATGGTGTACCCAGTATGACTCAAATTATATGGTTTTAGTTTAAAATTGAAATTTTATTAATGTATTGTTTCATATTTTTGTTTAATTAATTTAATTAAAGTATTACTAAAAGAATAATTATTTTCTTATACAGGTCGATTCTTTTTATTGGGATGGGTTGGTTTGTTCAAAGCTTCCCATGCTTGCGTGACATTGGACTTCTAGGTTGTAACATATAAAATGAAAGTAATAAAATTAGTTAAGAATGTGTTAAACCATTATTAAAAGTTTAGTTACTACCACTTATTCAATTAATTTTTCTTCATTTTATATACTATTGGTAATTTAATTTCCTTATAATTATTATCTAATACTTATTTTTTTCATATATCTTTTGGGAAGTCATATTTTTGTATTGACTATCTATAATAAGCCAAAAAATAAATAACATGTTCTTTTCAGATAGAAGAGGATACCCCACACTGGATGAAATGTAAAGTGTTTCAGGGAGAATGGGGTTTCTCTTCCATCAAAATGGAACATGTTATCTCTTTTATAGATTTTTGTAAAAACACATATTTCATACTCAATCATCCACACCATAATATGATACATTGTATGATCCTCATGACTTAGACTATATGTTTCTAGTTTATAATTTACATTTTAGATCAAAACAAACATAATAAACTCAAAATCAAGAACAAGAATTAATGTTGTTTTGATACTTTAGGATTACAATCGAAAAGTCATTTTTGAGGTGTAAAAAATATCCACACCTCAATCTGACTCATGGTGTGACTGATATGACTCAAATTGTTTCATTTAATTTAAAATTTTCATTAATTTTAGTAAAAAAAAGGGTGACATACCTAAAACCAAGAAAACACATTCATATTATTTTGATACATTTGGAAAATGATCCATAAGTCATTTTTTATGTCTAATAATCAATTGTACCTCAATCTGACTCACATTGTGACCAATATGACTCTAAGTATGTCGTTTCATTTAAAATTAACTCTAATTTTATTAAAATAATAAGTGAAATACTGAAAAATGATAAAAACAATTCAAATTAATTTGATAATTAAATAAAATGATCCATATGTGTGTTGAGAGATATATGAATCAACTGAACCACAATTTGACACACGGTGTGACCGATATGGCTCCAATTGTGTATTTCTTTTAAAATAGACATTAATTTTATTAAAAATAATAATATACATACTGAAAGCTAATAAAAAAATTCATATTTTTGGTATGCTTTAAGAAATGATTTATAATTCATTTGTGAAATGTAATAATCAACAATACCTCAATCCATTGTGCGGTGTGACTGATATGACTCGAAGTGTTTCTTTTATTCAAAATTGACATTAATTTTTGTGAAAATAAAAAGTGAAATATTGAAAACCAATAAAACACATTATGATTGGTTTTATATTTTATGAAAATGATCCATAATTAATTTTTGACATATAAGAATCAAGAACACCTCAATATAATGCAATATGTGACCAGTATATGTCCTAGTGTGTCTTTATATTTAAAATTGACAAAAATTATCATAAAAAGAACAAGTGATATACTGAAAATTGATAAAAAATCATATTATTTTTATATATTAAGAAAATGATACATAAGTAATTTTTTGTGTATTAATTAATCACACCTCAATACAACTCATAATGTGACCAGTATAACTCCATGTGTCTCTTTTTATTTTAAAGTGGCCTTATTTTTACTAAAAAGAACAAGTTACATACTAAAAACTTTGTAAATTCATTTGGATTGTTTTGATAAACTATGAAAATGGCCCTTATGTAATTTTTTATGTGTAGGAATTAACCAAACCTCAATATGATTCATGGTGTAACCAGTATAACTCTATGTGTGTATTTTTATTTAAAATTGATATTAATTTTAGTAAAAAGAACAAGTGACATAGTGAAAACCCCAAAAACATTCATATAATTGTGATAATTTAGGAAACGGTTCCATATTTCATTTTTTATGTTTATTAATCAACCACACCTCAATATGACACACTGTGTGACTATTATAACACAAATTTTATTTTTTAGTTAAAATTTACATTGATTTTAGTAAAAATAAAAAATTCCTTGCTGAAAACTGAGAAAAAACTTATGTACTGTTTTTATACTTTAGAAAAAATATACATAAGTCATTTATGATGTATATAAACAAACTAAACCTCAATAAAATGCATTGTGTAACTGATATAACTCCAACTGTATGTTTTTTTAAGTAGACATTAATTTTAGAAAAAATAACATGTGACATAATGAAAACTAATAAAATGGATTCAGATTATTTTTATACTTTAGTAAAATGATCCATAAGTTATTTTTGATGTATATGAATCAACGCCTCCTCAATATGATGAACAGTGAGACCAGTATGACTCCAAGTGTTTCCTTTTATATAAAATTGAAATTATTTTTATTAAACAGGACAAGTGACATTCTCAAGACCAATAAAATGAATTATTATTAATTTGGTACATTGATAAAATGATCTATAATTAATTCATAATTTTTTGGAATCAACGAAAACACAATCCAATGAATGGTGTCACCGGTATGACTCATAGTATCTGTTATTAGGTTAAATTTGACATTTTAGTTCACAACATGTGTCACTCACTGAAAACATGGAAATTGTACTTTGATTGAATTTCTAATTTTTTTAAAATGATTCATAAGTCATTTTTTATGTGTATTAAGAAATCTCACATAAAATCAACACATGATGTGACTGGTATGACTCAATGTGCATGTTTCTAGTTTAAAAGGACATTTTAGTAAAAAAAAGTGACAAACTCTAAACCATGAAAATGAATTTGGATTTTGTTGACAGTTTTTTAAAATAATCCATAACTAATTTTTGACATGAAGGAATCAATCCCACATCAATCCGACAAATGTTGTGATCAATATCACTTGAAGTGTTTCTTTTTATTTAAAATTGACATTTATTTTAGTAGAAAGAACAAGTGACATATTGAAAACTGATAAAACACATTCAAATGGTTTTGATACATTATGTAAATTATTCTTATGTCATTTACAACATATAGGAATCAACCAATCCCCAATCTGATGCTTGGTGTGAACAATATGACTCCAAATGTGTCTATTTATTTAAAATTCACATTAATTTTATTAAAAATATTAATTGAAATACTGAAAATTTATAAAATACATTTAGATTATTTTAATAATTTAGGAAAACAATCCATAAGTAATTTTTGATGTGCAGGAATCAACCTCACCTAATCCAATAAAAAGTGTGACCGATATGACTCAAAATGTCAGTTATCAGTTTAAAATTGACATTTGAGTTCAAAAACTTGTGTCACTCACTAAAAACCATGAAAACACGCTCTGAATGTCTAGATAATTAAGTAAAATTATTCATAAGTCATTTGTGACATGAATGAAGCAGTATCACATCAAACTGACACATGATGTGACTAGTATGACTCAAAGATTGTGCTCCTATTTTGAAATGAAATTTTAGTACAAAAAGTGACATAATCAAAACTGAGAAAATGAATTTTTATTTTTTGGATACTTTAGTAAAATTATAAATAAGAAATTTTTAATGTATAGGAATCAACCCCGTGTCAATATGATTCATGGTGTGACTGGTTTCACATGAAGTGCATCTTTTTATTTAAAACATACATTAATTTTAGAAAAAATAACAAATAAAAATAATAAAATGAATTTGGATTATTTTCATACTTTAGGAAAATAATCCATAAGTCATTTTTGATGTTTAGGAATCAAACAAACCTCAATACAATGCATAGTGTGACTGATATGACTCCAAGTGTGCCTTTTTATTTAAAATTGACATTAATTTTAGTAAAAAGAACAAGTGACATACTGAAAACTAAGAAAACTACTTTCGATTATTTCAATACTTTAGAAGAACAATTCATGAGTCATTTTTGATGAGTAGGAATCAATTGAGACTCAATCTGGCACATAGTGTGACCGGTTTGACTCAATGTATATGTTATCAGTTAAAAATTGACATTTTAGTTCAAAACATGTTTCACTCACTGAAAACCAAGAAAATTAACTCTAATTGAATTTATAATTTAGTAAAATGATTCCTATGTCATATTTGATGTGTAGGAAGTAGTCTCATGTCAAGCCAACACATGATGTTACCAGTATGAGTCAAAGTTTGTGTTTCTAGTTTGGAATGACATTTTACTAAAAAACACAAGTGACATACTCAAATCAGATAAAATGTATTTGGATTGTTATAATATGTTTGTACAATGATCTATAAGTCATTTTTTGACATGTAGGAATCATCATCATCTCAATAAAATGGATGGTGTGAATGGTATAACACCAAGTGTGTCTTTTTATTTAAATATGACATTAATTTTCATAAAAAGAACAAGAGACTTACTGAAAACTAAGAAAACAAATTCAGATTGTTTTGATACTTTAGTAAAATGATCTATAAGTCATTTTTTATGTGTAGGAATCAATAAAAACTTAGTATGAGGAAAAGTTTGGCTAGTATAACTCAAAATGTGTCTTTTTATTTAAAATTGATATTTTATTAATGTATTATTTCGTATTTATATTTAAATTTTTTTCTTTATAGTATTACTAAAAAAAGATTTGTTTTCTTATATAGGTGGATTCTTTTTCTCGGGTTGGGTGGTTTTTTTGGGAAACCGATACCAAGGTGGGTCTTTTTAAAGAGGGGTTCATGGGTGCCAAAGACAAACATAAATGTTTCTAAATGTTTGGGGATAGTAATTGTAAATTTAATTTTAAAAAACATTGTTTGAAATGTATATAGTAGTGTTTTTTTGTATTTATGATGTAAAATTTATTTTAATTAAATTATATTTTTTTCGTACAGTTTATATGTGTATTTTTTGTAGTGTCTTGTTATTAAAATAAAGAACTGCAGTAGGTTGTCCATTATCATCGTTAAACTAGCACTGATAAAGAGATGCATTTATCCACACTTTTTTAGGGAAAAAAAGGGGACCCCCCCACTTTAATGCTATTGAGGACAATAATGTTTTTTAGCACTGTTAAATCCCTTTTTCATGGTGTTAAAGGGACGATATATCTTAATGTGAGAGTCATAATAAAAATCAGTTTATTGTCGACTGAAATCCAATAGGCTAGGGTTTTGGGAACCAATTTGTGACATGGCCTTGGTGGGGGAAGGGGAGGGTGATTACACGAATAAAGATTATTCATATAAATTTTATTACCTCTAATTCTATATTTATTATTTATTATCTAATAATCCCTATTTTTAACTAGGTTGATCGGAAACCCTTACATGAACTGGAGTAATAGAGACATAAAACCTAAATTACATATCCTAGAAGACCAGGTACACAATCCCTTACATATTTATGACTCTACTATATCATAACAACCCATCCCAACACTTCTTCAAATCCACATTAGCTGACTACATTACATTGGTAATAGCTTACATTTACCTTATAAAGTGTTTCATGGGATGATGGTTGGTGCAATATCCCACCTTCAATGACCCAAATGCCTTGTAAAATGAACCTACTATGATTCATTTCCCAGGGTCCTATGACCCAAAGGCCTAGAATATTTTTAGCCCATAGGCTATATGGCCTAAAGGCCTAGGGATAGCCCATAGGCCCTATGATCTGATGGCCCAAATATGTGGCCTAAGGACATAATTTATGTGGATAATGATAATGTTGTAGTACCCACTAGAGTAACTGCACAATAATTACAATAGTAACTCAAAAATCCCCCCACCCAATTTTGAACCTGGGTATTTCATGGAGGTTTACAGGGTGCTTACCCCTAAGGAAAACCCTAACTGATAAAAAATTTTAATACATTATTAAAAGTTAGGATAAAAATAATGTGAAATTATATTAATAATCTATTATATTATTAATTATAATAAATATTGAGAAATTAAATAATATATTTTGATTATTTTTATTAGGTGTGTTATATTTTGAATAAAATAAAAAATAATGCTTAATAATTAATTGAAACATTAAATAATAATAATAATAATCATCATGGAAATTAATTGTGTTAAAAATCATAGAAAATACACACACACACCCATGGGTCTATTAGTACAAGACACCCCCATAAAGGCACTAAAAAAAATAGGTCTTAGTGGTGGTTTATTGGAGGTGGTTCTAATTACCACCCTAAAATTAATTGTATTAAAAAAATTATAATATATTGGTAGTTTTATATAACCGACACAAAAATTTTTTATTTTAACATTTATCTATGTTTTTATTTAAATTTCCACTATGTATTTTAAAAATACCTAATTTCAATCCCCTCCCCTTATATTCATCACCTCAAACCTCCTCACCACTCTCCCACTCCCTGTGCAGATACCCAACCCCAACCACCCCTGCTCTTGATGGTGACTGTCATGACCTCGACACCCCCTTGTCCTGATAATGATCTTCATGACCATGACCCCCTTATCGGCTACCACCAAGACCTGGACCCCCTTCCAGTGACCTCCATGGCCCCAAACCCCCCTTTTGATGTCTTTTGTGACCCTGATCCTCCCTACTAGCTATGGATGTGACCCCAAACCCCTACCTACGACCACCAAGACCATGACCCCCTACTAGTGACTATTGTGACCTCAACCCCCATATCGGTAACCTCCATGACCCTGACCCCCCTCTCGAAAACCGTCATGACCCTAACCCCCCTATCGGAGAGCACTGTGACCCCAACCCCCTTTTGGTGACTGTCGTGACCCTGAAGCTTCCCTTATTCTTTGTAAAGGCCCTCTAAAGGCCTCTCTTCCCATTTTTAGGGTGACTGCGACCCCCGAAATCATTGAAGGTATGACTAATTATCTTTTCCTTTGGATGTTAATTAAATTATATAATGATCTATGTAATTGAGTGTTGTTTATGTTTTTAATGCTGGATTGAATCATTTTTATATTGAATTTGTGTTATTTCAAATCAAGACCCAAACCTAGTCAATAAACAAGTCAGGTGATGTTTAATTTTGATTATACTTGTTGATTAAAAATTTATATCTTTATATCTGAATATAAAAAGAAAAGAGTGACACTCAAATACCTATGGATAAACGTTTGATTAATTTACCATAAAACAAACCTCGATATTCCAAGGGATTGGAAAAAAAGTTATATTATGAAATTTCAAAGTGATTAGTGACTGGTAGAATAAAATGTCCCTTCCTTGATTGTAAATTCAAACAATAGTCGAATAGAATCAAAGTAGATTATAATTTTATGTTGAAATTTTTTCTTGCATGATATTTATGTTGGATTTTTTATGGTGAATCTAATATTATGGAAAGTCAAAACAATGACAATACTATAAAAAAACACAATGTGACCCACCAGAGGGCAATTCAATTGAAATTTGGATAAAGGATGTATTTGAATTTTTAGGATTCAATGTCCAATATTTTAATAGATCAATATAACCTTTATTTGATCATGAGTTTTTTAATATTTCTCATAACTTTATTGATAAAAATTGTTTTTATGAATTATTTGAAGATAGAAAAAAAGAATTATATGAAGGGTGTGTGAAGTATTCAAAATTTTCTTCTATAATTAAGATGTATCATATCAAGTGTCTTAGTGGAATTAATGAAAAAAAATGCACAAGATTTTAGAGTTTCTTCATGATGAATTTAGTGAAGGTAAGATTCCTAAATCATTCTATGAGATGAATTAAATCATCAAAAAACCTATAATTTATTATAAAAAGATAATTGCATTATCTAATGATTGAATTATTTACTGGGGAGAAGAGTCTAATAAAGAAGAATGCTTATGATCTCATATAAGAAGTTGGGAGTCAATGAACAACAATGATATTATAAATAAATGAAACCCTAAGAATAAAAATAAGAAGAAAACTCCTACAATGTATTCCATTAAATTCCACTGAAACCATTCATGGAATTATTATTCATGTAATCTAAGTATACATTAGATATAAAGTGGCATGCTCAGGGTAGTTATAATGTATTGATGTGACATCCAGAATATTTAACATCAGGGAATTTTTTTGATTAATTATATCAAGATTTTTCTGTGGATCCTAGGTATGAACACTTGGGATTATCTTCTGATGGTTTCAACCCTATTGGTACATTTAACTTTAATTATATCATTTTTCCATATTTTTGATCACCTATAATATACCTCCATGTATGTCTATTAATAATAATTATTTCGTTATTTTTAATATTATTCCAAGAAGTAAAATTCCTAGAAATGAAATTTATATATACATTCAAAATCTAATCAAATAATTGTGAGAATTATGGGATGATGTCGTGGAAACATATGATTCTTCATTGTGAAAACTATTCAAAATGATTATTTCTTTAATGTGGTCAATTAGTGACTTTACTAGACTAGTAAAATTATCCAATTGGAACAATGAAATTTGTTTGGCTTGTCCATTTTGTAATTTTGATTTTGAACCTCAATGATTATCTCATAGGAGAAAATGTTGTTTTATGTTTCATCATCAATTTCTTGATTCTTATAATAAAATTAGTTTTAATAAGACACAATTCAATGGAGATATTGAATTGAGAAATCCACTAAAGGTTTTATTTGGTTCATAAATCTAGGGACAATTAATGAATTTATTTGAAGAATTTTAAAAATGTAAACAGATTAAAGAAGAACATATGTGACAAGGTAATTTTTATGTTTCTTAATGAGAAGGGTAAATTGATGGATCTCTTTCATTATCGTAAGGATATGGATTCAGTGAATATAAATCATGGTTTTTGGGAAAATCAGAATGAAATGTATCCATAAAATATTTTTACAATGAAAAATAATGAGAAAGACGTATTCCTTTGAAATTCAAAGAATATAAAAGTTCCATATGGATATTCAAGTAACATATCAAGGTATGTTGGCTTAAAATTACTAAATTTACATGGATTTGAAAGTCATGACTCACATATTCTTATGGAGAAGTTTTTTTTTCATTGGAAATTCATAATATGTTACCTGAAAATTTAATTATGATTCTAGTTGAGTTTTGTAACTTTTTTAGAGAGCTCTGTGGAAAAAATATATATAAATATAATCTTGATAATCTTAAATAAATAATAATTTTGAAACTTTTTCATTTGAAGATGTTATTTCCCACTTCATTCTTCATACTCATGATTCATTTGACCATTCATTTAGTTGAGGAAGCTAATCTCAGTGGACCTATACGCTATTGATAGATGTATACAATTGATAGGTACATTTATTTTTTTTATTTTCATTGGTGATTTAAATTTTATCAAATAATTGCATAATTTTTTTGATAAGTTTCTTATTTTTTTCATTAGGTTATTGGGTCATTTGAAATCATATGTGAGGAATAAATTTCAACCAGAAGGATCTGTTACTAAAGGTTACATAAACGAAGAGTGATTGAACCTCTCTTCTAGGTATCTGGATGATATTGAGAATAGATTCAATGATGTTGGATGTGATGATGACTTCTCCACTAATTCTAATTCTGAAAACCAATCATCTATACTTCTAACTATAGGAAGACCAATTGTAAAGGGGTCAAATTTTACAATTACGGAATTAATGTTTCTTCAAGAACATAGATATGTTCTCTTAAATAGTCTTATTATAGATCCATTTATTAAATAATTCTGATTAAAAATAAATTGGTGATTAAGTGGTCGATCTTGAAATGTGTTGTAATTAACAGAATATTTTAATAAGGAGATTATTAAATAGTGTAACCATCATATAAATATAAACTCATATTCATATTATTTATGTGTAATTATTTTTTCTATGTTGAAAGTAACAAATTAGTTATTCTTTTCTAGATAATGGATATTGAATATAAATATGAAATATCATATTATTTGACGTTTTTGGCCCAATGTACTTTATGTCAGGCTAAGATATTTGATGCCAACAATATTCATGGCTTCAGTTTTATTAAAATTTATCGTGATGAAGACTTGAAAACTCAAAAAAGTGGTCTATTTACAATTATAGAGGATTGATACTATTGGAAGCTAAATGATATAATCGAATCATGGTCAGTTTTCTATGGTCTTATTCATGTTAAAGTGGGTCAACATTGATATGGGTATAATGAAAGATTATTTACATTTTACTTATGTCAACTTCTCTTGCTTAATCTATATCGATGAGAGTGCAGAGAATGATCCATTTATCTAGGATTCACAAGAGAATATAGTTTATTCTGTGGATGATGAGATACTTGAATGTTAGAGTATTATTGTACACTTAATGTAGAGATACTTATTATAAGTCCATGGCCTTAAAACATTACATAATATCGAATTAAATGAATAATTCACATTAAGGATCTTTCCAGGTTTATAGTTTTAGAGAGTTAATCCATAACTATTACATTTCATCACAAAAATTACAAAGTAGACACATCTAATAAGTTTCCATTTTTTCATAAAATAAAAACATTTTGAAAAAAAGTGTCATGTATAGTTCTAGGTTTTAGATAGCATAACTTTTCCTTTATCCCATACTTGACCCTAATCTACTTTATGTCCTGTGAAAAACATTTCAAAAACAAGGGATGAGCACAAAAAGCTCTGTAAGGGATACAGAAAGAAGGAAAATTGTCAATTTTTCAAAATAACAAGTAAACCATGAATGCCTTATCATAAGTAATACATTTCACCTTTATGAAGTAGTAAATACTCATCACTGAATATAAGATCATTTATTATGATTTTGTAACCAAAATATCACCATAAAACCCATAGAAAAAACATATAACATATAAAGGTAACTTGGGACATAAACATACTTAAATGGAATAACCATACAGTCGACTTCCACACATATTACTAAATGGAATAGCCATTTGGCCGACTTCCATACCCATTACATTGGAGGTTATAACACAACCACCCATCTTGGTTTATCGTGGCACTATCTGTCATTTGGTTTATCATGTAAGCACCCGTAAAATATCTAAGAACCATTATAAAATCATAACACATAAAACAAATATAAAAGAAAGATAACATTTTCACATTTCAATCACAATACATCATTTAAAAATATTTTAATAAAAAATACATTATCAAAACCATTTTCAATACCAAAATTTGTAAAAGAGTATACGGTATTTTAAATATCCAAAAATCATTAAAGTCGAAGATAAGATGACTTGTGTTTGAAATAAAACCACACAATAATAATTGGAATGGTTTTGGATATTTTTTTTGTATTTATAATCTTATTTATTTAAATCATTCATTAATTAGGAAAACACTGCATCATTATTGTCTCATAAATATTTTCATTTATTTGTAGTCTAAAATTTATAAAAAAATACCACGATGTAGGAAATATTTTTATATTTTAAATTCATATTTATAATTGAAGAGATAACTTGTATAACCCCATGTAAAAATTGATTTACTAAAATATATTTGTTTATGTCATTTTTTCCTTTACTTTAAGTTAATTAAAATAAAGTGTCATTATCACTCCCAAGTGGCTCCATGGGGTCCCAAAATCGACCCAAGGATTCCCATGGTTGGATATGTATCAACCAATAGGATTAGGAAAAATGATAGTGTAATTTTATATTATTATAATAATATTTTATTACCCTTATTTACCATATTTACCCTTTAACCATGGTAAATAAAATTTTTACTGAAGTAAATATTCATAATGTATAAAAATAAAAGTTACCTATTTACACAATTTGGACCTCATGATTCCAAATATGGAATAAATTTTTCCAAATTCAAAACAAAAAAGTGACATAACTTAATTTAATATTAATTCCCACTGTCGAAACAAAAATGCGTGTTTTTAAGAAATAATAACTATCAAAAGATTGACACTTATTTATATCTAATTTCAAAGTAAAATTAATTCCAATGAAAAAAATTGGATTAAATAGTAAAACATAACATAATTACACTTTAAAAAAATAAAAAATATTATCTAACCTTATAAATAAATTACATTAAAAGGTATTTTTGAATTAAAATACAATATTTTTCACTATTCATTAAAAATGTATTTTATCAGAAAAATACCAAAATTTCATCCAAAGTAAATTTTGATGTCTTGATTCTAAAAAACAATTTTATTTTTTAAAATATAACATATAAAAGTGACCAAAATATATTTAAAGAGGGTTCTCCCTTAAAAGGCGGTAAATTGACCTTTTAAAGAATATTAGAGTATTTATGCTTAAAATTGGATTATTTCTTATTTTAAGCCTCTAAAATTTATTGGATAAATGTAAAAACATTTAACAAACATGTATATTCATATTTTAGTTAGTTATGTTCATTAATGCTAATAAAACAGCTAGGTATTAACTACCATTTAATATAATATTATATTATTATTTTTGTGCAGTGTAATATTTCGAAGAAATTCATTATTGCGTATCGGGTATGCCATCGAAAAAAGAATCATTTTAAAAGTAAAATTAATATTTAATTCAAAAATATTAATAAATATGAAAATTTATTATTCATTATTTACTTGGGATGTTACATCCTTCCCCCCTTTTGAAAATTGTGTCCTCACAATTTTTATTCACTTATCAAATAAGGGTGGGTATTTATCCCTCATATAATTTTCAGATTCCCACATTGCCTCTTCAACCATATGGTTTTTCCACAAAACCTTTACTAGATTAATAACCTTATTCTACAACACTTGCTCTCTTCGGTCAAGAATATGGATTGGTTGTTCCTAATAAGAGATATTCTCTTCCAACTGAACTACCTATGGGCTCAAAACATGAGATGGATCTGGTATATACTTTCTCAACATTGAAAGATGAAAAACTTTATGTAGCTGGGATAAACTTGATGGTAAAGCCAGTCTGTAGGCAACTGATCCAACCTTCTCTAGGATTTTGTAGGGTCTAATGAACCTCAGACTCAACTTTCCCTTCTTGCCAAAACATATCACACTTTTCTATGGAGAAACTCTAAGAAAGACATGATCACTTACCTCAAAAGAATGTCCTTTCCTCCAGTTATCCACATAACTTTTCTTCCTACTCTGAGCTGTTCTCATGTTCTTATGAATCAACTAAACTTTTTATACCATCTATTTTACCAATTCTGGTCCCATCAACCTCCTTTCAGCTAATTCATCCCAAAAAGCTAGTGTTTGACATCGCTTTACATAAAATTCCTCAAATGGATTCATTTTTATACTAGAATGAAAACAGTTATTATATAAAAATTCAACCAAAGGAAGATGTTGGCCCCAAATTACCTGGTAATCCAGTGAACAAGCACATAGCATATCTTCCAGAGTATGAATTGTTCATTATGACTGTCCATCTGATTGTGAATGAAAAGCTGTACAAAAATTTAATTTAGTACCCAACAACTTCTAAAGTCCTTTACAAAAGTTAGAAGTAAACTTCGGATCATGATCAAATAAAATTGAGAGTGGAACTCCATGCATCCTAATTATCTCTTTAACATACATCTAGGAAATTTGATCTACAGACAGAGTATCTCTAATAGGAAGGAAATGAGAAGCATTAGTGAACTGATCAAGAATAACCCAGATTGCATTGTTACCTCGAGATTTCTTCAGTAATACCATAATTAAGTCCATGGATATATTTTCTCATTTCCAATCTAGCACCAGTAAATATTAAATCATCTATTTCGGTAACTATCGCTCAGCTTTAACCTGTTGAGAAGTCAAACACTTCACCATAAAATCATCAATATCTCTTTTCATTCCATCCCACCAGTAATACTCTCGAAGATCTCTGTACATCTTAGTACTGCCAGGATAAACTAAAAATGGAGAACTATGAGTTTCAAATAACAACTCATTCTTCAAAAATGTATCACAATGCACACACAATATTTTCCCAATCCTCAAAACATAATAATTATCAATGTTAAATTCAGGAAACTTACCCTTTGGAACCGACTCTACTTTTTTCTGTAACTCACTGTCTTCTTTCTGAGCTTTCTTTATTCTATCTAATAGAGATTATTTCACTAACACTTGAAACAAAACAGAAGAATTTCTTTCAACAAAAACTTCTATTCCAAATTTCATCAAATCAAAAACCAAAGGATCTCGTTCCAAACATAGCATGGTTAATGTAGCATTACTTTATCGACTCAAATCATCAGCCACTTTATTTTCCATTCCTGGATGGTAAAGTATTTTGTAATCATAATCCTTGATTAATTCTAGCCATCTCCTCTATCTCATGGTCGATTCTTTCTGAGTGAATATATTCTTCAAACTTTTGTGGATAGTATATATTTCACATTATACTCCATACAGATGATGCCACAAAATTTTTAAAGAAAAAAACAATAATAGATAATTCCAAATCATGTGTAGGGTAATTTAACTCATGATGTTTCAACTGATGTGAAACATAAGAAATTACCTGATCATTCTGCATAAGGACACAACCAAGTCCTTTCAACAAAGAATCATCGTATATAAAAAATTCACCATCTCTGGAAGTTAATGCCAAAACAGAAGCATTAACCAATATTCTTTTCAATTCCTAAAAACAATCATCACATTCTTTTATCCAAATGAACTTAAAAACTTTTTTATTTAACTTTGTTAGTTGGATCGATAATCGTGCAAAAGTTTCAAAAAACCTCCGGTAATAACCTGCCAAACCAAGAAAAATATGGATCTTGGTTATATTTTTAGTTCCTGTCCATTCATAAACAACTTTTTTTAGCATGATCAATAGTTATGCCATTTTTTTAAACAATGTGACCAATTAATGAAGTTTGTTATAACCAAAAATTACACTTTCTGAATTTCCCAAACAGTTTATTTTCTATAAAGGTATGCAATACAACCCTTAATTGACTTTTATGTTCCTCTTTAATTTTGTAATAAACAAAAATATCATCAATAAACATAACCACCAACTTATCACCTGAGTCAACTGAACCATCACTGCAACAAACTATTCAATTATAATTCTGACTATCTCAGGATGCTAATTTGGAAGGACATTTACTTCTGTATGCCTTCCCATTATAGATGCCCAATTTCCTCTATGAAAAACCATTCTGAACACCGAAATATTTTAGGCGAAGAAACATGGTAATATGTAAATGCTATATCAGTTCAATCTTACAATAAATTAATTTAACAATATTCTAACTCCTAAAGTTGTCTAAACCGACCTCTGATACCAACTATAAAGACATGACCTTAAAAAATTAGATAATCTTGAATTAAATGAATAATTCACATTGAGGATATTTTCATGTTTAGAGTTTTATAGAGTTATGCCATAACTATTATATTTCATCTCAAAAATGACAAAGTAGAAACTTATACTCAGTTTCCTTTTTTTCATAAAATAAATATATTTCGAAACAAATAGTCATTTCTAGTTCTAGATTTTAGACAACATGACATTTCCTTGATCCCATATTTGACCCTAATCCATTTTATGTCCTATGAAAAACATTTCAAAAACATGGTATGAGCACAAAAATCTCATTAAGGGATACACAAATAAGTAAAATTGTTAGTCTTTCAAAACAACAAGTAAACCATGAATACCTTATCATAAGTAATAATTTTCACCTTTATGAAGTAGTAAATAGTCTTCACTGAATGAAACATCATTTATTACCATTTTTTAACAAAAATATTACCATAAAACCCATAGAAAGAATATATAACATATAAAAATAACTTGGGAAATAAACATACTTAAATGGAATAACCATACAATCAACTTCCACACATATCAATAAATGGAATAGCCATACAGCCGACTTCCATACCCAATTCACTGGAGGTTATAACGTAACCACCCATCCTGGTTTATCAAGGCACCACCCATCATTTTTTTTATCACATAACCACCCGTCAAATGTCTAATTACCATTGTAAAATCATTACATATAAAACTAATATAAAGGAAAGATAACATTTCAACATTTCAATCACAATATATCATTTCAATATATTGGCATAAAAATCCATTATCAAAACCATTTTTAACACCAAAAAATGTAAAATATTATATAGTATTTATTTTCCTTTTAACAACATTACGGTTTGTTAAGGAAGACAAAGATCAAATAATACTCACAATGGTGAAAAACGCCGTTGTCACCTCTTACGTTAAAACATTATTTTTTTTGTCATTTAGTAAAAAAACTCATGGAAAAATATTCCCTTTTAATGAAATTAAAATTTAAAGGTGTTTCTATACTGTATAAAATATAGTCATGTATAAAACAAAATATGCCTCAATGAATGGTGATTGAGACGAAGTCCGTTACCTCATGTCCGACTTGACGCGATCATTCTTTAATCTCCTAAATAATAAACTAAAGTTAATTTATAATTTCTTAAGAACCTTTTTCAAGTTTATTATTCCTTTTATATCACCTATTACCAGGTTATAAACATTATGTAATCATTTAATATAATAATGGTTGTTTTGTCGATATTTTGTACTTGAGTCAATAATGAACTTATTATAATTACAAGTTGTTCATAGGGAAAAATTAAATTATATCCATAAGGATATTCATGATTTAGATATAATATAGATCATATATATACAGAATATATATGTATTTATAATAGTACATAACATTTGGAGATTAGAAATGAAATGCACCGTTTATGGAGATGGTAAGTCGTATGTACGCATGAACGCTACTTTCATTTATATTTCGTATTTTAATGGAACAAAAACATAATGATACATAGTTATATTATAATTCTAGTATAATATTATATATAATTTCAGTAATTACATCCTTTATATGTTTCACGTATGGTATGAATGATTCATATCACTTCGAGGGGGCGGTAGTCCGCACTTCCTCGCATTTACCCATAATGGAAACCATAAAGGTATGATATAGATTAAAAATGTAGAAGAATATAGACAATATAAATATAATATATATCACATATAAATACTGTGTCATCATAATGGACACCAAGAGAGGCGGTTGGAGATAATTTAACAATCATTATTTCATGTGGCAGTAGTTTGCCATCCACAGAAAGAGTATGTTCTTTTCCAATTAAATGTTGGTGTGTGTAAGTGTAGTTGTAATCCTTCTCATAAAAACAACCCAGTATATTGAAGATACTGGTTTTTTTATAAATAAATTAATAAAAAGAGTTTAGGGGTTGGAGAAGTAAAATAAATGAAAAGAACTTAAAAGAAGATGTTACCTTTAAATCAGGTATCACCCTTTGGTTTGAACCAAAATGTTTACTTGAAGTACATTATGCCTAACGTAATGGTTATATAATGAGGAGTGGGATGTGTGGAGCTTATTTAGGTAGAGTTTGGACGAGCCAAATGTCTTTAGAGGTGTGAGGAATGAGTTAGAAGTGGTGTCCTTTTATAAGGGGGAGGAGGGGCTCTTTAGGAATGTTTCAAACAATTATTTTATTATAAACTTATCTTCAGTTTAAAGATGTCAAAAAATCATTAAAGTAGAATATAAGATGACTCATGTTATAAATAAAATCATCCAATAATAATTGGATAGGTTTTTTATATTGTTTTAGTCTTTATAATCTTATTTATTTAAATCATTCATTAATGAGGTAATCACTGCATCATTATTGTGTCATGAATAATTTTATTTGTTTGATTTGTAAAAGTCATAAAACAAATACCATGATGTATGAAATATTTTTATCTTTCAAATTAATATTTATAGTCGAAGATATAATTTATATAACCTCATGTAAAAATTGGTTTACTAAAAGATATTTGTTTATGTCATTTTTTCCTTTACTTTAAGTTAATTATAATAAAGTGTCACTATCACTCCCCAGTGGCTCCAAGGGGTCCCAAAATCGACCCTAGGATGACCATGGTCGAATATGTATCAACCAATAGGATTAGGACACATGTTAGGTAATTTTATATTATTATAATAATATTTTTTTACACTTGTTTACCAGATTTACCCTTTAACCATGGTAAATAAAATTTTTACTGAAATAATATTCATAAATTCTCATAATTAAAGTTTCCTATTTAGCCAACTTGGACATCATGATTCCAAATATGGAATCCATTTTTCCATATTAAAAACATATATGTGGCAGAAATTAATTTAAAATTAATTCCGGTAGTCAAAACAAAAAGTGTGTTTTTAAGAAATAATAACAGTCAAAATATTGACAGCTATTTATGTCCAATTTAAATGTAAAATTACTTCCATGAAAAAAAAATGGATTAAATTGTAAAAACATAATACAATTACACTTTAAAACCAATTAAAAATATAATCTATCCTTATAAACAAATTATATTAAAAGGCAGTTTTGAATTAAAATACAGTATTTTTCACAATTCATTAAAAATGAATTTTATCAGAAAAATACCAAAATTTCATCCAAAGTAAATTTTGATGTCCAGATTCTAAAGAAGAAATTTATTTTTTCAAATATAACATATAAAAGTTACCAAAACTATATTTAAATAGGGTTCTCCATTAAAAGGTGGTAAATCGACCTTTTAAAGAATATTAGAGTATTTATGCTTAAAATTGGATTTTTTCTTATTTTAAGCCTCAAAAATTTATTGGATAAATGTAAAAACATTTAATATATATATATATATATTCATATTTTTGTTAGTTCTGTCCATTCCCACTAATACAACAGCTAGGTGTTAACTACAATTTTAAATAGTAATACATTATTATTTGGGTTCAATTTAATATTTCAAAGAAACCCATTGTTGCGTATCGAGTAAGTCATCGAACATAGAATCCTCATTAAAGTAAAATTAATATTTAATTCATAAAAATTAATAAATATGAAAATATATTATTCTTTATTTACCTGGGTTGTTACACTCATATTATATGGGTATTGAAGATCCATTCGTACTTTGTGATAGTGAATCTCATCAACCACAAAACATTGAATAATTTTTTCTGAACAATATAAAGATAATTGAACATACAGAAGAGGGTTAAAATGAATCACTCATGACAATGAAGTTTGATAATAATGAAGACAATGAAGTTGAAGGTAATTTAATGTATAAATTGATAATGAATATATATTATAAATTTTCATTGATAAGTGTTTCATACATATATACATTGTTATAGTTTTTTTTGTAAATAAATTTTAGTTTTCATTTTAAAAAATTTAATATATCTGAACAATTTGATTTATAGGAATGTTGAGAATAAACAAATTTCAAGATCCTAGATGATCAGCATCTTAGATGACCCCACCAATACCATCAGCTTCATTGGATCTGGGTGATTCCATTGTTCCTGAGACTACTAGAAAGCCTGACATTTCCCCAAATGTTCTTGGTATCTCACCGTCTAATTCACCTTCAGCGATGGAGTAGTTGGTCACCCATTTATCTAGGTAATATTGGTGAGTTACCATTATTGGAATGTATGTAATTGTTCAAAAAAACTATATGGTTTATTATTTATTAAATAATTTTTTAAAATAGATATAAATAACAATTAAAGGGATATAAATATAAGCGCGAAATATGTATTGGACTTGAATTAATTCAAGATTATCATTATATTTTATGAGATTTGGGTGCCTACTAGTGACACTGCCAAATCTATTGGCAGGTTCATGGGTATCATTCGTATGGGGTAGTGAGGTTTCCCTTTAATTATAAAGATTGTAGGCATATTACAATAGCATGAAAAAATGACGTAAATGATAATAAAGTAATTTAACACCCCGACCCCAGTTACCCAGAGTCGGTGCATTTTTACATAATATTGGCATGATACAAGGAAATCATTTCCCGAAAGACCGATCAGGTTAGTAGCCTTGGAAATACTAGATATATTCATAAGTTTTACATTACATCATTAAATGAATAACTACAACAACATTATTTACATTGTCCACACTCATATCCCCTCAGACTATCCCTACATTTCTGTCATAATATACTTCTACGCATCCTGGGAAAAATAAAACATAGAAAAGTGTGAGCTCAGATGCTTAGTAAGGATAAAAATATAGCGAAAACTTTTATAAATAAGTATAAACAATTAAGGAAATGTATAGAACTAAAACAAAAGCCTTTTAAACTTAAACTTTATCATAATATGGAATATATAAATCAAAATAATTTCATTTAATTACTCACATGGATATTCTACTAGTCCAATAATCACATGCAATATCAAAAGCCACTTTCATAATGATGGAATGCATAATGCCAGAATTTTATAACCACATAGTCAAGGACTTGTGCCAAGACTACAAATAATATTTTGTCAAGGCCTTGTGCCAAGACACTAGTTTGTCTCATGAGACCAACAGATGCATCGAGTAGCTATGGCAGGCTCTACCTGTCACTTACTAAGTCCAACGCATTCCTCCTATGAAAAGGTTTAAACATAACATAAACATTCGTATTAAAACTGGCATATGAAATGTCAATCATTTATCTATAAACCATGAATGGTATGAAATAACACATCCACAGTCAAATATATCACAAAACCTTCAATACAATATGAATGTTTTGTATCATAATAAATCAACTTAAACAAACTTAAAATCCATCAAAGTATGTTGACATAGATGAAATCAAAGCCTTTTTAGAGAAATAACTATTTATATTTTGAAATCATTTAAAAGTCATGAAATTATAAAAGAAATCATTTATTTTTTAAAATATTATTATAATCTTATAAGGGAATCTTGACCGATGTTATAACAGTTGAAAATAGTCACACCCGCCTTATAAGTTAAAAAACATTCTTACCTTAATTTTGTCTAAAAGGTTATAAAGGAACTTGTTTTGAAAATGATGGAAAGATTAATTTATAAAAATATTATAAAAGTAAAAAAAGGGTATAAATGACTTTAACCCATAGTCTTGTAAATAGTACTAATATTTTGAAATACATTTTTTAAAAACATGGATGTGGATTATAAAGAGGTCCCAGTAGATAATTACGTATAAATAACCTCAGATAATGAAGAGATTGTAAAATTAACCCTTAACTTTTACTTTTCCTTTGTAGAGGGTAGGATAAACTCCTGTATAATGGTGAAATAATTGTTATTAAATTATACAAGAATCATATACATCAATATGATATCATATAAGATCTGTTTACATTGCTTTGTTAATAATATCTTTGTATTATCGTCCATTCGGGTGTTAACTGGTTCGTTTTCTTTTATATGTTTTGTTACATAAGTAATGTTTGTTATGGATAGGATGTATAATATTCATCTTCATAATGATATTAAGTATTTAAACATTATTTTTAATCATCTAATGAAAATTAATCTTGAATGGATACGATGGGTAATGAATCTCATCGCGTTCGTGGAGACGGAAATCCGTACGTACGCACGAGCGACAATATCATTCTTTTGATATTAAAATAATATATAATTGGATAGTATATAATATATACAGAATAATTATAATTTTATATTTATTATTTACATCAATTACACATCATTATTATACCCATCCAAAAATTAATGTATTGAATAACAATTACACCACGACGTGGAGACGGTAAGCTGTATGTACGCACGTATGGTGACATGTCATTCAGAGAATGGATAGAATAATGAATATGGTTGTACCATATTTATAATAATATCACAATATATAGAAGATACTGGATTTATTTTTTTATAATGGAAACAACAAAGAAAGAGAAAGTGTAAGAAGAAAGGAACCTGAAAGAGGTGATGAAATATTTACCTCTTCCTCGGGTTCTTCCTTTTGATTTGATCAAAAGGGATCCTTAAGTTGGCTTTATGACTAAAGGAAGGCCTCTAGGATGAAGGTAGGATAGTTTAGAGGGTATTTGGGTAGAGGTTTTTCGATCAAAATGGATTTGAAGGTGTGAATTAGAGAGACGGGGGAGTGCTCTTTTACAAGAGGGGTGAGGGGCACCTTAGGAAAAGATAGAAATATAATTTTATAATAAAATCATTTTCGGTTTATAATGGCTCAAAAATGAATTATTTAAATTATGAGGTGGCTATGGGTCTAAAATAACTCAACCAATATGTTTTATACAGGTTTGGGTCACTATATTAACTTTATATTTTAGATTTAACTCTTAGTTAAATAGTTTGACATTTACCATGTCTCTTTCAATTTTTATATTATATTGTTAATAAACTTACTATATACATCCAATCGAACCCAAAGTGGTACATCAATGATACACCTATCATTATATAAGTCATTTTTCTGAAACTTATATTTTTAGGAATAGAACATCAATTAATAATATAATATTTGTTTTGAAAACTTTTTTATGTCAATTTTGACACTATTTGGTATTTGGTTTTTTCTATATTCATAACAGCCTTATTACTTCGAAAACAAATCATCTAAACAACCCTAATATGTCATATTAACATATAAAATTATCTTTATTCATAAAAAGTCTCAAATTACATTTATTTGTATATTTATAATTTCAATTATTTTAATATTTGATTAATTTGGTAATTACAGCATGATCATTGTGTCATCAATAAATTAAATTATTTAATGTCTAAAAAAATATAAATAAAATACCATTATGTAGGAAATATTTTTATTTTTAAAATGAATATTTATAGTCGAATTTATCTTATGTGTAACCCTATATTAAAAATGGTTTAGTTATTAAACATTGATTTTAACTCTTTTAACTCTTCTTTAAATAAAATAATAGTAAGTGTCCTAATCTAATCCAAGTGGACCAAAGAAGTTAATATTTTATACCTAAGGTTGTTTTTGGTCGAATTATACTTATCCAATATAATTAGGACATGTGTTAGGGTAATAAAATTATCATTTTTACCCTTAAATACCCTATTTATTTTTAACCTTGGCAAATAAAAGTAAAAAGTTACTATTCTCGAAAAATTATTTTCATCTTATTGAACCAAATTTTTCTTACTGATATAAACCATATCTCTTTTATTTTTGATATTTCACTCATAGAAGCGATGAAATTAAGTTTTATGTGAATTTGCAAATTCTCCTAGGAGGTGGGTAAAAGACGGTGAAAAGTTCGATAAAATTTTTATATATCAAAAATTATTATAACCTGAATCCAATAAATTACATTGAAATTATATAGGTATTATGTATCAATTTTGATCGAAAATAAACTTAAATAAAATAAATAATTATTTAAATAATAATTCGGTTTTAAACAATGACTCAGGGTTTTTTCACTATTCATTAAAAATTGAAAGTTTTCAGAAAAATACCAAAAATTCACCCTAAGGTAATTTCGATATTACGAATCCAAAAATGAAGTCCATTTTGAAATATAAAATTTATATAATTTCAAAAAGTGGGAATTAATGTTCATAACGGCTAGTTTGATTGGTTGTGGTCTGTTAGAACTCGATGTTACGTACAACACAAGCTACTGTATTTTTCAAATGGGAAACGTACTGTGGAAGCTTGGGGTGTTACATTCTCCCCTCATTCAAATAATTTCGACCTCGAAATTTCTAAGGTATTACTGTGTAAAAATACTTGGGTGGTTTTTCATCATATGTTCCTCGGGTTCCCACGTTGCCTCTTCCATCTTATAGTTTCTCCATAGATCTTTTACCAGACGAGTCATCCAGTTTCTCAACACTTGTTCTCTTGTATCAGGAACCTTGATAGGCTCTTCACAATAAGACAAATCGGGTTCCAGATTTAATTCTTCATAGGTGAGTACATGCATTGGGGCAGGCATGTTTTTTATCAACAGTGATATATGGAATACATCATGAACTTTGGAAAGACATGGCGGCATTTCCAAATGGTAAGCTACAACCCCAATTCATTCTAGAATTTTGAAAGGTCGGATGTACATGGGACTCAATTTTCCCTTCTTACCGAAATGTATAACACCCTTCCATGGAGATACCTTCACAAAAACAAGATCTCCTACCTGAAATTTCAAATCCTTCCTTCAGTTATCAGCATAGCTCTTCTGCCTACTTTGAGATACTTTGATGTGGTTTTGGATTACCTTCACATTTTCCATAATTTCCTCCACATGTACCGGGCCAACAAGTTTTCTTTCACCAACATGATCCCAACAGGTTGGAGTGCGACATCTTTTTCTGTATAACGCTTTATATGGTGCCATATGAAAACTTGAATGGAAGCAATTGTTATACAAAAATTCTACCAGAGGTAAATATTGATCCCCCATACATTAAAAGTCAAGTGAGCAAGATCTCAACATGTCGTCTAACATTTGAATAGTCCGTTCTGCTTGTCCATCTGTTTGGGGGTGGTAGGCAGTGCTTAAATGATGTTCAGTATCCAGGGCTTTCTAAATACATTTCCATAATCTTGACGTAAAATGTGGATCACGATCAGAAACAATTGATAGTGGTACTCCATGATGTCTTACAAATTCATTAATATATATTATTGATAAACGTTCAAGTGGTAAATCTTCCCTTATATCAAGAAAATGTTCTGACTTGGTAAGACGATCAACAATGACCCATATTGCATCATTCCTTATAGAATTATTTTGTAGTCCCATGACAAAGTCCATCGTAATGTTATCCCATTTCCACTCATGCATGGGAAGAGGTTTCATGACTCCTCCAGGTTGTTGCCTTCCAATTTCCAGTGGTTGACAAACTATACATCTAGACACAAAATCAGAAATCTTCATCTTCATTTTGTCGCACCAAAAATGTTCCTTGAAATTTCTATACATTTTGGTTCTCCCAAGTTGTATAGAGAAATTGGAGTTATGAGGATCATCCAAAAATTCTCTTTTTAGATCAAGTATATCGGGAACACAAAGTCTCTTCCCAAATTTAAAAATTCCATCTTCATACACAAATTCACTCAATCTTCCATCATTAACAGCTTTAATTATCATTTGAAACTCTTCATCACCAGTCTGAGAACTCTTTATCCATTTAGTAAAGATGGTTTAACAACCATTTGAAAAAGTATTGATGTTTCACCTTCAATGGTGATCCCATATCCATCATTACTAGATCCAAGTATATAGGATCCTTTTCAACTCTCATCTTTTTCAAAACTCCATGATCTTTTTCTGATCAAAGCATCTGCCACCTTATTTTCCTTCCCCAGGTGGTAGTGTATAGTGCAATCATAATCCTTGAGTAGTTCAATCCATCTTCTTGGCCTCATGTTGAGTTCTTTCTGTGAGCAAATATACTTCAAACTCTTGTGATCATTATAAATCTCAGATTTTTAACCATAGAGATAATGTATCCATATATTCAAAGAAAATATTATAGCCACAAACTTAGGATCATCAGTAGGACAGTTTTTCTCATGAATTTTTAGCCATCATGATGCATAGGCAATAACCCTATCATTCTGCATATGGATACAACCAAGTCCTTTCTTTGAAGCATCACTATAAATAACAAACCCATCATTCCTCGATTGTAGATTCAATATAGGATAATTGACTAATCTCCTATTATATTATTCAAAACATTATTCACATTCTTTTGTCCAAACACACTTCACCCCATTACGTGTGAGCTTGGTTAATGGGTTAGCCAATCGGGAAATATTATGGAGGAAATGTCGATAATAACCTCCTAAACCAATAAATCTGCGTACCTCAGTTATACTCATCGGTTCTGGCCATTCTTTGATTTCTATTTTATTAGAAGGATCAACAGAGATTCCATCCTTAGAGACAATATGGCCAAGAAAAGAAATATCCTGAATCCAGAATTCACACTTGCTAATATTACTATATAATTCGTGTCTTCTAAGAGTATTCAGAATAATGCACAAGTGATTTTCATGATCTTCGTAGATTTTGGAGTATACCAGGATATCATCAATAAATACCACTACAAAGTCATCAAGATATTCTTTGAGAACTCTATTCATTAGATCCATGAAGACAAAGGGTTCATTAGTCAATCCAAAAGGAATTATTGTAAACTCGTAATTCCCATACCTGGTTCGAAATGTTGTTTTTGGAATGTCTTCCTTCTTCACACACAACTGATGATATCAAATTGAAGTTCAATCATTTAAATGTATTGAGCTCAATCATTTTGGTCAAATAAATCATCAATACGAGGTAAGGGATACTTGTTCTTTATTTTTATAGCATTGATCTCCCAATAGTTAAGGTACAACCTCATAGATTCATCTTTCTTCTTAACAAAAAGGATAGGGGATCCCCATGGATAAAAACTAGGGAGAATAAATCCATTATTACTCAATTCCTCTGGTTGTTTCTTTAGTTCCACTAATTCCACAGTGGCCATTCTATAAGCGGTCTTTGATATGGGCCTTGAACCAGGAATTAAATCAATAGAAATCTCAATTTCTCATTCTGGAGGACGTCCAGGTAAATCTTCTAGAAACACGTCAACATATTCTTTCACAATAGTTAAATCCTCTATTTGAAAATTCTTTTCCTCACGCACAGTTATTTCATTCTCTTCCTCCCCAATAATTGAATTTAGTTGAGCTACTGGGGGTAGATCTAGATAAGAATTAGGTGGTGACGATTCTTTTCTAAAGATAAAGTGTTTTTTATCATTGTCATCAAAAATAGTAACCTCATAATTCTTACAATAAATATTCGCATCATGGACCGATAGCCAATCCATACTAAGGATTATATAAAATTCAGTCATCGGTATTATGATGAGATCAGCATAAAAAGAAAATTTATATGCCCTAATGGGAACTGATTCACAAAACATTGTAGCAATGATACTTCCCTTAGGAGTTTCGACTGACAACTCCCTTGTAAAATCAAATTGAAAACATCTAATTTTCTTAGCAAACTAGGAAGATATGAAACAATGTGATGATCCAAAATCAAATAAAGCATGGGATAAACTTGAGGAAACCATTAAATTAACTGCCACCACGTCTTTTGGAGCTTCAACCTCAATAGTAGTGATAGCATAAGCTTTTCCTTGATCCTTTTTCTTCTTCTGAGGTAAGTTCCCCTGACTCTTAGGACATTCATTTTCATAACGCACTCTTTCACTACAATTTTAGCATTCAACATGGACAGCCTCTTTTTTCCCTTGAATTCATGAGCTTGGTGGCCTTTTTCACCACACTTGTAACAAAAACCAATTCCCTTTAGGCATGTACCAGGGTGTTTCTTCCCACATTTACTGTAGGATGGATATTAAACTTTTCTCTTCTTCCCCTTATTTCTATTTCCAGAGTTTTCACCAGATCTTTTCTTATCTTTCTTTGCCTTAAAGTCATATGACATAGAGAATTCTTTTTCTGTCTTGATAGCACATAAGACAATATATTCATATGATGAGAAGGATTGTGAAACTAATTATATATGAAAAATGGTTTTAACCCATAAAATAAACGATCAATCTTACTTCTTGGGTTATGTATATAATCTGCAGCATGAATCTCTTACATTGTAAGGTTAGCTTCATACTTCGTGGCATTCTCATCCTCTTTTTTCCCCAGACTTAGAAATTGTCTTTCCATATCCGCTCGATGGTCATGAGGAAATTATTTTCCTAAGAAATTATCATTAAACTCCCTCCATTACATATTTGATACTTCATCATCTTCCTTTTTATTTTGAATCAATGACCGCCATTGATTAGAATCTCCAGTGAGGTGGTAAACTGCCATGACAACTTTTTCTCTTTTGCTACTCCCCAAGGCATGGAATATTTTCTCTAAGGAATTAATTAATTGCTCAGCTACTAGTGGATTTATACCCCCATTTAATTTTGTTGGTTGTTTCATCATGAAGCGATCTAACATTGATCCTCCACACTACGGATCAGGGTGTTCCATATGGGTAAGGTTATTATTCATAACCTGAGTGAGTTGTCCCAGTATAGTGATTAGCTAATCAGCACCGGTTGCATCACCAACTCCACTATAATTATCTTGAGTAGGAGGGAAATCCCTACATCGAGTGCGTGCAATGATGCGATTTCCATTCCTTCCACTAGGTTCCATTTCTAAAAAAGGTCATAAACTAGATTAGTTTATGAATTGAAATACATAATTCTAAACTTGTAATACACTTAACATAAATTGAACAGTCTATAGATATAATCCGTAAAAATATTTTCTTTGAGGAATTATATACTCATAAACCCTTCATAATGGTTTGTAAATAAAATGAGAATTATCTTAATCATATCCCTTGGGAGTGTCATAACCAAGAGTGCAGCAAGGCCTGATGTCGTGCACCAATTACCGTTCGAGTCTAGCTCAAAGTGGTGTTTTTGGGTTTTACCCCTATGTAAATCTATGCCAGAGCTGCCTATACGTGGTTGTATCCAGATAGGGATGTATTTCTTGGAAAACTCACAAAATCTCTATAATACCAAAATTCTAGGAAGTTCTTCAATACTAATCCACACAATCTATCTTAGGGCTATGTGCTTTAATCAGAGTTAATCTAAATCAAGATTCCAAGGTTTGTACTAAACATCCTCTGATACCAACTATAACACCCCAACCACAGTTACCCAGAGTCGGTTTATTATTATATAACATTAGCATGATACAAGGAAATCATTTCCCGAAAGACCGATCAGTTTAGTAGCCTTATAAATAATAGATACATTCATATGTTTTACATTACATCATAAAATGAAAAACTACAACAACATTATTTCCATAGTTGACGCTCATATCCCCTTAGACTATCCTTGCAGGTTAGTCATAATATACTTCTTAACATCCTAGGAAAAATAAAACATTGAAAGGGGTGAGCTCAGATGCTCAGTAAGGATAACAATATAACAGAAAATTTCATAAATAAGCATAAACATTTAAGGCAATGTATTGAAGTATAACAAAAGCCTTTTCAACATAAACTTTATCATAATATAGAAATTATAAATCCAAATAATGGCATTTACATACTCACATGGATATTCTACTAGTCAAGTAATCACATGAAATATCAATAACCACTTTCAAAATGACGGAATGCATAATGCCAGACTTTCATAACCACATAGTCAAGGCCTTGTGCCAAGACTACAAAAAAGATTTTGTCATGTCCTTGTACCAAGACACTAGTTTGTCTCATGAGACCTATCGATACATCGAGGATCTATAGAGGAATCCACCCATCACTTACCAAGTCCAATGCATTCCTCATATGAAAAGGTTTAAACATAACATAAACATTCGTATTAAAACTGGCATATGAAATGTCAATACTTTATCCCTAAACCATGAATGGTATGAAATAACACATCCATAGTCAAACATATGACAAAACCATCAATACAATATGGAAGTTTTTTATCATAATAAATCAACTTCAACAAACTTAAAATCCATCAAAAGATGTTGACATAGATGAAATATAAAACTTCTTAATGAAATATCTCTTTCTATTTTAAAATCATTTAAAGGACATATAATTATAAAAGAAAACATTTATTTTTGAAAATATTATTATAATCTTGTAAGGGAAGCTTCGATGATGTTATAACAGTGGAAAATATCTGCACCCGCCGTATAAGTTAAAAACAATTCTTACCCTAATTTTGTCAAAAAGGCTATAAAGGACCTTGTTTGGAAAATGACGGAAAGATTCCTTTATAAACATATTATAAAAGTCAAAAAAAGATATAAATTAATTTAACCCATAGTCTAGTAAATATTAATAATGTTTTGAAATACATTTTTATGAAACATGGATGTGGATGATAAAGAGGTCCAAGTAGATAATTATGTATAAACAACCTCGGATAATGAAGAGATTATAGAATTAACCCTTACTTTGTACTTCTCCTTGGTCGATGGTAGGTTAACCTCCCGTATAATGGTAAAATAATTGTTATTAAATTATACAAGAATCATATACATTAATATGAAATCATATATGATCTTTTAACATTGCTTTGTTAATAATAGCGTAGTATTATCGTCATTTCGGGTGTTAACTGGTTCATTTTTATTTATACGCTTTGTTACATAAGTAATGTTTATTATGGATAGGATGTATATTATTCATATTTAAAATGATATTATGTCTTTAAACATTATTTTTAATCATTTAATAAAAATTAGTCTTGAATGGATACGATGTGGAATGAATCTCATCGCGTTCGTGGACACGGTAATCCATACGTACACACCACTATTGGAATTGGGACCTATACAGACACTTATTTCCCAATGGTTTAAAAAACTCTTGGGATAAAGACCATTTACCAAAAATTCTAGTAAACCGTTGGTATAAGGTGTTTTATGTTGGGTTTTCCCAACGGTTTTGTTAAACCATTGGGATAGAAAAAAAATTTAGCACCCAATTTAGGGATCCTTATCCCGGTCCGTCCCCGACCTCTGCCTCCCGACCCCCTCCCCCATCCCTGATCTTTATCTCCTCCCAGCTTCTGCCTCCGCCTCCCAGCCCCCTCCCTCTCCTCTGGCGGTGTTCCCCTTCCCCTCTCGGCTCTCTCTGACTACAACGTCCCCCTCCCCTCTCAGCTCCCGGTGATGTTCCCCCCTCCCCTCTCATCTCCCACTCCTAGAGACATCCCCCACCCCTCAATCTCCTCCTCCGACGTCCCCCATCCCCCTCTCCAGTCACGCGCAAGACCCCCCATGGTTGAACACCCCGCGGGACGTCCCCCCTCTCAGCTCCCTCTCCTCCCACCAGGGTTCTTGATCAGTATTTTCCCATTGATATACCCTTACAACTATTTATCTTGGTGAACTAATATTTATTATCTTTTAATGGATTTAGTTCTCTAACACTTTTTTAGGTACACCGGATTACAATAGAAAACACCCCCATGGCATACCGATTTTCCTAGGGAGCTCTCAATTCCCTTTTATTTTCATTTTTTCGATATCCGTTCCCACAAACATTAAAAATCACTGCCATACCACTCTCACCTTCATTTCATTAACAGTAGGGACACTACCACATTTTATGTGTAGGGGGATTTTCTCATATTTTCACATGTGATGCACTAGGATTTTTTATTATTCTCACTTTTCTATGAGACATTTTTCAAAATAATAAGAATGATTTAAACATAAGAATAATTACTCCCTTGTTATTAAAAAAAGTGAAGTGTAAAAGTGCCAATGACCATGTTTGATTCCTACTTAGATTTGTTTAGAATGATTGCTATGTTTATGGAATTAATTCAAATTCAAAATCTTTGAAATAATGACTAATTGACCTATTACTTAGGATTTATTCCCTTTATGATTGCCATTTTTCTTATTCTCACTACCCAAGAGGAATATAATCCTTCAATTTCATACTCTTATCTGGGAATATTTCTTGATAGATACCAGGGACATGTAAACTGACTAGAACTTGCATTGAGATCTTATCTTAGTGATGATTGAACAAGTATAAAACTAAAATGATTTAGGACCCTTTCATAGACAATTTTTCCCTAAGACCCACATGAAATCTATCCATCATTCAATAATTAGTTTCCATTAATGGACTATTATAATGAATCAATTTCAATCCTATTTCCCTTCATACCCTACTTATTTTAATATGTTTATGGATATCTTTGAACAAGTGTGGGTGGGACATTCAAAGATCATGGGATGCTTCCACTTCCAGAGATGTATGATATGCTCACATGATTATTTGATTGCGATCCATTTAACATTTGGTGTGTTTTATTCATAATATATTCCTTTTCAAAATATAAAAAAGAAAAGAAATGAAAATTGTTATTGGTTGTTTACTAAGAAGGTCAAAAATCACAATTTTCTAGACTGATTAATCCCTCAAAGGATTATCTGTGGTTCGGTGATGGATATGATATCTATCCTAAGAATATATATTGACGTAGATCACTTGTATACTGTAATACCATGAGGTGTGAGTCTGAGGAAACATTGGAAGATAGAGGAACCTTGGGGTCTTCCATGAGATGGAATCGTTTTTCTAAAACATCGTGTGGGAACATTTCTGGAGAATGTTGGAGTCATGAAATAACCCCAAGTGTCTCCATGAGATAGCATAAATAACCCCAAGTGTATCCAAGTGTCTCCATACATCGTATCATCCTCGTATGGGTTGGCCACTCACCCAATCCTATCAAACCTATCCTAGTCTATCCTCTCAGTCACATAGTCTAGACTCATCTCTCGAGGATTATCACATGCCTCGATGCACATCTCATCATCAAACTAGACAAAGAGGACTATTATCCTTATGATTATACTAGTCACAAAAGTACACCATGTTGAACCCATCTACATTATATTCTCAATAATCCGGTCAAGCGCCTCATCAAAATCATGTATTATAACCCATACCCACTAACCAGGATCCATCCTAAGCTAAATCACACAAATCCTCTAGGAATTATAATGCCAATCTGTCCGACAATACCCAATACCCACACTAGAATCTCATCCTTCATCTCTTTAGTTGAACTCTTGAATCATTAAATGGAGTAAAACCTTTCATAATACATTTTATATACTCAGAGGGACCATCCCACTCTATGAACCTACCAAGATTCCAATCCATCCTCATAAGTATTTCCTCATCAAAGGCTATATGTACAATTGCAACACCTATCTCTACAAGGCCCAATCCTCTTTGGAATATTTTACTTGATCTAAATATTCATCATTAGTGACATAAATCACATTAGAGCACATAAATGTCAACTAAACCCTACATTCCAAGAATTATTCATGTGGACAGGCCCCATGGAAATAGGATAAGAACTAAAACCATAAATAATAATTCCAAATACATACACCATTTTTAAATAAATATCTCAAGTGTAAACATAAAAACCAAGAATAATAAGACCTCATCCCTTGTATCGAACAAACCCAAACTAAGTTGATTCTCGGGACAAATTGATTATATACCATTAATAGGAAGATTAATTGTTAATTAATAGGAATGTACTATTTCATAGTCTCATTTTGAAACATTGATATGTTTCCCCTTTGCTTGCAGGAGCATGATTTGACCCATGGGGCACTGTGGTACATATATGTTGGGTGGTGACAAGTATAGTCAAAGGAGACAGGTATGTTTTAGTTTAGTTTTTATTTTATTTTCTTTATCGCATTGGTCACTTAGATCTTTGACTTCTTTCTATGGACACAGGGTACTTATATTCTGCGAAGGGGGCCAGAAAGAGTTCAGATTTATTCAGTCCACCGACTTTGATCCGATGTAAGATTATATGGTTACTACTTGTCTCACACCTCATGTATTTGGGGCTTTAGTGTTTTTGACTCCATATTATGTTTTTGGTAGGTCGTTGGATCGTTTTGTGTTTTTTTGGGTGGATTTGGTTCTCTGCTGCCAATCTAGGTAAGGCTTTAATGCCATTGGTTGGTTTTTCAATGGTTATGTAGCATCCTTCTTGTGTTTTAAGGTTCTTAATATCAGTTGTGTAGTGTGTTGATTTCTGCTCATTGGATTCGAGTCTCCAAGTCAAGGGCGACTTGCTTGCGTGAGCATAGGTAAGTAAGTATATGTATGTGGTTTCCCCCGTTACGTATATAGTCACCCATGGCAGGGATTATGTAAGTATGGGGCTAGGTGTGTCCATGTATGTATATATAAATGCATTCCCAGGTGAGTGGAGACTGATATATGCATATAATCATATGTCCAAGGATCCCCTTGCACTTGCTCGTGGCCATGCAGGTGTGTGCATAGGGGCTAGGTGTCCTTGAATGTGTGTGAAGGTGCGTATACCTAGTGGAGGAGCAGCATATTTTAGTTAGAAAGCTCCAAGAGATGAAGTGGACGGCTTGGTTCCACCTTGAGGTAGAGTCCCTCTCATAGCCTCTTTAATTTAAAAATGATTTAAATTGAATTTAGCTTCTTTCTTAATTAGGCTTAATTATATTGAATTGCATTTCTTGAATAAGTTTTCTTTAATATAATTGTTTTATTTGATAAATAAAGTCATGATTTTATAATAAAACCCCTCCAACCGAGGTGCGCTATCTTCGAAAACTCACAGTGATATTTTAGGCTATATGATTCTTTTTCGTCATTTTGTTTCCCTTTAGACGTTGTGTCATTGTACCGATCACTACAAACTTCCGATGATCCCTTGTTATAACATATTAAATAGTTGAATTGTTCTATCATGTCTGTTGTGACCTTATCTTATGGGGAAATCCGTTTCGGGTGTTTTTTTGGCCTCTTGCCCACCCCTTTGGGTGTTTACTCGAGCCTATATATCTCAAAACACTGGTGGTGTCATTGTTTAACACATGTCAGGCTTATGGTGCTCCCCACCATAAGCTTCATCTTAACACTGTTTGGGGTGTTTTCCTGGCCTCGATGCACATCTAATTATTTACATATATGAATTATACCATAAGATTTGTGTTGCATCTTGAGATGTTAAAACATACTCAAATTCTATTGTTCTCAAGGTGACTAATGTTTTATTATTTGAGTTCCAAGAAATGAATATACCATTGATAATTAATACACCTGCACAATTTGACTCACAATCAGTAGTTCCAACTACCTAGTACCACTTTTAAAAACAATGAATATCAAATATATAACTTTATCATACCGTAATCCCAAATCAAGAGTCTTTTTTTTATAACATAAGATCGATTTCTATAATGTGAAGGACAAATACATGGGATTTATTTGGAATCCTGGCTAGAAGATGCTGCCTCGCGAATGTCACTTGACTGGGCTGACACGTCGCGGTCACGCCGCGGTCACGCCGTGGTCACGCCACGGTAATGTTGTGATTTAGCCCTTCTCCAAGATGACACCTTGCGATGGTTCGATGTCCTGTCAAAATTTGATGTATGATACCTAGATAGAGTTTTAGATACATTACCCACCCATAGTTAATGGGGAGGGAGGCAATGACTAGAATGTTGCTCCGCTTCTTCCCGCTCTCTTCACTCATGGCCGGAAGATGCTACCCTACAGATGTTGCTGGACTGGGCCAACATGATGTGGTCATGCCATGGTCATGATGCGGTCAGGCCATGGTCACGTCGCGGTAATGCTGTGATTTGGCCCTGCTCCAGGACGACACCCTGTGGTGGTTTGCAGTCCTGTCGGAATTCGATGTATGATACCTAGATAAAGTTTTATATACATTACTCATCCATAGTTAATGGGGAGGGAGGTGATGGCCAGAATGTTTCCCCACTTCCTCTCGCTCCCTTCGCTCCTCGCTGGAAGATGCTACCCCACAGATGTCACTGGACTGGGCCTACACGCCGCAGTCCGGCCACGGTCACGTCGCGGTCCGGCCGCGGTCACACCGCATTCACGCCACCTTCATGCCGCGGTCGTGCCGCGGTCACGCCACGGTCACGCCGCTGTCATGCAGTGATTTGGCCCTGCTCCAGGATGACACCTTGTGGCGATTCGCAGTCCTGTCGGAATTTGCACTATTGGAAATAAAAAATTTTCCAACACTTTTTTCCCAAGGGTTTGAACAAACCATCGGTAAAAATGCCCTATTCCATTCATTTCTAATAGTTCATACGAACCGTTGGCATAAAGGTGATAATAGTCGGTTTTCCCCAACGGTTCAAATGAACTGTTGGGATATATCTATCTAAAATCACCCTGCCATCGTGATACTTTTCCTATCCCTAATCCGCACTCCTCCAAACCCTTGGTGACAATCCCTTACTCCTCCCATCCTTCCCACCAATCCCATACTGACCACCCCTCTATGCCACTCCCATCCCAACCACCCATCGATGCTCGCCACTCGCCGATCGTCGCTCCCCGCTCCCCGCTCATCAGCGCTCATGCTTTTTTTCCAAAATCTCGATGTGAACCCATAACCCTTATCATTTTACCCTAAACCATAGCTCGATGCACCCATATGGACGATTTTTCCCAATAGCTGAACACGAATCCTACTTCCCAACCAACTCTTGACACGAACCCTACTTCCCAGCGCGACAGGTCTGGTTTTCCAATGCTCTATTCTTCTGCATTAAATGTGTACGTGTTACGCTCCCCTTACAATTTTAGGTTGTTTTTGGAACCCTGCTTCCCTACCTGCTCTCAAGGTTTATAACTCTACTTTCCAACCAGTCATCTTATCTTTGATTCAAGTAATTTTTGTTCATTAACTTTAAATTAGCATGTATGCCTTCATTTATTTTCAATTTTTTGGTTCCATTTCACTGTAATTTATTGTCTATTATGATCCCCTTATGAACACAAGCAATATATAATTTTGGGTTGTAGTTTTGTTGTAATTTACCTGTATAGAATCGTTTTGATTGATATTTAAGAGGTTTAAATGAGGTGGGATGAGGGGGGGATGTGCTGGAGGGGGGGGGGGGATGGGCATGGGTGAGGTGAGGAGGAGGGGGGTTGGACAGGGGTTGGAGGTGGTTCTGCAGGTGGGGGAGAGGGGGGGATGTCCTGGGGGTGAGAAAAATTAAGATATGGGGGTGAAAGAACATCCATGTTGATGGCAGCACCAATACATCAACGACTAGAAAAACCTGCTCTGTGAGTGCCTCAACACATTACGATGTTAAGCCACTCTATCCTAAGTGCTCATTCAACTAGGGGGTGTTTCACTCAACCAGATCTCCCATTAGATCACTAATCACATCTGAATATAGTCAAAAAATTGGGATAACTAGATCAAAACATAGTTCCAATGCCTGATCTATGATATCATATGTGTCTCCTCCTTGGACTAGAGTCCTGACCAGAAACATACTCAAACCTCACAACCAAATTCCAAAAATACATGGGATGATCTAGCCTTCAAACCAATGTCCAAATAGCTGATCTAGAAGCATCGATCAGCTCACATAAAACAAATTACATACCCTCTCCATGGTCCTGGGATATTATCCTCTAAAAACAACCACTATTGGCTCTCTTTGACCCATCTTAGTGCCAAACCAAAACACAGGGCCTCTATGGTCCTCAATGTGAAAATATAAAGTGATTTAAAACTATAGCATCCTCAGGTGCACCCAAAATATTGGCCCAAGCCATTAAAAAAAACATCAAATGGGAAAAGGTCCACAGTAAGAACATACACCCTATGAGGGGTACCTCTAGTACAACCAAAGCACAAGACACACTAAGTGCAGAAATATCCCAAATTCCCCTAAATGGCCTCCAACTGATCATCAATCAACAACGTCTCCAACTGATCATCTATCAACAACACATCCAATGGGGTATATAAAATAAATGAATAACCAATGAATTATCAATGGTCCTCATGAAAATCATAAAAGTTTTACATTACAAGGGCTCTATAGTACATGATTGACCACTCCACATGGGCATTATTAATTAACACCTATAGAAAACACTGTTCACTCAATCAGTAAAAAGCCCACTATGGTATCCTCAAGAGACCCTTTGACACATATAGATATATTAAATAAATCCGACCATAACTTCTATCCCACAACATCATCCCATCCCAATGGTTCCAATAGTTCCAATCCTAAAAAAAGGATGTAATCCTCAACTGTTCTAACCTTGAGAAATTGGTACCAACATATCAGGATAAAACAATATCTATTCATATATACAACATGATTATAATTTTCAGGATCTATATTAAATAACATTGAACAAAACTAGATTAGATTTGACAATCCATTCCAACTAATGATCACATTACCCTCACAGATGATTCTCATCTCACAACCCAACCTACTAGAGGATTCTGAATCCAATCCTTGAAGAAATCCTGATAAAGAATTATTTTAGTCCAAAACACCATAAAGACCACATTCAAACATAGAAAGTATTCCACCATGGAAATTTATATGGAAAACTGATCAAAATTGAATATTCATAAGTCAAATTCTGACTCCAGGGTTAAAATAGGTTAAACACAATAAGGAGAAAAATGTACCCAACCTATACTTTAGGTACATGATATGTAACATAAAATGCCCCCTCGTTCCATGTGACATAGACTTCTCAATGTGTACTTTTCCAATGTATACATCATGTGTTCCGGTTTATGATGTTTACCCCCACCTGGGTACATTCACATACAAGGCCCCACTTAGCATGAAAAATTCCCTACTACGTGGAATGTATCACCCCATACACAATCTTTACCCCACATATGGTTCACATGTGTGTACCTATCCATATATCCCCCCACACATGGTCTACCCACGCACAATTCCTATCCATATACCTCGCACTAGATATAGCTTTATACCCTACATGGTCATCTGCCACTAGCACACCCCGAGTCACCACTACATGGCGTGTAACCCACCCCCTTGTATAAATCTTTTAGTTCCCAAAACCCATATTTCCCAAGTACGAAGAACGCATGATGTGTGTTCTCAAAACTACACATCATGTACATGAGTTATCCCAAACTACACCCCCCAAAAATATCCCAAAACACCTAATTTCTCCAATGTATCCATAGATTGAATCCTGAATGGGTCACTGAAAACCCAAAAAATACGATTAAGACTTAAAATCAACTACCTTATGGGAATTTTTGGGGGAGGTGGGGGTGCTTGGTGGGTGTGAGGTGGGGAAGAGGGGGGCTATGTAGGGGGTTTGGTGGGGAGAGGGTGGGTTGGGCAAGGGGTGGGGCAGGGCATAGGCTGGGCAGGGGGGAGGGGCGTTGTGCAGGTGTGGGGGTGGCTGTGTAGGTAGGGGGTTGGGCAGATGGGGGTGGGGGTTGTGTAGGTGGGGGTGGGGGTTGTGCAGGTGGGGGAGGGGATGGGAGGGTGGGGGAGGGGGTGGGATGTGCAGGGGTTAGTCTAGGCAGGAGGGAGGGGGATGGGCAGGGGCTGTGCAGGTGGGGTGGTGGCTGTGCAGGTGGGGTAGGGGGGTTGGGCAGGTGGATGAGTATAGAGATGAAATAGAGTTCCTTGAACCCAATTAGAGAATTGCAAAACGATTTCGTAGGACCCGAGTATATCAGATAAGGCACATTCGTGGAAGAATCTATAATTCTAGCCACGTCCCTACTTAGACTATCAATGTTGTAGAAACCGTGGAAGACCCATTTAGTGAGTCTAGAAAGAGAAGGAAAATACCCATGCATAATCCAACCAGGTACAATTACTATGGAATTTAATAATGTTATATCCATCATAGATCAAGATTAATACGTCATTATGTTGAAAAACATCAGACCCTTGTACTTGTATTTAATGATAAATGTTATTAGTATATGAAAATATTACATTAACTATGATTTTTAATTTAATATTGTTCCAATTTTGACTCATTCTCATATGTGATATGATGAGGACAATATAGAACCTTCCATATAGATATTACAGCTCTGTGTCCAATGCACGAAATGTCTATAAGTCTAATTCATGCGCGGGGATCTATTTGGAGACCTCATTTCTGAATCATAATTTATATTAATTCAGTACGATCAAAACATCATTGAATTTTTAGGAAGGCCTCTTTAAAATTTTATGACCACTCAAAAATAACTACATTCTTAGTAATCCTAGTCATAGTCACTTCAAAAGGGGAAAATATTTAAATGAACCATATGTAAAACCCGAATAAACAAAGGAAACCCACAATCTCAAACATGTTTCGTATTCCTTCTCATGACACCACAACCTATACATTCTTTGGGTCCACATAAATTCACACATTATAGATTACATGCCTAAGAAAACATGCTTTATGGAAGCATAAGTGACACTTTTAGATCTTATAAAACATATAATGTGGTCAAAGTGTACAAAAATATCTATAGGTGTCCAATGTGTATATCAATGGTCGGTGAGTATATATGGATATCATCAATAAGCACCACAATGAATGAGTTGAGATATATATGGAAGATCTCATTCATGAGATCCATGAACACCATTGGATTAATTTTAAACATGAATGGAAAGTCAAGATATGTATGGATGATGCCTTAATAATTTTTACACCATTTTTAATATGAAATCATATATATACATTCATTCAATTAATTAATTCATGTCTGTAAAAAAGTTCCACATGTCTCATTATGGCTGACTAAAAAATGGAAAGGATCAATATTTTCCCTTGTGTAACTCTTTATTACCTCAACACAAGTAGTAATTTACCTCTTTCAAAATAGTAAATAATCTTCACACATGTCTTTTATAGCCCAATGTATTTATATGTATCCACTAATTTTACCCTTATCATAGCCCTAGAGTAATACTTCTCACTCAATATATCTCATCACTCAACTCCCAACATCTTCCATACTATTGAAGGTATTATTTCATACAACTATATATCACATACCAACCTTCTCACTCAACAAACATCCATGTTAATACATTATGATCAATGTAAAACCATTTTCGAAAATAATACCATATTAGCCATGGTAGGTCTAATATCACATTCCAAACGCCCCATTATCACTCATGGTTGGGTTCATCTAGAACCTTATCACTCAAGTAGATGCCATTTTATTTACCACTACCATATCGATCATGGTAGGGTTAGATATCATTTTATAATATGATAACGTAATTATCACTCAAGTAAGGGTCCTTTTAGCGCCTTATCACTCAAGGTGTTGTCATTCATTATTATATATCACTATTCTTGATTGAATTTCTCACCCATCATGTGTATGAAATAACAACATGGGAATTTGGTCCATATCATAGCTCACCAGATAAGTACAAGGTTCTAGTAACTCGGGACATATTCCCTCTACATTATCAATCATGTTAGTGTTAGATATCATTTTATAATATGATAGCATCATTATCACTCATGTAAGGGTCCTTCCAACACCTAATCACTCAAGGTGTTGTCATTCCTTAAGATATTTCACTATACTTGTTAGAATTTTTCCCACAACATGTGTATAAAAAAACAAGGGAATTGGTCCATATCATAGCTCACCAGCTAGTGTACCACCATGAGGACCATGATCTCATGCGATAAATGGTTAATTTTTATGATTCTCCCTATGTATCATCATTAAAATTTCAATGGATACAAAAATCATCTATGGAGTTTATATACTAAAATTCATGTAGTAATCTACTGGATTGTCATGGAGGATTATATGAATGTTTTCATTACAGATTGGGGATATAAAATTACCTTGTAATCTTATTCTCTTATAATATGATAGAAAATTTCCAAAGAGAGCCTAACAGATGATGTAAATGATTCATAACCACTGACAAACACCATGTTGGATGTCATCATAGCATATCCCCTTGAAAATTAGGCATGTGATATCTCTCATGAATCAAGTAAATATCTATACCCATAGAATCTATGTGTCACAAAGGCCTGACCAATATCCCTATCTTAAACAAAAACAAATACCTTGATAAATGCAACAATATAACTAAATCTCTTGACATTATAGAAGTCATTACCCCATATTATATGATTCCCCGATCATTATACTCTTGGAACAAAAGGGTTATAATGGTCATAGTGTAAATATCCTTCTAGGTTAGTATATTGAATGATTAGATTCATCGAAAAAATATCAAATTTATCCTGGAGTAATCAAATCCAATAACCCTTATCCGATAGATCAATATTGAGGCAAGGGATTCTTCATATATGAGTTATAAACTTGAATTTCCAATACCCCCCTCTCTATTTGATCAACAAGACAACATTTTGTTGGTTCTTGGTCTCTCTACCACATCAATATGTGAACCATACAAGGAGAAGTGATGTGATTAAGCCTTCAAAAATGAGATGATTATTTCTATAGGTTTCTTGTGTGTTTTTTTGTGATTGTAGGAGATTGGAGTGAGTTTTTGTGAGTTTTCTATGTGTTCAGTGCGTTTTCTGTGTTTTCATGTTGTAGTGTTCCTAAACACACAGAATGAGTGTTTTTGTGTGTGATTGTGGTGTATTTTTATGAGATGGCACGTTTTCACACAAAGTTTTCATTGAAGCCTATAGTTGATTGTAGGATGTTTAATTTTATATTAATGGGGGTCTAAGCCAACGGTTTCAAAACCATTGGGTTATACCCCTGTGTGCTGCTGCATTTCCCAACGGTTTAAAACTGTTGGGTTATACCCCTGTCTACTGCCGCATTTCCCAATTGTTCTAAACCATTGGGTTATACCCACTATATGTTTATGCCAACAGTTTTAAAACCATTGGCATACCCCTGTGCACTAATTTTCCCAATGGTTCAGCTGAACCGTTGGTATAACAGGATCCAATTTGATTCCAACGGTTCATTATGAACCGTGGGAAGTTGAAATATAAACATCCTTTTCCAAACAGTTCAATGTGAACGGTTTGTATAAGGATTTCTCGACGCCTCACAGACCAATAGTTTCTAAAACCGTTGGGATAAGATTTCCCAACGGTTTGAGGGCGTTTCCCAATGGTTTAAAACCGTTTGAAAAACCTGGATTCCGAGTAGTGCATGAGCGACAATATCATTATTTTGATATAAAAATAATATGTAATTGGAGATTATATCATATATACAGAATCATTATCACGTTAAATTTATTATTTACATCAATTACACATCATTATTATACCCATTCAAATAATAATTTATTGAATAACAATTACACCATGACGTGGAGACGGTAAGCAGTACGTATGCACGTATGGTGACATGTCATTCAAAGGATGGATAGAATAATGAATATGGTTGTAACATATTTATAATAACATTATAGTATATAGAATATAATGGAGTTAATATTTTAGAATGGAAACAACAAAGAAAAAGGAAGTGGAAGAAGAAAATAACTTCAAAGAGGTGATGAAATATTTACCTCTTCTTTGGATTCTGCCTTTGGATTTGATCAAAAGGGATCCTTAGGTTGGTATTCTGATAAAAGGAAGGCCTCTGGGATGAATGGAGGATAGTTGAGAGGGTATTTAGGTAGAGTTTGGACAAGCCAAATGGCTTTGAAGGTGTGAATTAGAGAAAAGGGGGAGTCCCCTTTTATAAGAGGGGTGAGGGGCACCTTAGAAAAAACTAGAAATATTATTTTTATAATAAAATAATTTTCAGTTTCTAATTACTCAAAAATAAATTATTTAAAGTATAAGGTGGTTATGGGTCGAAAACCACTCAACCAAAATGTTTTATAAAGTTTCGGGTCACTATATTGACTTTATCTTTTAGATTTATCTCTTAGTTAAATAGTTTGACATTTACCATGTCTCTTTGTATTTTTATATTATATGGTTAATAAACTTACTATATACATCCAAGAGAACCCATAGTGGTACATTAATGATACAGCTATCATTATATAATTCCTTTTGCCGGACCTTAGATTTTTAGGAATAGAATATCAGTTAATAATATAATATTTGTTTTGAAAACTCTTTTATGTCAATTTTTACACTATTTGGTATTTTGTTTTTGCTAAATTTATAACAGCATTATTACTTCAAAAAGAAATCATCTAATCAACCCTAATATTTCATATCAACCTAGTAAATTAGTGGAATTCATAAAAAGTCTCAAATTACATTTATTTGAATATTTATAATATCAATTATTTTAATATTTCATTAATTAGGAAATTACTCCATCATCATTGTCTCATAAATAAATTAAATTATTTATTGTCCAAAAAATATAAATAAAATAAAATTATGTAGGAAATATTTTTATCTTTCTAATTAATATTTTTAGATGAATTTATATTATGTGTAACCCTATATTAAAAATGGTTTAGTTATTAAATATTGATTTTAACTCTTTTAACTCTTCTTTAAATAAAATAATAATAAGTTAATACAAATGGACAAAATAGGTTCATAATTTATTCCTAAGGTCTTTTTAATCTAAATATACTTATCCAATAGAATTGGGACATGTGTTAGGGTAATAATTATATCATTTTTACCCTTAAATACCCTATTTTCTTTTAACCGTGGTAAATAAAAGTAAAAAGTTATTATTCACAAAAAAAATATTTTCATCTTATTAAACCACATTTTTCTTACTGATATCAACCATGTCTTGGATTTTTTAAATTCCACTCACTGAAACGGTAAAATTAAGTTTTATGTGAATTTTCAAATTCTCCTAGGAGGTGGGTAAAATATGGTGAAAAGTTCAATAATATTTTTATATATCTAAAATTATTATAAACTGAATCCAATGAATTACATTACACTTATTTAGGTATTTAGTATCTATTTTGACCTAAAATAAATTTAAATAATATAAATAATTATTTAAATAAAAATTCTGTTTTAAACAATGACTCAGTGTTTTTCACTATTCATCAAAATTTGACTGTTTTCAAAAAAAATACCAAAAATTAACCCAATGCTAATTTCAATATTTCGAATAAAAAATGAAATCCATTTTGAAAGATAAAATTTATAAAATTTCAAAAATTGGGTATTATTATTTATAACAGTTAGTTTGATTGGTTGTGGTGTGTTTGAACACGAAGTTACGTACAACACAAGTTATTGTATTATTCAAAGGGAAACATACTGTGGAATCTTGGGGTGTTACAAGTAACGGTAATATTAATTTAATCTTCATTGAACACTAATTTAAAAGACGTGAGTAATTTTTTTAATATAATTATAAAGTGTCATTCTTTTTATTTCGAGACGTTAATTCATTTTGATGTCCCAGAATCTGTTTCACACCCATGGAATCTAAAAAATTTGGGCATGATATGAATAGATTTTAAGTGGATATTATGGCATGAGTTTGATGAAACATCTCTGATCTCATGATAGAAGTATGAGAAAATACCTGAAGGCATTTCTCGTGAAAAATGGAAGTGGTTTGTTGATAATAAAAGAGATGCATCTCATGAGGTAATTGCAAATTTTAAAGTATCATAATAACATAAATCCAATAAAATTATAATTTTTCTTAATGTTGTTATTTTATAGGAATTATATAATAATAAAAAATTTAATTGTGACAATAATTCATTGCTCATATATTGGGGTATTAGTGTTTTTCGTGAAAAAGAACATTTTTTTGGTTTGTATTTTATTAATTATTATTTATATCAATCATGATATGTCATGGTTTTCTCTAACTTGTTTATAATTTTTTATAAAGACTAATGAATTAGGTTACTCTATTGGACGAAGAGAGATGTGGTTTAAAGTACCTAGGAATCCCGATGGAAGTATTGTAAAATACATAACCAAATATTTTGGAGTAAGTACTTTTCATTATTACTTAACGTTATTTCATTACAATAAAATCAAAATAATGAAATATGTATTAAAATAAAAAACAATCCTTAAACCCATTTAAATTGGTTCAGCTACATTTCTCAAACTATGACCAGTGTTCATCATTTGGTATATCTATTTGGTCCCAATTAATTGAGTAAAAGGCTTGTTTGTTTTTATAATATATTTTACTATATTATTATTTTATTTTAATTAAATAGAAATAAAGAGTATTGAAATTTTTTTTAAATAGATAATATAAAGAAATTTATATTTTTTAAAAACCATTATTAATATTTTTTTATTAATTGTATAAAATTCAAGAAGTATGGTGTGTAAACCCTTCACTATCATCATTGGTTTCCTAGAACGATGCAGTTGAAATAATTTTATGGAAGGATCATCGTATATGTGTATGGGGGATGTGTTATAGGCCTACTCCATCTTTTGTCTTTGGTAGGGTGTTGTAATTAGTTATTGCTACATCCCATGGGGGTTCAGGTTATGTTGTTGATTATGAATTGAAAAGAGAAATCATAAGGTTGAAATAACAAGTGTAAGAACAAGAATCATATAGGAAACCACATGATCAGTGGTGGGGGGAAATGAAAAATTATTTAGATCCTGTATTTTAGAGCATGAATGGAAAGATACATGAGGAAAATTACAGCCTTATAGTTCATCCTACCAAGGTGAACTATTAATTCCATAGATCATTCGCACATTTGAAAACAACACATATAAATTCAATAAATAAAACTAAAATGAAACTTTTATATTTAAAAACCAAAATTTGTGTCATACCAACCACATCATGTGTTTGATTTATGTGTGGTTGATTCATATACATCAAATATTAATTATAGATCATTATCCTTAAATTTTGAAAAAATATGACCTCATTTTCTTAGTTTTGACTGAGTAAACAGTTTGTAAAGGTACCGAAGCCTTTAAAAATATGTGTTGGGGGGGTCAAAACATATAAAATGTTGTTGGATTTCCATAAAATTTGAGGACAATAATTTTTTATTTATTTCGAAATGTAGGAACCATAAACACATCATTTTGAATAACGGTTTACCGAAGATTCACATAAACATGTTTTTAGTGTCTTAAAATACTAAAACATGAATTTAATTGACTAAACCAGAGAAAATGATTTAATATTGTTGTGAAATCTTGGTGCAATAACCATTGAATTATTTTTGATGTGTACACATAGAAAATATGTTAATCCAACTTATGGTGTGGTCAAAATGACTCAATAAATAGTTTGTAAAGATACAAAAGCCTTTAAAAATGTGTGTTGGGGGTCAATAATAGAAAAATGACAACAGATTTCCCTGAAATAATGGTACAATTACGATGTATTAATTTTTGAAATGTAGGAATTGAAGACACATCATTCTGAGTAATAGTTTTCTCGGGATGCCTATAAACATGTTTATAGTTTTTTAAAACACTAAAAAGTACGTATAATGGTCCAAAAAATATAAAAAACATAATATTACGGTTAAATAATTCTAAAAAAATTGTTGAATTATTTTTGATTTGTACGCGTAGACACCATGTCAATCTGACTTGTGGTATGGTCAGAAAAACTCGGTAAATAGTTCTTAAATGTAACAAATCATTTAAAAACATGTATCAGGGGATCAAAATGAGAAAAATGATGTTCCATTTTCATAAAAAATAGTAAAATTACAGTATATTTTTTTTTTAAATGTATGAACTGATAGAATGTCATTCAGAGTAACAGTTTTTCTAGGATGTCTGTAAATGCATTTTTAGTGTTTTAAAACACTAAAACTTACATGTAACATTAGAAAACATAATAAATGACCTCTTATTTATGTTAAATAATTTTACAATGAAATTATAGATATTATTGTCATGTACATGTTGATAACATTTCAATCCAATGTGCGGTGTGGTCATAATTACTTGTTAATCAATTTGTAAAGGCATCAAAGCATTTAAAAATATGTGTCGGGGGGGTCAAAACAAGGAACCTGATTTTATATTTTCATGAAATCATTTTAAAATTATAGTACATTTATTTTAGAAATTTAGGAACCAATGAAACGTCATTTCCAGTTATGGTTTACCTGGGATGCTTGTACAAGTATTTTAAGTGTTTTAAAACACTAAAATGTTTGTGTAATGGTAAAAACCATAGAAAACAACCTCAGATTCATGTGAAATCATTAAAGAGAACAATTGTGATATTTTTGACATTTAACCATAGAAAAAGAATCAATATGATGTGTGGGGTTTTCAAAATGACTCAGTGAACATTTTTTAGAGGTACAAAAGCCTTTAAAAATGTGTGTCGGGGGGTCAAAACAAGCAAATGATGTCAGATTGACCTATAATAAGGTAAAACTGACCATAGAATTATTTTTGAAATTTAGTAACTAATAAAATATCATAATGAGTTACTATTTTACCAGGATTTCTGTAAACATGTTTTTAGTTTTTTTAAACAATAAACATTCACGTAATAGTCAAAAACATATAAAATATTCTAATATTGATGTCAAATAATATGAAAAATATAGTTGAATTGTTTTTTATAAGTATTCATTGAGAAAATATCAATCATTTGTGTAGTGTGGTTAGAATGACTCGGTAAATGGTCTTTAAAGGTACCATAGGCAATAAAAACATGGATCGGGGGGGGTTAAAACTTGGAAAACAATGTCATATTTTCATAAAATCAGATAAAAATGATAGTAGATAGATTTTTGAAATATATTAACTGAGAACACATCATTCAAAGTTACAGTTTTCTTGGGATGTGCATAAATGTGTTTTTATTGTTTGGAAACACTAAAACATGCATGTAATGGTCAAAACCATAGAAAATAGCATCATATTGATGTGAAATCATGGAAAAACAACCTTTGAGATATTTTTGACATGTACCTATAGAAAACACGTCAATCAAACGTGTGGTGTGGCCAAAATGGCTCAGTAAATATTTTTTAATTGTACCAAATCCTCTAAAAACATGTTTAAGGGGATCAAAACCATAAAAATGAAATCATATTTCCATAACATCAGACGAAAATTACTTTAGATTCATTTTTAAAATGTAGGAACTGGTTGAATGTAATCCCGAGTTATGGTTTTCTTAGGATGCTCATTAATGTGTTTTTTGTATTTTAAAATACTAAATGTGTGTGTAATGGTAAAAACCATGTTAAAAAACGTTATATTTTTGTTAAATCATGGGGCAAACACTATTGAGTTATTTTTTATGTGTACTCATTGACAACATGTCAATCCAATGTGTATGGTGGTCAAAAAGACGTAGTAAATAGTTTTTAAAAGTACCAAATACTTTAAAAATGTGTTAGGAGGTTAAACCCAATAAAATAAATTTATATTACCTTGAAATCAATGTAAAATTACTATATATTGATTTTTGTAATGTATTAATTGGAGACACATCATTCAGAATTACAATTTTCTCGAGATGCCTGTAAATAATATTTTAGTGTTTTAATCCACTAAAATTTGCATGTACGAATAAAAACCATTGAAAATGATTTAAAATATATGTGAAATCATTTTAGAAACAAAAATTATTTATTTTTTATGTGTATTCAGAAAGAAAATTTCAATACGATGTGTGGTGTGGTCAGAATGACTCGGTAAACAGCTTTTAATGGCACCAAAGCCTTCAAGAACATGTGTGTGTGGGGGGGGGGGTAAAAACTATAAAAATGAATTTTTTTTTTAAATTAAATCATATTAAAATCACCATATATTTATTTTTTAAATTTAGGAACCAACAACATGTTATTCCGAGTTATAATTTTCCTAGGATGCCCATAAATGCATTTTTAGTATTTTTCAGACACTAAAACATGCGTGTAACAGTCAAAACCATATGAAACAACCTCATATTTATGTGAAAACATTTTAAATCCATAGTTGAGTTATTTTTTACATTTATTAATAGAAAAAATAAAAATATAATGTGTGGTGTGGTCGGAATGATTGGTAAATAGTTTTTAAAGGAACTAAATCCTTTAAAAACATGTGTTGGGGGTTCAAAACTAGAAAAACGACATCATATTTCCATAAAATCAACATTAAAAAACCATATATTGAGTTTTGAAATGTAGGAACTAATGAAACAACATTTCTAGTTACTGTTTTTGTGGGACTCCTATAAATGTGTTTTTAGTGTTTTTAAACACTAAAATGTGCGTGTAACGGTCAAAACCATAGTAAACAACCTCATATTTATCTGAAATCATGGTGAAACCACAATTGAGTAATTTATAAAATATCGGAAATTATTTCATAATGAATTATTTAAATTAATTTGTTAAATTAATTTCAATCACACTACAATTCGATTTAATAATTAATTTGAATGTTATAAACTAATCAATTTGTAGTTTTAAGCATTGAAAAATATCTTAAATAGGTATGTTTATGTATTAAATTCATTTTCATTATATATTATTTTTTTATGTAAAAATTAATTTTTTTTTATTAAAAAATAACAAATTTTAGGTGCAACATTCTGAATATATTCTGCATCTTTTCCCTTTTGCATTTATTTTCTGAAACATTTTGGTTTTTATTATAGGTGAAAAATGCCAACAGTTGGAAGAAGAATGACTATTCTAATCCATGAAATTATTTAGAAGGTTTTCATTATGGTTCATAGTTTCTTTGGTATGTTAAAATTTTATCTTATATTCTATTGTAATTATGATTCATTATGTTTAGTTTTATTTTCTATCTTGTTTTTTGTAACTGTTGATGAGATGATGTAGTCGGTTTTAGTTGATGAGATGATGTGGAAGAATATGGATGAAGAGGAGGTCACGGGGTGGATTTATATTATTCATGGGTTGTTGTTGTACATTTTTATATGTATGTATTGATGACTATGGTATTGGTTGACTAAGGTTATCAAATGGACAATGTTCAGTGACTAAGGTTATGATGACCGTGGATGTATGTATATAGGATTGTGGATGTATGATGTATGATTTATTTATAATGGGTTTATTATGCCATTATGTTTTAATTCATTATATGACATAGTTTTTATATTTATATTTGTCTATCAAATATTTTTTAAAATAAAATTTAAGAGAGATATTTAGAAGCAGTTTTAAAAAACGTTAAAAGGTCCAAAAAGACACATATAGAAACCACTGAAAAAATAAAACAACCACTTCTAAATAAATTATAACCATAAAATACATGGAGATTTTAGTAACCACCACTAAATGATTTAGAGGCGGTTTAAACCACCTCAATTAGCATAAAAACACCATTAATACATTTTATTTGTAGTGAGGGATGATGCACATCAAATTATCACATTTTATTTCAATGGTCCAAAAAACCATTGTTTTTACTAGGTATAATTGTTTTTTGAATCTTTTAATCATAGGTGGGTGTTTTTACCTCTTGTATGTTCAATTTTTAAATATTCACTAGTTGATGCCAATTTTCCCTTCATTTGGAATGATAATAATGAGATTGATGATAGTAATACTATGATACCAAGAATGTTTTAGACCATGGATTAAAATCCATGGTCCTTGGAAATTTATTATAATAAATTAAAGAGGACATGAAAAGTGGTTACAAGGAAAAATGTGTTATGATAGTTCCACAAATATATAAAATCATTCAACAATCACCCTCCCTTATGTCTTCCACCACCTTTTCAGGACCCACCTTGGCCTATATGGTGTCTTCCACTCATACACTATTTAAAATTATGCCAATTATCTTCCTCATCATTAATTCCTAATGATTCATCTTCCTTATCAAGAGGCTCTGTATCTTGACCTACGATGGCCTCAATTTTTTATATCAAATTAGAGCCTTATTGATTTTGTTCATAACCCTTAAGAACAATCTCATTTGGAGGAGGCATATAACTAGACGTGACTTGTGTGATTTCATTACCCCCCAAACAAGGACTAACTATAATGATAAGAAACTACTTAACGGTCCTTCTTTTCATCCTATACGGTCAAAAAAATAGAGGAAGATGTTTTAAAAACATAATTATCATGTTTATGATACCTTTGTTGTCATGAATCTCACTATATAGAGTATCAAAATCCTTGTTGTGAATTTATTGTAGAATTACATAGAATTTGGTTGGAGACACACCCCTTCACTGCTGCTGACTTTAATGGTCTATAGGCTCTGTCTAGAAATAGCATCCCCTGTGCAACATCTTGTTACCCATTTTTAGGTATTTATCTTCTTTCTTTTTTTCCCTCTTTATTTGGGTGCATCTTAGGACACCAAAAGATATAGAGAATTTTATAGGGAATATAACATAAAGTTCAAGTATGTATGTTTGTTTAGATCAAAGGATCTAGAGTATAAAAGTGATATAGTCTTTGTGGAATTCTCCAAGAGTTCAAAGAACACTGGGGTTGATTTTATTTTTTTAGGATAATCTAGTATGTTTTCTATATTTTGGGTGATTTTATATCATGAGTTGATTACGCATCCTAAAAAATTTACAAATTGTGTAAATATTCATGACATCTATTGGTCACTAGGAAAATTTCATGAGTTTGTTTTAGATCATGAAAAACATACATACTATGAAAGGATTACACACTGTGAATATGGTTCACCTCATATATTGTTCTCCAAGAATATTTCATCAACCATTATGATGCATAAAAGGATTAAATGTCATTAATATTTTTCACATCATGAAATGGTTAAATTTGGATTTTTATTATGAGATGCGTTTTTCATATTTTTTGGGTTTCATGGACTAGACCACATGAAATGGGGTTTCACGCCACTTAATTCTCATTACATGTGATTTCTAGGGCACATCACGTATGATTTGTTTTCATTCAACTACATGACTCTTCTATCTCAACCTATAAGATCTCCTAGGAAATTTTAGAGATCTCTTCTCCATCTAGATCACTTTATTCAGTGATTGATCTCTTTTTTAGTTGTGTTGTGCTTCTATGAGCGAGTAATACATATTTTTTTAGTTTACATTAATCGCAGTAGCACTATTTCACTATGTTTTTGGATATGTTGATATATGATAATAATATTCTTAATCATTTCTAGATCCATTATTTGATCTATCTCCTAAGGCAAACCCATGTGTTGGTTGTGGTGTGAAATGTAAGTTTCTTTGTGGACCTCCATTAATTTGTCTTCATTCTTCCTTATTGGTAGATTCTATTACAGGCAGGTGCGACCTGAGTTTGAGGTAGGTGGTTTCATAAATAGCCTTTTTTGGGTGAACTACATTACTCGGGTTTCATAATTTAAAAAAAATTATTTTTCCTGATTGATTTATGTGTTTGGAAATGGGTTTTTGAGAAAATATGGTTTTCCCCTATTTTGGTAAAAGAAAATGTATTTTTAAATTATTGGGAAATGAATTTCTAAAATTATTTTCAAAGTATGGTTTTGTTGAAATGGTTTGGAAAATAGATCACAAGGGAATCCTTGGGTATTTACGTGGAAGGTATAGTAATAGGCCTCATCTTTTGATACTATCGGGGGTTCACTAACGGGGTTTTCCAATGATCCCTAGGCCTTTTGATCAAGGGACTTGATAGACCTGTTTGGAGGTTCACTTTATTTGGTGTTCCTCTACTCTCTATATTTGATGAATTCGTATAGAGGCTTGATTTGCGCTATTGTCTATGTCTAGGTATGAGTGTCCAAGATAGTATGACCTATGGTGATCCTTTTCATGATGTTACCCATGCTATTTCTTTCACTATTTTAGTTTTTACTACCATGGATATAATACCAAATGTGATTCATGATTTTATTTTATTATACTTCTTTTATTTGTAAGAAATTTTTTGAAATAGTTTTACCTAGCTTATTTGGGAAATATTATAAAAGGGTAAATTAAATGTTTTTCCATGATTTTTATATGAAAACTATTTAATTATTTATCATTCCTTGTTTTATTAAAAGTGATCACATTTAAATTATTGTATATAGATTTGATATGGAAGACCAGGGTGGGATCTTACTGATCTTGTTTAGATCACACCCTATGCACCCCTTCGACGATGCATAAACCTTTGTATTTATTTTGGCGTAGGGAAAGACAAGGTGACATAGTGAGGTGGTGAGGTTTCTGTTAACTGAGTTTGGGTAGCTGGTGGCGAGAGGGTTGTAGTTTCCCCCACGATCATGTGGAGTAGCTATTTTGGAATTTATTGTGCTTGTTATTGGACTTGTTTCTTAGATATTGTTTAGATACTTTTATGTTGTCTCTCTTTTGTTATTTCCCTTTTAATATGACATATATTTCTTGGATACTCTTCCACTGTTTATTTTTTATCATGTTTATATATATATTATGTTGTCTTCTTCAGGTTGTGAAAAATTATTTCCACTAGTTTTTGGTGATTCCCAAGTGCTAGTAGTTAGCCCGTTGGGATTGGGAACACCCTTTGGGCACGTAGAAAATATAGGTCTGGTTGTAGTTTGAGAGGATATCTGGGTTGGGTTCATTAGAGTATGGTATCATATGATTATTTCTTCAAGATTATTTTTTATGGGATGTTTTATAGACTATTGATGGGATTTTCAAAACCTAAGAGGTGGATTTTGGTGATTACCTGGTCAACTATTTTTATCATAAGACTCCAGTTACCATGTGATGTTGGGATATGAATCTCCTATTTTGAGGTCTTGATATTAATATATATATTATTCTTATATATTTCTTGTTTAAACTAGGATTATTCTTTTTTCTGATCATTTATTCTAATTTTTTGTGCAATAGTATGCCTCTAAGACATCTTCCTTGGGTTCCTTAGGAAGGTGCAGCGGATTCTTCCAAATAAAATCTGCCTCGAGATGAGAATATTATCGAGGCTATCATGTTGGTTATTCTCACTATCAATCAAAATGTACTGCAATTCCATAATATATTTTTTGAGGTACTTCTAGTTACTTGAGGTGACGAGGATCGATCATGGAAATTATTACCTAAGAATCCCCCATCCTGTAAGGGTACAAATGAACCTCATGAGGAGGAGGAATGGCTAGACTAGACTGATCAGATATTTGACTTACCGGATACACCTGAGAGTATTAAGGTGAATTTTGTGGAATTTAGACTTGAGGGCCCCAAAAATTAATTGTGGGATTCTATGGTACATATGGATAATCACATGTGACTGGATTAGATGGGTTTCAAGACTCTCTTCTTCCAATATTTTTTTCCAAAGTCATTGATGATTTTGAAGTCTCTAGAGTTCATCTCTTTTATGAATGGACATAATTTGGTGTTAGTATACACCAATCGATTTGATGATATGGTTCATTTTTTCCTATAGTTAGTAAATAATGACAAGCTTAAGGGTCAAAAGTACCTACAATGCATTCTACTAGATACCATATCAAAGGTATTTATTCTGAATCTTTTGATTTATGTGGAGATGGTAGTACTAGTTCTAGATGGGTTCGATCCCCTGACCTGATGCATATTAGGTAGCACTAGTTCCATTTGAACAGGTTCTCATATACATATACATAAATATATATAAATATATATTTAAACAAAAAAATTAAACACTAAGAAAATCTTTTTTAGTGGAATCCAAAGGTGTTGGATCCTCTAATTCCTTTTCCCTTAATCGAGGAAAAATTCATTGAATCCTTTAACTCTATTTGAATATTTTTGGAGTTTCAAAATTCATTCAAGGCTTCAATGCCTTTAGGACCTATATTTAAAAAAAATAAAAACTCACACCCATTTTTATTAATTTGTTTTTTGAATAACCCAAAAAACCCATATTGATGTACTAATGGTTAGGAACTCTTATGAGTGGTGGTAGTTAATCCTGTGTAGTAATAACATCAATAAATAAGGGTTAGGGGTGTATTGGGTGATGTAATGAGGGTGATGATATCATGAGACTGGTAGGTCATGGAATGGTGGAGTTTGAGTGAGGCTAAGGAATATGATCGATGTAGATCTGATGTCATGTGGGATGGTGTGTCTAATGTAGAGTTTATGGGTTGTTTTTTCAGTTAAAAGATACATTATTGGTGGTTTAACTGAGTTATGATGAGGCATTGTGATAGGTGGTTGTGAGTGAGAGGGAGAATTTGAGGTGGTAGAAAGTTGAGTGAAATCTAGAAGGCTGGGGTTTTGGGGACTGATGTGCGACATGACCTTAGTGAGAAAAGGGGAGGGTGACTACTGGAATAAGGATGTATCAAAAAAAATATTCCCCCTAATTAAATATTTTTTTATTTATTAAATTATAATCCTTATTTTTAACTTGGTTGATAGGAAACCCTTACATAACCCAGAGGACCTGAGGCATAAAACATACAGTACATATCCTGGAAGCTCAGGGACACAATACCTTTCATATTTATGACTCGACTACAATGGAACAACCCCTCTCTAATATCTTTTAAAATAAACATAAGCTCACCACTTTATGTTTCTAATGGCTTGTAGTTCCCTTATACCGAGGTAAAAGGGATGATGGTTGGGGCCATATCCTTCCTTCAGTCTATGGTTTGGTTTCCTTCAACTGGTGACTGCTTATTCTCTGATTCATTAGCTTGTAGTATCTCTAGTAAGTGGAACCTAATATTCTTAATGTTCTAGGGGTCTTGTGACCCAAAGGCCATCAATATTTTTGGCCCATAGGCCTATGGTCTGAAGGCCCATTGATTTCCCATGGGCTATGTGGTCCAACAAACCATATCTATTCTATGAATACACAATTCAAATGAATAATGATGATTCTACATTACCTTCTCGAGTAACTACTACAATAATTACTAGAGTAACTCAAAAATACTCTCCTATCTAGATTTGAACTTGGGTCTTTTATGTTGGCTTATGGGGTGTTTACTATAAATCCAATTCCTGAATACCAATAAATTTTATTAGATAATTGATGTTAAGGATAAAAATAAAATAATAAATTATATAAACAATTTCTTATATTATTAATTATGATAGATATTGATAAATTAAATATAACATTTTGATTCTTCATAGTTTTTGTGTTATATTTGGAATAAAATAAAAACAAGTTTAATAATTAATTTAATAAGTAAACAATAATAATGATAATAAAAATGGAAATTAATTAGGGTATAAATCATATAAAATACTCGCACACCCACACAACCACACATGGGTATATTGGACCAGACCACCACCCTCAAAAGGGGTGATGCACCTCCAATTACCTCATTTTATTATAGAGGACCCAAAGGCCTATTTTGTTACTGGGTATAATTGGTATTTGAAACATCACATTAGATATGAGCATTTTCACCTATTGCATCTTCAATTTTTAAACATAGCTTAGTTGATGCCAGTTTTTCCATTCATTCATAATGATAATAATAAGCATGATGATAATTATATTTTTATATATTCATGCATATGTATGTATAGTGGGGAAACTACATTATTTCAAGGAGATGTTTGTACACGACACATGAGTGGTAAAAATCACTTATTTTTTCCACGTAAACCACCATTATTATAAAATTCCCCATATAAACACTGAAAATGGGCTTCATCATCTCTATAAAACCCATGGCATAATAATACAATACTCCATTTATTGTTATATTAAGAACTACCCTTTATTAGTGATAAAAAACTGATAAAGGGAGACTTTATCAGTGCTAATAAAGAACTAATAAAAAATCACCTTTATCAGTGTTTTATTAGAATTTATCAGAGATTTTCAAAGACTTTATCACTGATTTCTTTAGCATCGATAATGATCTCATTTATCAGTTCTTTTCTGAGTGTTAATAAAATGTGATCATTATAATTTTTCTTTTAAATTATTAAAAATAAATGTTTTAAATATAAATATATTTATATTGAAATATATAAAATATATTTTCATATATATGATTTATATAATAAAAAATATGAATTTGATCTTAATATATAATATAATTAGTGAATTTGTTTTTAAAAAATAAAAAATTAATATTAATGAACAATTTGAAAATTAATATTAAGTAATAGCTATTTAATAACAATTTGGGGATAAAAATAAATTAGTAAATTAATTAATATTTAAAAATAAGATAAAAAAATGACTTGAACTTCAAATGACCATAACTTTTGATCTAAGTATCTATTTAGGCACAACAAGCATAAATTTTGATACGGGTGTCTGGTTTTTTGAGGTCAAAAAGGTTTGGAAGGCCTCTAAATTGAGTTTTTAGTTTGGATACCATATATTTTTAATATTAGATGGAATATAATTTTTTATTATTCTATTATTATATTTTTTGGTGGAGATTTACTTTTTTCCTTTAGGCTTACACTCATATTGATATCATGATGTGGAAATTTTCCCTTTTTTATGTTTTAGTGTTATTTATATTTCAATATATGCATATTTTAATATATTTACAAAAAAAATTATTATAAAAATAATTATTGAAATATATTTATTTTTTTCTTAAATATAATAACCAGATGTCAATAAAAATTAAATATTCATTAAATTTAAAATAAGAAAGTTTCCATTTTATTTATATTATACAAATGTATGAATATGTATATACCTATACAAATGATTATGTAATATTAAGTATAAATATTTGTGTGTGTATAAGTATTAATATATAGATATATATTCATGAATAAACTCTAATACATGTAAATAAATATTAACACATAATATATATAAATAAATATAAATACTTATATTTATATTTGTATTTATATATAGACGAACACACATATGTAAATACAAATACACACACAAATAAATATTTTATAAATGTATTTAAAAATAATTATATGAAAATAGATAATTATATAGAAATATTATGTATATAAATATAAATATGAGCACAGACAAATAAATATAAATATAAGAACAAAAAAATGCACACATACACAAATGTATTTCATAAATGAAATTAAAAATAATTATATAATTATATAAAATTATATAAATATCGTCAATGGGGTCCAGATTAGGTGGTGATATAGGTTTACCCCTCACAACATTAAATTGGAGAGACGTGGGGTCAAAACCTGTCCTCAGAGATTATTTCCTAATTTATTTAGGGGAAGTGGGACTGCCTCCGGGCGGTGTGCGTTGAATTTGGGCCCCACATGCTGAAAGGTTTAATTGACCTTTTATGATTAGTGGGTGCTTGGCTTTGGAAATGCTCCATGATGGTGACAGTCTAGAAATTGTGATGAAGGGAGTACGACGATGGTGATGGTAACACTTCTGCAGGTTGTGGCAGAGCTATTATAAGTGTTGGATTTGGTAGGCTACAGAAAGCTGGTATCCATAGGGAGGTAGTGATCAGCTTCGACGGTGGCAGTGGCTGATGAACCAAGCAACGATAGTGGACTGTATCCACCTAGTGGGAAACAATGGCAGATAACGAAGTGGTGTAGGTCTCCATTAGCATCCGCTAGGGCTTGTACTGCAGTAGGAGTTGTTAGCGAGAATATGGGTTTGTGAAACCCCACTCAACGGCATGGGTAGTGATTCTTTGGCATCTATAATGGTTCCCAATGAGATGATGGAAGTAAGGGTTTGGTGGTGTTCGTGAAGAAACTGTGCAACACAGGGCCAATGGATCATGGTCATCATTGTGTGGAGGTGAGTCTTGTTTTCTGGTGAAGATTACCCTATTAAGGTTCTTTGGAAGACAGTAATGATAGAGGTAGCAAGGGTGTGTGGTAGATATGTTTGTGGGGTCCAATGGGACAAATAAAAATTGTAATGCCCTGACCCCAGAATCCCAGAGTTAGTGCATTATTATGTATCATTGGAATGATCACCAAAGATCACGTCACCAAAGACCGATTAGTTTAGTAGCCTTGGAATCACTAGATACATTCATAAGGTTTACATTACATCATAAAGTGAAAAACTAAAACAACATCTTTTCTCCATAGACTACACTCATATCCCCTCATAATATCCCTGTAGGTCATTCATAAAATACTTCTTCACATCCTGGGATAAATAAAAAATAGAAATGGGTGAGCTCAGATTCCCAGTAAGGATAACAATATAGAGGAAACATTCATAAATAAGAATAAACATTTAAGGAAATGTATAACTATAGAAAAAGCCTTTTAAACTTGAACTTCAGCATAATATGGCAGAAATAAAATGAAATAATTCCATTTACTTATTCACATGGATATTATACTAATCTAATAATCACATGCAATATCAATAACCACTTCCATAATGATGGAATGCATAATGCCAGACTATCATAACCACATAGTCAAGGCCTTGTTCCAGGACTACAAATAATATTTTTTCAAGGCCTTGTGCCAAGATACTATTTTGTCTCATTAGACCCACCGATGCATCAAGGAGATATAGAGGGCTCCACCCGTTACTTACTAATTCCAATGCATTCCTCATATTAAAAGTTTGAAACATAACATAAACATTTGTATTAAAACTAGCATAAGAAATTTCAATACATTATCCACAAACCATGAATGGTATAAAAATAACACATCCACAGTCAAACATAACTCATTCAACACAATATGGAATAGTTTATTGTATCAGATTAAACTTAATGGAGAATAATGAAGGATATTGACATAGATGAAAATAATCATCAACACTATTAGAAAGAAATATCCCCCTTTATCTTGAAATCATTTAAAAGTCACACTATTTGTCAAGAATCCATTTAAAAATAGATTTTTGAATCAAAGTGTCCCATACCACTTTGAAACTTTTAAATGGAATTTTAATTTTAAAACATTAATGTCCATATAAATAAATCCTTAAAACCATTTTTAAAACATGGACATTAATGAGAAAGATTTAGAATAATAAATCTTTAAAACATTTAAAATTATAGTTTAGTTACAGTTCCTAACCAAAAGAGAGACACTTGAATACAAATAATTGAGGTAATAAAAACATTTTAATATCATGATAATAAATGGATTCATGATATACTATGTCAAAGTACATTATATACACAATATAAAAGTGATTTGGTGTATAACAACAAATAATTCTCAATGGAATGTAAATTGAGATGAAATCTCTTATAAAGACCGTATCCTTAGGTTAAGGATAAATCAATGACATAATTATGTGTGACAAATATAAATACACTCAATATGATTGGATATTCAGTGTAAGTCAATCAGAGTACATTCAGACATATTCTTGTAAAAACAACACCAATGAATTGGATATTTAACTCAACAAATGGAGATTGAGTTAAAATTACTCTTATCAAGTTCATATCGATGACTTGAGAATTCATCAATGGAGTGATTATGTGTATCAAAAGTATATCCACAAAAAGTGGAGTGGAAATTATGACATAAGAAAATGAATAGTGATTTCACACATAATCTTGGAGTAAAATAATCAATGAAGTATGCGTAAAGCCGAATGAGTTGAAATTGAAATTTCAAATTCCATCATCGATTTGGTCACTTACGAAACATACACCCATGAAAGAAGGATCATATAATTATGATGTAAATATCCATAAATTAAATTATATTACACAATGAATACAAACATGGCTAGTACACACACCACATGCAATAAATAACTGGCGAACAATGGAAATCTCACGGAATTAAAAGTGAGATAAGAAACCTCTTACATATACTTTTTCCTTGGTCGATGGTAGTTTAACCTCCTTTATAATGTTTAAATAATTTTTATTGAACAATAAAATAATTATATACATTAATATGATATTATATATGATCTTTTAACATTTATTTGTTAATAATCTCTTAGTATTAACGTCATTTTAGGTGTTAACAGATTCATTTTCCTTTATATTATTTGTTAAGTGATCCATATTTTTTATTGATGGGATGTATTTTATTCATATCCAGAATAATATCATGTCTCTAAATCTTATTTTTAATCATAAAATGAAATTTAGTCTTGAATGGATATGATGGGGAATGAATCTCATCGCGTTCGTCGGGATGGTAATCTGTACGTACGCACGAGTGACAATATCACTCTTTTGATATTAAAATAATATATAATTGGATAGTATATCATATATACAGAATCATTATCATGTAATATTTATTATTTACATGAATTATACAGTATTATTATACCCATCCCAATAATAAAGTATTGAATAACAATTACACCACGACGTGGAGACAGTAATCCGTACGTACACGTGTATGGTGACATGTCATTCAAAGGATGGTGATAATACTGAATATGGTTGTACCATATTTATAATAACATAATAGTATATATATGATACTAGATTTATTATTTTATAATGGAAATAATAGAGAAAGAAGAAGTTGAAGAAGAAAGGAACTTGAAAGAGGGTGGTGAAAATATTACCTCTTCTTAGGGTTCTTCCTTTTGATTTGATCAAAATGGGCTCATTAGGTTGTCTTTATGACTAAATGATAGCCTCTAGGATTAAGTGAGGATATTTTGGAGGATATTTGGGTAGATTTTGGCCGAGACAAAAGGCTTTGAAAGTGTGAATTAGAGAAAAGGAGGAGTTCCCTTTTATAGGAGGTGTGTGGGGCACCTTAGGAAAAGCGAGAAATATTATTTTATAATAAATTAATATTCGGTTTATAATGGCTCAAAAGTGTATTATTTAAAGGTTAAGGTGGTTATAAGTCAAAAACCACTCAAATAATAGGTTTTAGACAGGTTTGGGTTACTATATTAACTTTATATTTTTTATTTGACTCTTAGTTAAATAGTTTGACATTTACCATGTCTCTTTGTATTTGTATATTATATAGTAAATAAACATACTATATACTTTCAATAGAACACCAAGTGGTCCAATAATGATACACCTATAATTATATAAGTTCTTTGGATGAACCTTAGATTTTTAGGAATATAATATCAATTAATAATACAATATTTGTTTCAAAAACTCTTTTATGTCAATTTTGACACTGTTTAATAATTGATTTTTGTTAAAGTCTAAAAAACATTATTAATTCAAAAAAATCATTTAGGAAATCCTAACATGTCATATTAACCAATAAAAATCTTTTTTTTCATCAAAACTTTCAAATTATATTTATTTTAACATTTATAATACCAATTATTTGATTCTTTCATTAATAAAGAAAATACTACATCATTATTGTGTCATAAATAAATTTAATTATTCAATGTCTAAAAATTATAAATAAAATACCATTATTTAGGTAATATTTTTATCTTTCTAATTAATATTTATAGTCGAAAATATAACATATATAACCCTATGTAAAAATTGTTTTTCTAAAAGATATATGCTTATGTCATTTTGGTATTTACTTTAACTTAATTAATATAAAGTGTCATTATCACTTACAAGTGGATCCATGAGGTCCCAAAATAGACCCAAATAAGCCCATGGTTGTACATGTATCAACCAATAGGGTTAGGACACGTTTTAAGGCAATTTAATATTATTATAATATTATTTGTTTACCCTTATTTACCGGATTTACCTTTTAACCATGGTAAATAAAATATTTACCGAAGTAATTATTCAAAATGTATAAAAATAAAAGTCACCTATTTATACAATTTGTACCTACTGATTCTAAATATGGAATCCATTTTTCAAAATTCAAAACACATAAGTGGCAGAAATTAATTTAAAATTAATTCTCGTTGTCAAAACAACGAGAGTGTTTTCTAATAAATAATAGATATCAAAAGATTGACACTTGTTTATGTCTAGTTTAAATGTGAAATTACATCCAATTACCAATATTGGATTAAATGGTAAAAATATATTCTAATTATACTTTAAAACCTCTCAATAGTATAATTTATCACTATAAATTATTTGGATTTAAAATGTTGTTTTTAATTAATGTTTAGTATTTTTTCACTATTCATCAAAATTTGAATGTTTTCTCAAAAATACCAAAAATTCAACCTAGGATAATTTTGATATTTTGAATCCAAAAATGATTACAATTTTGAATTATAATATTTATAAAATTTCAAAAAGTGGGTATTACTATTCATAACGGCTAGTTTGACTGGTTGTGGTGTGTGTTAGAACTCGAAGTTGTGTACAACAAACTCTACTATATTATTCAAAGGGAAGCATGCCATGGATGCTTGGGGTGTTACATTCTTCCCTCCATCAAATAATTTTTTCCTTGAATGTTTTTTTAAAATTTGGGCTTGGAAATATAATATAATATCCCACATCGGAAAAAGAGTCAATAAAACTATCACTTTAAAAGAAAGAAAGAGAAGTACAAAGGTCACCCAAGATAACCCATATTATGATTACATGTAGCAAAACATGGGTATGGATGATAAACTAAGTGTCAAGTTCTGATGGAGAGGGATAGAAAACATGATCAGGAGAAAGTTAACAATAATAAAACCACAAACTTGTGATGGGACCAACGGTCATTAGTCTCCCAGTAGGAAAAGTAAACAGACAACATTTTTTTTTGTTTTAAGTTACTTTACATAAAGATGAGGAATTAATTTATGAGATTGACTAAGAACATAAAGTTATATACTTACTTTTTATGTAGAGATTCATTATTTAATAAATTTCTACCACTAGCTCATTTTTTTAAATGATGAGTATTTAAGAAGACATGGTCACATTGGAAGATCTAGAATAAACTTCTATGGAATCACATGAACCACGATGGATAAACTATATATTTAACTTGTCTTTAGATATTAATCAAAACCAAAATGGTTAGTATAAGATCTGATGATCCCCCAAAAGTATATTACATTAGAGAAAGAAACACTAATCTTAATTTCTAAAACTAAACAAACAATACCCCAAAGTTAAATAAATACCATTCAATAAACAATTGTCCTTATAATAGAAACTAATATTGAAACCCAAAACTTAGAAGAATTTGGTTATGTAGTCTTCCATGTTAAACTGTATCTCCAAATGACATCAACTACTCTTAAAGTCACATACATAAAAGTAATTAACCTAATCCCATATTATCTATTATTGGTTAATAATTTCCATAAATAACCCAAATCACTATAAATCCAGAATAAAAACATAGATAAAAATCCACCATTACTCCTCAAATGAAATCCCACAGTATTCTATTGTCCTTGGGCATATAGTGTTCCCAACAAAGCAAACATCTTCCAAAATAACATTTATCACGTAATCACTGAATCGTCTTCCTATACTAAGGGTATTCATTTGATAAGACATACTAACCAGGGACTTCACGTAGTCCAGTGGTAGGCGATAAATCCCAATCGGTCTTTGGTTGTGGGTTCGATTCCCACAGCTTTGTCTGATGTGATGGGTTGTCACATGGTCTGCATGATGTCCTTTTTTAAAAAACTATATTTTATAACATTACCAAAATGAGATAAATTTCTTCAAATAACCATAACATAATTTAGCCACAAATGTTATCTCATACCTTGAATTTTTAACCCAAAATATAATAACTTGCAATTACCTCAATCCCAATGATCATATAAAACCAAATGGTTATTTATAACTATATCCACAAGAGAAAACATAAGTCTTCCTCAAATATCATTTTCACATGACAAACTGCATGGTTACAAATATAAGAGAAAATTATTCCAAAGTAATCCCATCAAAAAAGAGTACTAGTACATTTAAAAATTTCTCCAGCCACTTATTTCAACATAGCTTCTTCTTTGACCAAGAAAATATCCTATAGAATAGGGCATTCCCTTGGGTAATGTCCAGGTCCCCTACATTTACGGAAAATGACTGTAAAGGGATTCTTGGGACCATTTTTATTTTCTTCCATAGTACTCCTCATTTTTCCTCAAAAAATTTTCACTTTATGTCCTTCTTTCCCACACGTAAAGCATTTCATTGTTCCATTAATACACTTTCTTGGATGACTCCTACCACATTTCTTACATGATGGAAATTGAGGATTATTTTCTCCATGGTATCCACTACTAGAGCTCTTATCATTCATCACCTTTCTCTTCTATGTTGAGTCTGGGAGTTGGTTAATATATAAGTGTTTTATCATATTTTTGGAAAACTGATTTTTCATGAACATGATATCTTTTACGCCTATCAACATTCAATTTTGTTGCTCATTTACACCACCGTTCCCACCTTGTACATCATTCTCAAAGTTACAATTACTTCCTTGGAATCCAGCCATTGACTAAAACCAGAAAGCATTGTGTGAGTAATAATATTTATAAAATCATTAAGAGAATATCATGACACTATATTCTCAATTTTAAACACCTTAGGATTAACCAAGGTCGTTTATTCTCATCTTATATTAAAATACATCAAATCGGTTTGTAAAGAAATTGTAAATTATCCTAAGAATATCTCCCGACAGTGTCATAACCAAGAGTTCAGAAAGGCCCGTTGTCATGCACCAGTTCTCGTTCGAGTCTAGCTCCAAGCGGTATTTTCGGGTTTTACCCCTAGGTACATCTGTGCCAGAGCCGCCTCTACCTGCTCGTATCCAGACAGGGATGTATTTCTCAGAAAACTCACAAAATCTTTACAATACTGAAATTCTAGGATGTTCTTCTATACTAATCCTCAAATTCCATCTTAGGTCTATGTGCTCTAATCAGAGATTATCTAAATCTAGTTTCCAAGGTTTGTACTAAACTTCCTCTAATACCAACTATAACGCCCCAACCCCAAAAGCCCTGAGTCAATGCATTATTATGTATCATTGGAATGATCAAAAAATATCAAGTATCAAAAGACTGATTAGTTTAGTAGCATGGGAATCACTAGATACATTCATAAGGTTTACATTATATCATAAAGTGAAAAACTACAACAACATCTTGTCTCTATAGACCACACCCATATCCCCTCATACTATCCCTACATGTAATTCCTAAAATACTTCGTCACATCCTAGGAAAAATAAAACATAGAAAGGGGTGAGTTCAGATGCCCAAAAAGGATAACAATATAGGAAAAACTTTTATAAATAATCATAAACATTTATGTCAATGTATAACTAAAACTAAAGACTTTTGAACATGAACTTCAGCATAATATGGCAGAAATAAAATAAAATAATGACATTTACTTATTCACATGGATATTCTACTAATCGAATAATCAATGCAATATAAATAACCACATTCATAATAATGGAATGAATAATGTCAGACTATCATAACCACATAGTCAAGGCCTTGTGCCAAGACTAAAAACACGATTTCATCAAGGCCTTGTGCCAAGACACTAGTTTGTCACATGAGAACTACCGATGCACCGGGGAGCTATAGCGGGCTCCACCCATCACTTACTAATTCCAATGCATTCCTCATATGAATATTGTGAAACCTAACATAAACATTTTTATTGAAACTAGCATACTAAATGTCAATAATTTATCCACAAACCATTAATGGTATAAAAATATCACATCCACAATCAAATATAACTCATTCGATACAATATGGAATATTTTTATTATATCATATTAACATCAATCGCGAATAATGAAGGATATTGATAAAGATGAAAATAATCATCAAAACTATTAGAGAGAAATATTCCCCTTTATCATGAAATCATTTAAAAGTCAGACTATTTGTCAAAAATCCATTTAAAATAGATTTTTAAATCAAAGTTTCCCATAACACTTTGAAACTTTTAAAAGGAATTTTAATTTTCAAACTTTAATGTCCATATAATTAAATCCTTAAAAACATTTTTAAAACATGGACATTAATGAGAAATATTTATAATAATAAATCATTAAAACATTAAAAATAATATTTTAGTTAGAGTTCCTAACAAAAAGAGAGACACTTGAATACAAATAATTGAGGTAATAAAAACATTGTAATATAATGAGAATAAAGGGATTCATGATATACTATGTCAAAGTACATTATATACACTATATAAAAGTGATTTGTTGTATAACAAAAAATAAGTCTCAATGGAATGTAAATTGAGATGAAGTCTCTTATAAAGACCGTATCCTTTTGTTAAGGATAAATCAACGACGTAATTATGTGTGACAAATATAAATACACTCAATATGATTGGATATTCAGTGTAAATCAATCATAGGACATTCACACCAATTCTTGTAAAAACAACCCCAATGAATTGGATATTTAACTCAACAAATGGAGATTGAGTTAAAATTACACTTATCAAGTTCTTATCGATGACTTGCGAATTTATCAATGGAGTTATTATGTTTATCAAAATTATATCCATATAAAGTGGAGTGGAAGTTATGACATAAGAAAATGAACAGTGATTCCAAACATAATCTAGGAGTAAAATATTCAATTAAGTATGTGTAAAGTCGGATGAGTGTAAATTGAAATTTAAAATTCCCTTATTTATTTGGTAACGTACAAAACATACACTCATGAAATAAGGATCATAAAATGATGATGTAAATATCCATAAATTAAAGTATATTACACAATGAATACAATCATGGGCAGTACACACACCACATACAATAAATAAGTGGCGAACAATGGAAATCTCACAGAATTAAAAGTGAGATAAGAAACTCCTTACTTGTACTTTTTCCTTGGTAGATGGTAGGTTAACCTCCTGTATGATGTTTAAATAATTTTTATCTAATTATAAAATAATTATATATACTAATATGATACCATATATTATCTTTTAACATGGATTTGTTAATAATATCTTAGTATTAACGCCGTTTCGGGTGTTAATGGGTTCATTTTCCTTTTTATTCTTTGTTAAGTGAGCCATATTTGTTATGTATGGGATGTATCTTATTCACATATAGAATGATATCATGTCTCTAAACATTATTTTTAACCATAAAATGAAATTTATTCTTGAATGGATATGATGGTGAATGAATCTCATCACGTTCAAGGATACGGTACTCCGTACGTATGCACGAGCGACAATATCACTCTTTTGATATTAAAATAATATATAATTGGATGGTATATCATATATAAAGAATAATTATCATGTTATATTTATTATTTACATGAAGTATGCATCATTATTATACCCATCCAAATAATAAAGTATTGAATAACAATTACACCATGACGTGGAGACGGTAATCCGTAAGTACGCACGTATGGTGACATGTCATTCAAATGATGGATAGAATGCTGAATATGGTTGTACCATATTAATAATAACATAAAAGTATATAGAAGATACTTTAGTTATTATTTTATATTGGAAATAACAAATAAAGAAGAAGTGTAAGAAGAAAGGAACTTGAAAGAGGGTGGTGAAAACCTAACCTCTTCTTTGGGTTCTTCCTTTTGATTTGATCAAAATGGGCTCCTTAGGTTGGATTTCTGACTAAACAATTGCCTCTAGGATGAATGGAGGACAGTTGGAAGGATATTTTGGCAGAGTTTGGCTGATCCAAAAGGCTTTTAAGGTGTTAATTAGAGAGAAGGGGGAGTGCCCATTTATAAGAGTGGTGAGGGGCACCTTAGGAAAAGCTAGAAATATTATTTTATAGTAAATTCATATTCGCTTTCTAATGGCTCAAAGGTGGATTATTTAACGTTTAAGGTGAGTATATTTCTAAAACCACACAACCAATAGGTTTTATACAGGTTTGGGGCACTATATTAACTTTATCTTTTTGATTTAATTCTTAGTTAAATAGTATGACATTTACCATTTCTTTTGGTATTTTTATATTATATAGTTAATAAACTTACTATATACTTCTAAACGACCCCCAAGTGGTCCATTAATGATACAAATATCATTATATAAGTACTTTTACCGATCATTAGATTTTTAGGAATATAATGTCAATTAATAATATAATATTTGTTTTAAAAAATCATTTATGTCAATTTTGACACTATTTAATAATTGATTTTTGTTAAAATCTTAAAAACTTTATTAATTCAAACCACATTCATTTAAGAAATCCTAACATATCATATTAACCAATAAAATTCTTTTATGTCATCAAAACATTCAAACTATATTTATTTTAACATTTATAGTACAAATTATTTGATTCTTTAATTAATAAGGAAAATACTACATCATTATTGTGTCATAAATAAATTTAATTATTAATTGTCTAAAAATTATAAATAAAATACAATTATGTAGGAAATATTTTTATCTTTCTAATTAATATTTATAGTCTAAAATATAATATATATAACCCTATGTAAAAATTGTTTTTTAAAAGATATATGCTTATGTCATTGTTGTATTTACTTTAACTTAATTAATATAAAGTGTCATTATCACTTACAAGTGGATCCATGGGGTCCAAAAATCGACCCAAAGATTCTCATGGTAGGACATGTATCAACCAATAGGGTTAGTAAACGTTTTAAGATAATTTAATATTATTATAATATTATTTTTTTACCCTTATTTACCAGATTTACCCTTTAACCATGGTAAATAAAATATTTACCGAAGTAATTATTCAAAATGTATAAAAATAAAAGTTACCTATTTACAAAATTTGGACCTCCTAATCTAAATATGGAATCCATTTTTCTAAATTCAAAACACATAAGTGGCAGAAATTAATTTAAAATTAATTCTCATTGTCAAAACATAGAGCGTGTTTTTTAAGAAATAATAACTATAAAAATATTGACACTTGTTTATGTCTAGTTTAAAAGTGAAATTACATACAATTACCAATATTGGATTAAAGGGTAAAAATATATTATTATTATACTTTAAAACCTCTCAATATTATAATTTATCACTATAAATTATTTGGATTAAAAAATTTGTTTTTAATTAATGTTTAGTATTTTTCAACTATTCATCAAAATTTGAATGTTTTCTAAAAAATACCAAAAATTCCCCCTATGCTAATTTCGATATTCTGAATCCAAAAATGATGTCCATTTTGAATGATAAAATTTATTAAATTTCAAAATGTGGGTATTACTATTCATAATGGCTAGTTTGATTGGTTGTGGTGTGTGCTAGAACTCGAAGTTGCGTACAAGACACGCTACTGTATTATTCAAAGGGAAGCGTACCGTGGAAGCTTGGGGTGTTAAAAAAATTTAAGGCTCTGGGATCATTTCTTTTATGAGCCTTTAGGGATGTCATTAGTGGGTTCATTAGGCTAATTAAAAATGGGTGGGTTATCCCTTGGGGGGGCCTATGACCTGCTCATCATGGGTTGGAAGTGTGTGTGTCTGTTTTGGTGTTTCAGTGTATTTATGCCCCAAAATACTTAATATATAATGTATAATTATATATAATTATGTGGATATATATAATTATTTGATTATATATATGGAAAATATTCGTTTAAGTATATAAAAATAAATAGATATATCACAAAATATACAAAAAATAAAGATGGTGTAGTGATAATGGGCGTTCAATTTGAACTTCAAGGCCATAGGTTTGTATCCTAGGAGTTGCATGAGAGAGATGTATGGGAGGTGGGGGTTTTGAGTGGTGACAAATGGGTGGGTGAGGTGGAATGAACTGATAGGTAGGGGGTGGGTGGGGGGACTCAAGCATGAGTAGGGGCAGTGGTGGAGTGGGCTATCACTAAAAAAGGCATCACTTAAGAGAGAGAAATAATTTTAAAAAAAATTAATTTTTTCAACACTTTTTTAGTACTAACAAAAGAGACAGGATTTTGAAGTTGCTTCGAACATCAAAACATTTTTAGTGCTAATAAATTTTAATGATAGCACTGATAAAAAGGTGATATGTAGTACTGAGTAATGACTAAGTCAGTCACATTTATCAGTGCTAGAGAAAGAACTGATAAAAATATCCTTTATCGACACCAAAATAAGAACTGATAAAGGTCACTGTTATCAACATTTTTTAGTGATTATAAAATATTGTTTTTTAGTGATGATAAAGGTGTCCTTTATAAATGATTTTTATCTTTGATAAAGGGTTTTTCTATCAACCCAAAAAAACATGGATAAAATTAGAAAAATATTTTTTAAAAATTATTTTGGTATGCCACTCATGCCCCCCTATCAGTGTCCTCACTACTTTATCAGTTCATAACCCCTAACCCCCTTCTCACATGCAACACCCCCTATTAGCACTCCTCTCCTCTTCTCAGCCATACACATTTGGATTAGAACTTGGAAAATCCATCTGTAAAGTGACCACTCTAATCGCTTCTTCAATAATTTTTCTTCAATATTTTATGATATATATATTTATTTATATATATTTACATACATTAACCTCGGGGCATAGGATAGTGTTTATGTATTTGAGGGGTCTCATGAGAGATTCCAGGTTCGAGTCTCCGCTAGTACTTATAGGCACGGTAGATTTATTTATTTCTTTGTATTCCCCCTCCCTGAACTATTGTAATATATATTTACATACATATTTTTAATACATATATTTATATATATTTATATAATTATTTTTAAATTCATTTATAATTTTTTTTTGTATTTGTGTTTGTTTATACGCACACACACACATATATATATATAATTATTTTTGAATGTCTATAATATATATATATATATATAAGCAGTTTTGGGTAGAGACACCTTTTTGTTAGAAACGAAATTCATATATTCAAATGGGATAGAGGGAACCATTACTTGACCTAAAAGGCCAAGTGGCCCATAAGACTAAAATAACGATGCATAAAGGCATAGTGGAATGAAGGACAAAACATGGCCTGAAGTCCCTGAGTGAATAGAATCCATTATTTCATGTCACTAATCAAACATCATACTACCCCTTGTCAGTGATCATCGCACCATGATCTCAGTCTGAAATTTTCATCGCCCCTCATCCATGAATTAATGCCTCATCCGAGAATTCATCGTGATAGAGAACCCCTCCATCCACTATGTGAAATAAGGGCGAGATGATGGATTCCATAACACTAATCTCTCTTTCAAGTTGTCTACCTATTGTTTCTTGCATGACCCACAATTTCATCACCTACTCGATGCTCTACAATCTCATACTAATCCCAATTTTAGATATTAACTTGGAAGTTCACCCCACTATCCCACATCGATTGTATAAGGGGAAGAAAGACTGAATGATAAGTTTCAGTACACTAATCGCTCAAATTGTGGTCTCCCACCTAGAAGTTCCTAATCCCGCTACCAACATGATACATCAAACTGTTCACTTCGATTATGTCACACCACCTTCTATTCACTAGAGATGACCGTGAGGCCTGGTGGACTGAAGGAAAAAATGGCCCAAAATCCATAATATTTGGATCAGGTAGCTAAGGAAAAAACAAAATCTACGCATCCATGACCCATTCCACCATTCTATGTTATAAGGAAACTTGTAGCTAGCCAGTAGCGAACCATAGAGACCATCAGATATAGAGCACATCCACACAGTTCGTCTAACCCATCTTATTGTCCACTGCCATCTCCATGTACTCCATCAAACATCCAAACACTTCTTCCATCAACCATATCATTGATATAGATGAATAAATCAAAATTAAATTGGGGGAAAATATCTTTAGATTACAGGGTTGGAGCAATCACAAAACCATAAAATTTCGTCAGTCCACCAAAAACCCCGCAGTCACAATGATGAAGAAATGAATTCATCATGTATGATTCACTCCGGTTCTATGATCATGCACTCAATATGATATGAGGTGTACCTGATATGACTCAAATTGTATGTTTTCAGTTTAAAATTGACATTTTATTAATTTGTTGTTTCAAATTTATGTTTAATTTATTTATTTAATGGATTACTAACAAAATAATTGTTTTCTTATATAGGTGTATTATTTTACTTGGTTTGGGGTGGTTTGTTCAAATATTCTCATGATCGTGAAAATTTGAACTTTGAGTTTACAACATAGATAATTAAAATAAGGAAATGAGTCAAGAATTTATAAAAACAGCATGAAAATGTGAGTTTATATAACTTATTCAATTCATTTTTCATCATTTTATTTTTCATGTGTAAGTTAATTTTCTTATAATTTTTATATAATACCCATTTTTTCACATATCATTTGGGAAGTCATATTTTTATTTCAAATTTATGCAATAAAACATAAAATAAATAACATATTCCTTTTTGATGGAAGAGGAAACCCTATGTAGCCTGAAATGTGAAGTGTTTTAGGGAGCATGGTGTTTTTGATATATATAAAAAGAAAATGTTCTCTCTTTTCTATATTTTTTAGATAGTTGAAATAATAATACATATCACATATTCAATCATAAAAACCTAAATCTGATACATAGTGTGCTTAATATAACTCAGATTATATATTTTTAGATTATAATTTATGTTTTAGTTCAAAACACACATCACATACTCAAAACCGAGAACACTAATTATTCTTGTTTTGATACATTAGAACATCAATCCAAACATAATTTTTGATTTTTAGGAGTTAACCACACCTTAGTCTGACTCATGGAGTGGTTGATATGACTCAAACTATGTATTTGAATAGAAAATTGACATTAATTTTAGTAAAAATAATATGTGACATATTAAAAACCATGAAAACACATTTTTATTATTTTTATACTTTGGGAAAATGATCCAAAAGTCATTTTTGATGTGTAGTAGAAAATAATACCTCAATCTAACACACAGTGTGACTAATATGACTCTAAGAATGCCTTTATTTTAAATTTACATTCATTTTAGTAAAAGTAACATGTGAAATATTGAAAACTGAGAAAAATCATTAAAATTGGTCTGATAATTAAATAAGATGATCTAAAAGTCATTTTTGATGGGTAGGAATTAACTGATAATCAATATGACCCATGGTGTCACCGATATCACTCAAAGTGTGACTTTTTTTATTTAGAATAGACATTAATTTTTTTAAAAAGAACAAGTGAAATACTGAAAACTAATAATGAACATTCATATTGTTTTGATACTTTAGGAAATGATTGATAAGTCATTTTTGAGATGTTGGAATCAAACGCACCTTAATAAAATGTGGGGTGTGGATGATATTACTCCAAGTGTTTATTTTTTTAAAATAGGCATTACTTTTAGTAAAAAGAATAAGTTACATACTAAAAAAACCAATAAAACACATTATTATTATTTTGATACATTTGGAAAATGATCCATAATTCATTTCTGACTTGTAGGAATAAACCACACCTCAATCAGTACATGGTGTGGCCAATATAACTATAAATGTGTATTTTTATTTAAAATTGACATTAATTTTACTAAAAATAAAAAGTGACATACTGAAAATCGATCAAAAAAATTCAGATTGTTTTTATAATTTATGAAAATGATCCATAAGTCATTTTTGACGTGTAGGAATCAACCACACCTCAATCCAACGCATGGTGTGACTGGTATAACTCCATGTTAGTATTTTTATTTTAAATTGACATTAATTTTAGTTAGAAGAACATGTGACATACAGAAAACTGATTAAAATCATTTGTATTATTTTGATACTCTAGGAAAATGATCTATAAGTAATTTTTTATGTGTTAAAATCATCCAAAACACAATATGATACACAGTGTGGCCAATATAACTCTATGTGTGTCGTTTTAAAAAAAATTTACAATGATTTTAGTAAAATTAATAGGTGACATAATGAAAACCTAGAAAAACATTTATATTGTTTTAATGCTTTAGTAAAAGGATTCATAAGTCATTTTTGATGTGTCATAATCAACTACACCTCAATATATCACACAATGTGATTGGTATAACTCCAGGTGTGTCTTTGTATTTAATATTTACATTTATTTTAGTAAAATGAACATGTCTCGTACTGAAAACCAATAAAACATGTTTGGATTATTTATAAAATATAGAAAAAATATCCAAAAGTTATTTTTGATATGTAGTAATAAACAAGCCCTCCATATGAAACATAGTGTGACTGGTATAACTCTAAGTGTGTATTTTTATTTAAAATTGATATTAATTTTTTGTAAAAAGAACATGTGACATAATGAAAACATAGGAAATGAATTGAAATTGTTTTTATAATTTAGTAAAATGATCCATAAGTCATTTTTGATGTTTAAGAATCAACCCCAAATCAATATTATGCATGGTGTACCAGTATGACTCTAAGTGATTCCTTTTATTTAAAATTGACATTAATTTAAGTAAAAAGGACATGTGAAATACTCAATAATAATAAAACTCATTAGTATTGTTTTGATACATCATGAAAATGATTCATAATTCATTTGTGATGTTTTTTAATCAACCACACCATAATCCTACACACTCTGTGACCTGTATGACTCAGAGGATCCATTATTAGTTTAAAATTGATAATTTAGTTCAAAACATGTGTTACTCACTAAAAACCATTAAAACATACATTTATTGTATTTATAATTTATGAAACTGATTCTTATTTCATTTTTGATGTGTAGGAAGAATTCTCACATAAAACTAACACATTATGTGACTGGTATGACTCAAAGTGCATGTTTCCATTTTGAAATTACATTTTAGTAAAAAAAGTGACATGCTCAAAACCAAAAAATGGATTTTTTTGATACTTTATTATAATTAGCCATATGTAATTTTTGACATGATGGAATAAATCACACCTCAATCCGAGACATGGTGTGACTACTATCACTAAAAGTGTGCCTTTTATTTAAAATTGACAATAATTTTAGTAAATAGAACAAGTGGTATAATGAAAACTAATAAAATACATTCATATTGTTTTGATACATTCAAAAAATGATCCATAAGTCATTTATGAAATTTAGGAATCAAACACACCTCAATCTAACACACAGTGGGAACAATACAGCGCCATGTGTTCCTTTTTATTTAAAAATGACATTAATTTTAGTAAAAAGAAAAAGTGACATACAAAAAACATATAAAACATAGTAATATTATTTTGGTAATTTAGGAGAAGAATCCATAATTCATTTTTGATTTATAGGAATCAACCACAACTCAATATGTTGCATGGTGTGACTGATATGACTCAATGTGACCATTATCAATTTAAAATTGACATTTTAGTTCAAAATATTTCTCACATGCTAAAAACAAGAAAATATGCTCGGATTGTCTTGATATATTTTTAAAATGATTTATAATTCATTTTTAACATGTAGGAAGTATTATGACCTCAAACTGACACATGATGTAACCAGTATGACTCAATGTGCATGCTTTCATTTTAAATGATTTTTTTAAAAAAGTGACATAATTGAAACTAAGAAAATGAATTTTGATTGTTTAGTTGATTTAAGAAAATAATCCATAAGTATTTGTTGATTTCAAGTAATCAAAACCATCTTAATAATATTCATTGTGGGATTGGTATCACTCGGAGTGTGTTTTTATTTTTAAAATTAACATTAATTTTAGTAAAAAGAACAAGTGACATACTACAAATTGATAAAATTCATTCATATTATTTTTATATTTTGGGAAAATGATCCATAAGTCATTTTTGATATTTATAAATCAACTGAACGTCAATATGATGCATGGTTTGACCGATATGACTCCAAGTGTGTATTTTTATTTAAATTTGATATTAATTTTAATAAAAAGAACAAGTGACATAATGAAAATCACGAAAAAACATTTTTATTATTCTAATACTTTTGGAAAGCAATACATAAGTCATTTTTTATGTGTAAGAATCAACTAAGGCATAATATGACACACAGCGTGACCGGTATGACTCAAATTGTTCGTTATCAGTTTAAAATTGACATTTTAGTTCAAAACGTGTGTTAATCACTTAAAACTAAGAAAAAGAACTCCAATTGTCTTGATAATTTAATAAAACGATTAATAAGTCATTTTTGATGTATAGGAATTAGTCTCTTGTCAAACTGACACACGATGTTACTGATATGATTCAATGTGTGTTTTTCTAGTTTGGAATAAAATTTTAGTAAAAAAACACAAGTGACATACTCAAAACTAAGAAAAAACATTTGGATTGTTATGATACTTTTTTAAATTGATCCATAAGTCATTTTTATGTGTAGAAGTTATCATCACCTCAATAAAATGCATGGTATGACCAGTATAACTTCAAGTTTGTGTTTTTATATAAAACTGACATTAATTATAGAAAAAGTAACAAGTAACATACTGAAAACTGAACAGACACATTTGTATTGTTTTGATACTTTAGGAAATAATCTCTATGTTATTTTTTATGTATTAAATCAACCACACATTAATAATATTCATGGTGTGAATAATATAACTCCAAGTGTCTTTTTATTTAAAATTGAAATTTTCTTAATGTATTCTTTCATATTTATGTTTAATTTATTTCTTTAGAGTATTAATAACATAAGATTTGTTTTCTTATATAGTTGGAGTCTTTTTATTAGTTCGGGGTGGCCTATTTAGAAATTGATACCATGGTAAATCTTTTATAAGAGGGGGTTATGGGTTCCAAGACAAACATTAATGTTTTCAAATGTTTGTGGATAGTAATTATAAATATAATTTTATAAAAGAAATTGAAATATATATAGTAGTGTTTTTTATATCTATGACGTAAATCTTATTTCAATTAAATTATATATTTTTATATAGGTGTATTTTCATATAGGTTATTAGTGTATTTTCAATAGTGTGTTGTTATTCAAAAATTACACTATAGTAGGTTGGCCTTTATCATCGCTAAATTAAAAATGATAAAGAGGGGCCTTTATTAGCACTTTTTTAGGGATGATAAAGGGGATCCCCCTTTAATGGTTCTAAGTACATCAATGGTTTTTGGCACTATTAAAAACCTTTTTGTGCACTATTAAAGGGCTGATCTACACTAATGTGAGAGGCAGAATCCGAGATGGTTGACAATTAGGTGAAATCTAGGAGGCTAGGGTTTTTGGAACCCATTTTCGACACAAACAAGGTGGTGGAATGGGGTGGTGACTTCGGGAATAAATAATAATCATATAAATTTTATTACCTCTAGTTCAATATTTTTTATTTTTTATCTGATAATACCTCTTTTTAACTAGGTCAATAGGAAACCCGTACATTAACCAGAGGACCAGCTACATAATACCTAAAGTACATATCCTAGAAGAATAGTTGTAAAATAAATTACATATTTATGAATTGACTACATCAGAAAAACCCTCCCCAACACCTCTTCAAATCCACATCAACTCACTACTTTACATTGGTAAATGCTTGCAGTTCCCTTATAAAGAGTTGCACAGGGTGATGGCTAGCTCCATATCCCTACTTCACTCCTTGGTTTGGTTTGCTCTACCAGATGACTATTTATTCTCTAATTCATTATTTCTTAGAACCTCTAGTCAAAAAAACCTACTACGCTTTATGGCCCAAGGGTCCTCTGACCCAAAGTCCATGAATATTTTTGGAGCATAGGCTCTATGGTATAAAGAACCATGGATGGCTCGTAGGCCTAGTGATATGGAGGCCCAAATCTATTCCTTAAAGACATATTTTGGGGGAATAATGCTAATTCCATAGTACTCACTAGTGGAACAATACAATAAATGCTATAGTAACTCAAAAATCCCCCCTAGATTTCAACTCAGGTCTTTCATGTTGGCTTACATGGTGCTTACTACTAAGTCAAACCCTAACTGAAAATAAATTTTAATATATTTTTTAAAATAAGGATAATAATAAAATGAGAAATTATATTGAAAATTTATTATAATATTAATTATGAGACAGATTGATAGATGAAATATTATATTTTGATTCTTTATAGTAGTTGTGTTATATTTTGAACAAAATAAAAAATTAATTGAATAATTAAACAATAATAATGATGATAATCATGGAAAATAATTTGGGTGAAATCATAAAAAAATACCCACACACCTACACATGGGTCTATTAGAACAAGCCACCCCCATAAAGGCACTATATAAAAAAGGTTTTAGTAGTGATTTATTAGAAGAAGTTTTATTTACCTCTATGAAATAAATTGTATTAAAAAATTATAATATAGCAGCAGTTTCATATATCTAACTATATTTTTTTTAACATTTTTCAGTGGTTTTGTTTAAACTGCCATTAAATTTAAAAAATCCATAATTTTGATCCCCTCCCCTAATCTCCATCACCCTGACCCTCCTCTACCCCTATCCCACTTTCAGTGGAGACCCTTGACCCCAACCAACCCTGCTCCTAACAGTGACTATCGTGACCCCCACACCCCTACTCCTGATGATGATAGTCATGACCCCGACCCCCTACTGGATACCACCATGACCCTAAACCCCCTTTTTAAGACCTCCATGACATGGAACACCAAGTATTTGAAGTTTTATTTTATACTTAATTATTTGAATATGTACAATAAGAATTATATGAAAGGTGTACCAAGTATTTGAAATTGTCTTTAAAACTTATATTTTATCATATCAGGTGCCTCTATGGAATTAATGGAAAATAAATTTCCATGATTTTAGAGTTTCTTCATGATGTATTTAGTGAATCTTGGATCCCTACAAAATTATATGATATGAATAAAGTCATTAACAAACTTGGAATTGATTATAAAAAATATATATGCATTCCCTAATGATTGAATTCTTTACTGAGGAGAAGAGTTTGATAAAGAAGAATTCATATGATTTCATACCATAATATGGGCGTTAATGAAGAACAATGAGAGTATAAGTCAAGGAAACCCCAAGAAGAAAAAGAAGATAAAAACTCCTACAAAGTTATTTCATTACATTACATTCAAACCATTCTTGAAAATATTATTATTGCCATCTAAGAATACATATGACATGAAGTGGAATTCACTGGATAGTTACAATATCTTGATGAGACATAAAAAATAATCAACATCATATAATATGTTTGATTAATTATATCCATATTTTTATTTGGATTTTAGGAATGTATGTTTGGGATTAGCTTCTAATGGTTTTAACTCTTTTGGTACATTATGATCAAATTATAGAATTTGGCCAATTGTTTTTATCCCCTATAATCTACCTCCATGGATGTGTTTGAAGAAGATTTATTTCATTATTTTGATGATTTTTTTTAGAAATAAAATTCCTAGAAATGAAATTGATGTATACATTCAACCCCTAATCAATGAATTGTTATAATTTTGGGATGATTTCCTGGAAACATATGATTATTCACTAAAAAACTATTCAATATGAATGTTTCTTTAATGTGGACAATTAGTGGCTTTTCTAGACTTGGAAATTTATCTAGTTAGAACACTCAAACGAGTTTGGCTTCTCCATTTTGTAATTTTTATTTTGATCCTTAATGATTACCTCATAGCAGAAAATGTTGTTTTATATTTCGTCATAAATTTCTTAATACTTCTCATAAAATGAGGTTTCACAAGACACAATTTATTGGTGATATTGAATTGTGAAATCCGTTGAAGGTGTTATCTGTTAGGTACCAAAATATGTAGAAGAAGCCGATGGGCTGGGAAATTAAAAAAAATTCATCACCGAAGTGATGTAGCGTCGTCGGATATGGTGATCTTATCATGGTACAGTCCGATGACCACATTTGGATTTAACAGAGCACAAAATAAAATTCAAACATGTACTTTGTTCAGATCTGATGTGTGCAAACTCATCGCTAGAGGTCAGTGACCATTTCTTGAATACTCCGACATTTAATCCCTCTAGATCATCCACACATGCCTCTTAAATCTTCTTATGCGCCATTCATCAAAATATGGGTTCTAGCATGGTATACTGATGAAAACTTCGACGTAGTGATGATCACCGCAAGCAAGAGTCTTCGATCCAAGAAGACGGAACTTGAAGATCTTTATTGCTTGGGAGAATATCTCTCTAGATGTTAGGATGAGAAAGAGGCTCTTAATTCGAATAAACTAATCATCACATGGGATGAACCTCTCTCCTACTTATATATGTAATATCTAAAAAATGTTGTATGGGTTTCTGACCCCCATGTAATAAATATTCACATTATAAGTATTATAAATATTTATTTATGAAAAATTAGATTATGACATAAATAATATTTTTAATTTTATCATTAACTGCAATATATATTAAATACATATTTCATGATAAATATAAGTTTTTAACTCAACTCAAGTTTCTTGATAATATTAAACAAACCCAGTATATTTAAATCCATTCGAATAATATTTTATCCTTGTATTTTCATAATCACTTATAAATACATCTTATTAATAAATTCAACAAATTATTACAAACATGAATAATTAAATAATTTATTTATTACTTGGTGATCCATAGCACTAGGATAATACCCGGACACAATGGTGGAGCCCACCAAGTTCTATTTACATATTCCACATAATAGGGAACATTATCAAAGTGCTATGGTGTGTGACCCTCTAGTCCCTTATCTCAATAGTAGTGAATAACATTCCCCCACCAAGAACGGGGTCTAGAAACCCATCGAGGCCCCTATAAAGATAAGGAAAACATCAAATCAAGGAATGAATTTCTACGAACATGGTTTGTGTACTATAATATCTTTATCATTTATATCTCAACAAAGTAGATTGTACACTATTGCCATTATCCTTTATCTTACTTCATTTTATTTGTTGATATGTCTGGATGGTCTTACCTACCACTACCATGGTCATGGATATAATGAAGGTGCTACTATATTAATCAATCAAGCTCGAGATATCTTTTCCTCAACATGGAAGCAACAAATCCTATCTGGATCATTCAATCAATGTCATGTAACCAATGGCGTACCCAATACAAACTAACTCGCCACAACTTCATTGTCAAGGTTTTCGGCTTGCCTCAAAGTACGCCATTAAATGACATACATTGATAATGATATCAAGTCTGGAGACCATTACACATGTCTATAGATTGGAATAACCAATTACCCCTGAAACATGTGGTGTTCCTATTTGTGGGTCAGTCCTCATGATCTCAACTACTAGAGATAATCAAGTGAGAACTTCATGAGAATAAGTCTCAATGCCTGTGATCCCCTAGCACCTGATTGTCCCACATCATCTTTGTGAATTCTGAATTATGTAACTAGAACATAGGACACTACATTAAGATTATTGTCATAGCATCTTGAGGTTCTCATTATAGCATGGAATCTTCTATAACCCTTTGATATGACATGTAACCTAAGTAAATTTCCATAAACAAAGTGGATGCAGAAGTATATACACTATTAAGAAAGATAAAAATATGAATATATAATAAACTGCATACATTTAGTGGTAATCAAATTAAAACACATGTTGGGTTTAGGGATCCAACTTTCAACACTCCCACTTGAACTAGAGCCAACCACCAACAAGTCTCAATCTGCTAGCTCTCACATGAGAATCATGCATCTACATAGAAATGAGTTTAGTTAGGAGGTCTGTCACGCAGTCCTCTATGGATAATCTACTAATTGTGACTTCACCTTTTTGAGTAAAATCTCTCAAGAGATGAAACTTTTGAAGAATATTCTTTTTTCCTCTAATGAGACCTAAGCTCCATTGCATGAACCACTGTAGCAGTATTATCACAATAAACTGGAATTGGATCTGTACTTCTAGGCATAACACCAATGTCTGAGATAAAGTTTCATATAAAAATGGCTTCCTTTTATGCATTTGAAGATACAATACATTCGGATTCTATAATAGAATCGATAACCACAACTTGCTTTGAGATTACCTAGCTCACTACACCACCATTTAGGAAAAATATGTATCCTGACTGTGATTTCAGATCATCATGATCTTTTTGGAAACTTGCATTTGTTTATCCTCTCACAACTACTTCCTCATCTACTCCATACACCAGGAATATATCCTTTGTATGCCTCATGTACTTCAGGATAGTTTTCATAGCTTCCCAGTGCATCAATCCTAGATTGGCTTGATATCTACCAACCATGCTTAAAGAAAAGGAGAAATCTAACCTAGTACATAACATGGCATACATAATAGAACCCACTTATGAGGCATAAGGGATTCTACTTATTCTTCCAACCTCCTCCTATGTTTGGGGACTCATTTTCTTGGAGAGATTAATACCATGTGACATAAGCAAAAATCCTCTCTTGGATTGTTCCATATTTTACCTTTTAAGTACCTTTTAAATATATGTACTTTGACTTAGCCCAAGCATCCTTCGAGATCTATATTGATAGATCCTGATCCCTAGATTGTAGATTGCTTCACTTAAATATTTCAATATGAAGCATTCATTTAACCTAGTCTTAACTAATTGTAATACGTGCACCTCATTTCCCATAATTAATATGTCATCAACATATAACACAAGGAAAATTATGGCATTTCCTTCAACCTTTTTATAGACACTAGGATCACTTTAATTTTTGACAAAACCAAATTCTATTATGGCCTCATCAAAATGAACAATCCATGACTGTGATGCCTGCTTTAACCAATAAATGGATCTCTGTAGCTCGCATACCTTATTGGAATTCTTTGAATTGACTAACCCTTCAGGTTGAGTCATATATATGTCTTCAACTAACTTCCCATTTATAAAATACATAATGAAATCCTTTTTCCAAATGTCATGGTAATGAAAGGCTACTTTTCCTAGCAATATTCTGATGACTTTAAGCATTGCTACTAGTGAGAAGGTTTTTTCATAGTTTATGCCTTGAAATTTCATGAAACCCTTTGCAACTAGTCTTTATTAAAAGGTATTAACCTTACCATCCATGTCCAGCTTCATTTTGAATACCCATTTTCATCCAATGTGAATTACATTAGGTGGAGGGTCTACCAAAATCCAAACATGATTTTGGTACATGGACTCCATATCAGAATGCATGGAATATTTCCATTTAGCTTATTCTTTACCTTATACTGATTCCTTGTAGGTTATAGGTTCATCATTCTCAAAGAGTACTATGCCACCTAACTCGGTGATAAGAAAACTAAAACGCTTTGGTTCTCTAACCTCTCACGTTTACCTACACATTAATTGTGTCTCAAGAAAAACATCTTCTTACACTTTCTCTGGAGGAGATTGTTCTTGTACCAAATCTTGTGCATCTGGGGAATTAACTTCATCGAATTCAATCTTGTTGCCACTATTTACCATAGAAATGTGTCCCCTTTCTAGAAATATGGTGTGTCTTTCCAAAAAAAACATTTCTATATAAAGGGTTATATAGGTAGTATCATTTGGTTTTCGTAGGATAACCAATTAAGATGATCTTCGTGTTTCTGGATGCTAATATGTCACTTGGTAAAGTCTTTAGAAATTCCTCACACCCTTATACACATATGTGTGCATGACTGGGTTCTTTACATACCATAACACATATGGAATCCCATCTGTAGCTTTAGTTGGTACTTGGTTAAGGGTATACGCTGTTGTCTTCATAGCGTATCCCCAAAAGGATAATTCATGAGTTTCAAGACTCGTCATTGATCTGACAATGTCAAGAATGGTATTACTCCTCCTTTCACTAACACCATTCCATTATGCTATATAAGGAGGAGTGAGTTTGGATACAATCCCACACTCCTTCAAGTGATCAATGAAATCTTTTTTTAGAAATTCTTTGTCTCTATCTGAGAAGAGTGATTTAATCTTCTTAACAAGTTGGAATTATAATTCATTTTGGTATTCCATAAATATCCTAAAGGAATCAGACTTATACTGCATTTTTTAGAGATATCCACAACTACTATATTAATCAGAAAAAGTAATGAATTATGAAAACTTGCCTATAGACTCTACTAGAAATGGACCACATACATCAGTATATATTAATTCAAACATTTTCTTGGCTCTCTCTCCCTTCCTAGAGAAAGGTTCTTTGGTCATATTTCCTTGTAATGAAGATTGACATGAATCCAAGGGTTTTAACTGTACGGAGTCTAAACACCCTTCTTGATGTAATCTTCGTAATCGCTTCTCGTTTACATGACCAAGCCTCAAGTGCCATAGGCGGGTGATATATGAGTCATGTTGGATGGTTTTTCATTGATTTCTAGTACGAGGTTCTCAATTTCAATCGTATATAAACCATTGTTAAGATTTTCCATACCATAACAAATGTTATCCCTATTAAAGAGACAACATTTAATTCCAAACTTGAAATAAAATCCTATAGTGTCTAAACTCGATACAAATATTTTGTTCCTAGTTAAAGAAGGTATATAATAACAATTATTTAAAACTAGAACCAAACCACATGGCATGGTTATGTGATATTCTCCCACTGTGAAGGCTACTAGACTTGCACCATTTGGATCTCAGAGATCCACTTCACCTTTTTCAATATTCTTCAAATTACATGATTCTAATATATAAACACAAATGTGTGAGACACATTCCATATCCCATACCCAACTTGTAGATAAATATAGGTTGCATTCAATGAAAAAAAAATCTTGACGTAAAACCATCATTTTGATTCTTCTTCCCAGCTTTTCCATTCTTCTTCTAGTGGCCTTTCTTTCCACATCCAAAGTAGATATCCCCCGCTCATTACTCTACCTCTGAATCTTTTTATTATTTTTAAGATGATGTATTGGTGTATTAGGACTTGACATGGCCTTAGACCCCTTTTCCTTTCCCTTGTTTCTTTTTTTCACCATAATTATAGAAGAATTGGTATTTTTCATATCCTTGTCAGCTTGGGAAACTAAAGAAAAATGGTCAGGGAGTGACTTTTTGATATCATTCAATTTATAAATGACATTTAAAGTCGAGAATCTTGGTGATAAAGATGCATGAATGAGATCCACTGCTATATCTTGGTTGAATTTAAACCTAAGGGATTTAAGCCTATCAATATACCCAATCATCTTGAGTACATGAGGACCAGATTGGTGCCCATCTTCTCGCCTACACATATATATGGAACTTTAGATCTCATACTATTCTTTCTTGGACCTCTCCTAATATAATTCTTGAAGATGTGAATGCATCTTGTAGGCATCCTCATCCTCATCCTCATGAATTTTTTTCAAATTAGCTGGACATGGATGAAAATATGATGCCTTGAACATCAAGTTCATCCTATATATGATTTTTCCATTTATCTTTTTTCTGCCTTACTTGCTCCATGAGGAGGCTCAGTAGGAACTGAGGATTCCAACACATAAATCTTCTTTTAATGGTGTAGTACTATGCGCAAGTGCCTATACCACTCCTAGTAGTTATTACCGGTTCAGATATTTTCATTATCCAAAATTGGTCACAGTGAAAATGTAGTTGTGGTGTTGGTGATTTCCATTTTAAATATAACTCAGATAAACAATAACATTTAGAACTTTATCCTGATTACACTTTACATTTATGATTAATTAATTATTATATCATTTTAATGTCTCCCAAAATTTTCTGGAACCTTAATAACCCTCAATATTAGATATAGAATACTCTGTCGGTTGATTACTCTAGTGGAAAGGATTCTCGAAACCCCCCCCCCCCCTCATAGTCTACTGGCTATGTCTACGCCATTACTCGAAGGGTTTCAAGGTAGGCACTAGGTTGGACTGTCGCTTAACTCATGGTACCTTTTAATGTTGACTAAAGTCCCAACTTTTGGAAACCGAACCTGATTACCTCAACATCTTGCCTCTAAAGTGATATAAAGTTAGCTATGGATAATCCTTGACTACTCACTTTAGATAAGTCAACCCAGTTCTCTTATGAAAATTCCCTGGTAGTAAGAGTCACTCACAACTATGGATGATGAGCACCCCTAACACCCGATTTTGTTGAAATGTGAGTAATGGAAGGCATTAATACTTAATATATCTTTGAGGGATTTGGATATTTATTTAAGAATATAATACATTTATATTTATATGTTCCAACTAGACAGTTTCACTCACAACTGAAAATGCAATAGAAATATACTTGTCACATCTTTATAAATTTTTATCTTGTTTACTATTCTATGTGATCAAGAAATAATCATGAACTTGCATAAAACAATAAACAACGAATAAAGCTAAATAATGCAATCTGACTGGTCTTGAGCATTAAACTATGATTGATCCATAACGGATCAATCTTGACCTAGGGGATTCCATACATGAGTTGAAAATTGACTTGTATCTTAGCTTTCCCTCAGTGTATAGTGCTCAGCTCCCATTTAAATTTCTACCTCAACATGGTGGGGTCCACGTCTTGGAATGTGATCATCTTTTAACAAATATACTCGTGTGTAGGAGAGGGGGTCTTGGGGTAGAAAATACAATAGGTGAGTCAGACGGGCATGCCATTATACATATTTGAGTTAAAAGAAGATTCACATACTATCATTTATCTACTTAATTATTTCAATCATTGCACACATTGAATAAATAATTAAATAAACAAAATCCTGACATACACAGGTCAGTCTCTATCAAAATACCAATCGGTATATGTAAATTGCAATTAAAATTAAACTGCATTAAATTTAAATAGTACAACGTTGTTCTAATAAATAAAATAAATTTAAATAAATTCAATTAATTTACTTATTAGTTCCAATTGTTTAATTTGATTTTAACTCAAAAATTAAATTAATCCATTAATTTAATTTTTTAATGCCAAAAATTAAATTAATCCATTAATGTAATTTTTTAATTATAAATATTAAATTAAACCATAAATTTAATTTAATCTAAAATTAAATTAATTTTTCAGATTCTATTTAATTTTAAACACCAAATTAATTCTAATTAATTTAATTTAAAAAAATAATTTAATTAAATAAATTTAAAAGGGTTACCTCTGGCCGGGGAAGGATTCTGGCAGGACTGCGTACTACCATGAGGGTGAATAACCATAGTTGGGACAAATTGGGGAGTGATTGCAGTGTGACCATGGCGTGACCGCTGCATGATTGTGGTGTGTATGCCCGATCCAGCAACACCCTTGTGGTGGCACTCATGGGAATGGGAGGTCTACACCGATTCTGGATTCCAGTGAGGCACGACCAACTGAGAAGTGGTGCCGGTGTGTTGTGGATTTGGCGAAGCATGGGGGACTAGCGAGCGGGTCAGAGGGAGGCGTGCGGCTTGGACGAGGTGGTTATGGTTGCTTGCAGAGTCCTCCAGTGAGGCACGGCTGGCCATAGGCAGACTACACTGGGGTGGTGACGTTAGGCTCCAACGAGCTCTGAGGGAGGCAAGAAGGCGCCTTGCAGCCGAGACGGCGGTGGAGGATCACCCAGAAGGTGTGGTGGTTCATCCATGAGCAAAGGACAAGGGAGGGAGGGTTTCTCATACGTTGGTCTGGCCGCGACCAAGGGAAAGGGGAAGCTAGGGCTAGGGTTGGTGGGCGGCCTCCACATAGAAAAAGTCCCATGGGGTCTGCCCTTTTCCCTTTTTTTATTATGTGTTGTATTTTTAAAAACCACACTACTACTTGAAAAAAACTATAAAGTCTAAAAGACTTTAATAAAAATTAATATAAAACTTTACAAATTTTAAAAAATAAAATAATATAGTATTATATTTTATTTTATTATTCTCAAATAATTGATCCTCACCAGAGTAATTCTGGTGACCGAATTATGGAAAAAAACATGGATGAACTCCGTTAATTTTCCAAGAACACAGTTAAATTAAAACGTTTTATTAAACAAATAAAAAATTTGATGAACATAAAACTAATGACATCAATCCATTTTAAAAAATAAAATGGTTGTTACATAGCCATTCAGAAAGGTATCGATGTGCATTCAGATCCGTTGGAACCATTTTAACACCCTCGACTCAAATTTAATGAAATTTAATTGTTTTCCCTTTGACTCAAAAAAACCATGTGTCCCTTTGATACCACTGTTAAATACCTAAACGGGCAGCAGAAGCTGATGGGCTAGGAAATTGAACTTTTTTGTGTCACCGGAGTTATGTAATGTCATTGAATCTGGTGAACTTATCTCGATATGGTTTGAGGACCATGTGTGGATTTAATAGAGAAAAAAAATTCCAACATGTACCTCATTCGGATCTATCGTGTGCAAGCCCATCTCTAGATGCCTGCGACCATTCCTCGAAGACTCCGACGCCAAATCCATCTAGATCATCCACACACACCTCTTAAATCTACTCATGCTTCATTTGTCAGAATCTGGGTTCTATCACAGTACATTGATGACCACATCGATGTAGCGATGATCACCACTAGTAAGCATCTTCAATCTAAGAAGACATGTTTTTAAGATCCTGCTTGCATGGGAGAATCTCTCTCTAGAATTCAAGAGGGGATAGAGGCTCTCAATTCAAACGAATGAATCATCACATGGGATGAGCCTCTATCTTACTTATAGAGGGAATATATAAAAAATGTTTTATGGGTTCCCGACCCCCTATAATAAATATTCACAATATAAGTATTACAAATATTTATTTATGAAAAATTAAATTATTCCATAAACAATATTTATAATTTTATCACTAATTGTGCTATATATTAAATATATATATTTCATGATAAACTTAATTATTTAACTCCATTCATGTCTCATGATAATATTAAATGAACTCGGGATATTTGAATTTGTTCGAATAATATTTTATCATTGAATTTACTTAATAACTTGTAAATAAATGTTATAAATAAATTCAATGAATTATTCTAATCATGAATAATTAATGAATTTATTTTTTACTTTATGATCCATAGAACATGGATAATACCCAGAACCTTTGGTGGGGACCACCAAGTTCTATATTCATATTCCACAGAATAGGGAAGATTCTCAAAGCACTATAGTTTGTGACCCTCTAGGCCCTTATCTCAATAGTAGTGAATAATATTCCCCGAACAAGAGCGGGATCTAGCAACCCATCGAGGACCCTATAGAGACAAGGAAAACATAAAAGCAACGACGACCTTCCTACAAACATGGTCTATGTAATATAATCTCTTCATCGTCAATATCTCAATAAATCATAATACATACTATTTCCATCACCCTTTATCTTGATTTATTTTATTTTCTGGTCCATCTGGATGGTCTTACCTTCCACTATCATGTCCATGGATTTAATGAATGTGCTACCATCCTAATCAAACAAGCCTGAGATATCCCTTCCTCATCTCAGAAGAAAAAAATCTTATCTTGATCATTCAATCAATGTCATGTCACCAATGACATACCCAACACAAAATATCTTTCCACAACTTCATTTCCATGGTTTTCTCTATGCATAAAAGTATGAAATTAAATGACATACATTGATAATGATCTCAAGTCTAGAGACCATTAAAAATTTCCATAGATAGTAATGACCAATGACACCTAAATCATGTGGTGTTTCTGTTTGTGGGAAAGTCTTCATGATCTCAACTATAAGAGATCATAAAGTGTGTACTTCAAGAGAAGAAGTCTCAATGATTATGAGCCCCAAGCACTTGATAGTTTCACATCATCAATGTCCTTTCGGAATGATGTAACTGGACCATAGGACATCACTTTAAGATTACATTCATAGAATCTTGAGGTTCTCATTATAGCATGGGATCTGCTATAACTCTTTGATACGACGAGTAACCTAAGGAAATTTACGAAAACAAAGTGGATTCACAAGTATCTACACTATTATGCAAAGATAATCACATGTATATATAACAAACTACATACATGTAGTGGTAATCAATGTACAACATAATTTGGGTCTAGGGAACCCACTTTCAACATTATCTGGTTCATAAATATTAGGAAAATTAATGAATGACCTAGAATAATTTGAAAAATGTTATCATTTTAAAGAAGGTGGGTAAAGGGTATGAGGTACAATATCTGATGTAGCTGGAACAAAACAATATAAGAAAAAGAGTATATTTTTTAAACATTCTTATTAGGAGTTTAATTTGATATTCCATATTGTTAACATAATGCATATTGTGAAGAATGTATGTGACAATGTAATTTTTCACACTTCTTAATGAGGAGGGTAAATTGAAAGATCGCCTTAATGCTTGTAAGGATTTGGGGTCAATGAATATAAATCTTGGTTTATAGAAAAATGAGAATGGAATGTATCATTCAACAAATTGTACAATGAAAAATCATGAGAATGACGTATTGTTTTTAACTTTAAATTATATAAAAGTTTATATGGATATTCAAGTAACATATCAAGTTTTATGGACTTAAAATATAAAAATTTACATGGATTAAAATGTCAACACACAAATATTATGATGGAGAAGTTTTTTTCCTTTGGCATTGCATAATATGTTTCCTGGAAAAAGAAACTACAGTTCTAGTTGATTTTTTTTTACCTTTTTTAGAGAGCATTGTGGATAAAATCTATAAAAAACTGATCTTGATGAACTTAAATAAATAACTGTTTTGACACCTTTTCATTTAGAGATGTTATTCCCCACTTCAATATTCATAGTAATGATTTATTTGACCATTCATTTAGTTAAAGAAGATAATCTTGTTGTACTGGTATACTACTGATGGATGTATCCAATTGATAGGTACATTGATATTTTTTTTATTTTCAATGGTGATTTCCATTTTATCATATCATTTCAAAATTTCTTTTAATTTTTTTCTTATTTTTTTCAATAGATTAATAGGTAATTTGAAATCATATGTGATGAAAAAAGCTCAACCAGAAGGCTGTAGTGATGAAGGTTACATAAGCAAAGAGTGTTTGACCTTCTGTTATAGGTATTCAGATGGGATTAAGACTAGATTCAATCATGTTGGATGTGTTGATAACATCTCCACTAATTCTCATTCTGAAGACCAATCATCTGTATTTCCAATTATTATACGACCAATTGGAAAGAGTTAAAATTTTACACCTAATGAATTAATTTTGGTACAACATCATAGATATGTTCTACTCAATAATCTTATTTAAGATCCATTTATTGAAGAATTGTGATTTCAAACAAAGAGGTGATTAAGGGGTCGAGCTAAAAATGAGTTGGAAATAACAAAATATTATAATAACGAGATTCTTAAAATTTTCACCCATAATGTATGTATAAACTCATATTCATATTATTGATGTGTTGTTATTTTTTTATTGTTAAAAGTACCACCTTAGATCTTTTTTTCTAGATAATGAATTTTTAAAATCATGAAGAAATATAAAATTATTTGAAATTTTTGGCTTGATTTCCTCAAAGGAATGCTAAGATATATGACGCCAACAATTTTTATGTATTCTGGTTTTGTACAATTTATCATTTATAAGACTTGAAAATGCAAAATAGTGATTTATTTACACTTTTAGAGGTGAGATAAAATATCAACCTAAATGATATAATTGAATTAAACTGTCATGGTCTGTTTTTAGTTGTCTTATTCAAATGAAAGTGGGTTAAAATTGATAGGGGTATAAAGAAAGATTCCTTACATTTTACTTCTGTAAACTTCTCTCGCTTGATCTATATAGGTGAGCATGCATAGAATGTTCCATTTCTCTTGGATTCATAAGAAAATATAGTTTATTATCTGGATATTAAAATGCATGAAGGTTGGAGTGTTTCTGTACACTTAATTTCAAGAGACTTATATGATATGGGTGATGAAGATCCATTGGTACTTTGGGATAGTGAACATCATAAACCACAAAACATTGAATAGTTTTTTCCTGATAATATAAAAATAACTGAAATTTCATGAGAGGGTGAAAATGAATAACTCGTTAAAATAGAGGTTGATAATAGTGGAGACAATGAAGATGAAGATAATTTAATGTATAAATTGGTAATTAAAATATATAAAATTTCTCATTGATAAGTGTTCCATACAAATATTCATTGTTCTAGTTTTTATTTTCTTTTCTTTTTGTAATTTTTTTAGTGTTTCATTTTTTAAACAATTAATATATCTAAACTATTTAATTTATATGAATGTTGAGAACAAAAAAATTTCAAAATCCCCGCCGATCGATATCTCGGAACACCTCACCACTACTGTTAGCTTCATTGGATCTATGTGATTCTATTGTACCTGAGACTACTAGAAAGCCTGTTATTTCAACAAATGTTATTGGTATCCGAACATCAGATTCACCTCTGATGATGGGGTAGTTGGTCACCCCTCTATCTATGGGATATAAGTGAGTTAACATTATTAGTATGTATGTAATTGTACATGAAACTATGTATTTTATTAATTGTTTAATTACTTTTTCAAATTATTATAAATAAAAATAAAAGGAATATAAATATAAACATAAAATATAAATGGGACCTAATGTAATTCAAGATTATCATTCCATTTGATGAGTTTGGGGTGCCTACCAGTGACTACACCAAATGTATGGGAATATTCTTAGGAATCCTTCTTATGATACTGTGAGATTTCCCATTAATTATAAATATTAGAGCCATATTCCTAGAATTTGAAAAAAAAACAAGGTATTTGATAGTCAAGTAATGGTAATACTAATTTAATATTCATTGATAAATAATTTAGAACATGTGAGTAAATTTTTGAAATATATTTATAAAGTGTATGTTTTTTATTTCTAGATGTTATCTCATTTTCATGTCCCTGACTCCGTTTCATGTTAAGGACTCTTAAAAATTTTCCCAAGATATGGAGAAATTTTAAACAAATATTATGTCCTGTGTTTAATGACACATCTCTCAGCTCATAAATGATGTATGAGAAAGTACTAAAAGAAATTTATCATGAGAAATGAAAGTCATTTTTCAATAATAACAAAGATGAATCTCATGAGATAATTTTAAATTTTATAGTATGTTAATAACATAAACCCAATAAAATTATTATATTTATTAATGTTTCTATTTTTTAGGAATTGTCTAAAAATAATAATTTGAGTCGTGAGAAATAATTCATTCTTCATATAGAAGGGCCTCATAGATTTTTAAGAAATTACTATTTTGGTTTGTATTTTTTTCCATTATTATTTATATCATTTTATTATAATTCATGGTTTTTATAAGTTGTTTATATTGTTTAATAATGACTAATGAATTAGGTCAATATTTTTGTCGAACAGAGATTCTATTTAAAGTTCATAGGAAACAGGATGGTAGTTTTGTAAATATTCCTACCAAATATGTTGGAGTAAGTACTTTTCATTACTATTTCATGTTATTTCATTACTATAAAACCAAAATAATGAAAAATGTATTATAATAAACAAGCCTTAAACCCAGTTAAATGGGGCTAGCTACATGGATCAAATGATTCCAATTTGGTATCATTTGATACATCTTGCAAGCCCCAATTATTTGTGTTTAAGGCTTGTTTGTTTTTATAATATATTTTTCAACATTATGGTTTTATAATAATGAAATATTAATTCATAATTTTGAAAAAAATATTATTTATATAATATTTTAATGTTCATATTTTTTAAAACATCATTGTTAGTATTTTTATATTAACAGGATAAAATTCAAGAAGTATGGGGTGAAAACCCTTTATAATCATCATTAGTTTCCCAGAAAATTGTAGTTGAAATAGTTTTAGGGAAGGATCATACCAGATATGTATGGTGGATGGGTTATAGGCCTACTCCATCATCTTTTTTTGGTAGGGTGTTTTCATTAGTTACTACTACACATAATGAGGAATATAGTACTTCTTTTGATTAAGAATCATAAAGAGAAATTACAAGGATAGAAGAAGAAGTAAACGAACTAGACTCTTATAGGAAAATACAAGAAAATACAAGATTAGCGGTGGCTGACAATGTGAAATTATTTAGTTACTATATTTTAAAAATTGACCAGTATGGTCCCCAAGGAAATTTCAAGCCTCATATCTCATCAAACCAAGGTAAATTCTAAATTTTCATAGATCATTCACACATTTTCAAAAAACACATACAACAGACATAAATAAAACTAAAATGACACTTTTATATTGAAAACAAGAACTTCGTGTCATAACGATCACATCTTGTTATAGATTAATTATTCTTTGAATTGTAAACTTGAAAAATGAATTATAGGTCATTATATATAAATTTGAAAACAATCTGAGCACATTTTCTTAGTTTTGACACATTAAACAGTTTGTAAACATACAGAAGACATAAAAAATATGTACTGGTGGGTCAAAACTTGGAAAATGAAGTTATATTTCCATGAAATCAGAGGAAAATTATTTGAGATTGATTTTTTAATGTAGGAACCTAAAAACATCATTTATAATAATGGTTTTCCCAAGATTCTTGTACACACATTTTTAGTGTTTTAATACACTAAAACATGCATATAATGGTCCAAAAAAAGAAAATGATTTATGATTGATGTGAAATCATGGGACAACCACTATTAAATTATTTTTTAGGTGTACAGATAAAAAACATGTTAATCCAATTTATAGTGTAGTCAGAATGACTCGGTAAATAGTTTGTAAAGGTACAAATTCTTTTAAAAACACATGATGGAGGGTCAAAAATAGACAAAGAACATCAAATTTCTATGAAATCAAAGGAAAATTACTATGGATTTCTTTTTGAAATATAGGGATTGAAGACACAACATTCTGAGCAATAGTTTTCCTGGTATGCCTGTAAACACATTTTTAGTGTTTCAAAACACTAAAAAGAGTATTCAATTATCCAAACCATATAAAAACATAATATTATTTGGAAATAATGGGAAAACAACATTGAATTATTTTTGATGATTATATGTAGACAACATGTCCATACGACATGTGATGTAGTTAGAATGAATTAGTAAATATTTTTTAAATGTAGTAATGCCTTTAAAAACATGTGTTGAGGTATCGAATATAGGAAAATGATGTTTGATTTTCATAGAATTAGTATAAAATTTCCATATATTTATTTTTGAAATTTAGAAACTGAGAGAATGTCATTAAGAGTAACGGTTCTTCTAGGATGACCGTAAACATGTTTTTAGTGCGTTAAAACTCTAAAACATGAACGTAATAAAAAAACCATAAAAAAAACCTAATATTGATGTGAATTCATGGTAAAACCACCATTCCAATATTTTTGACATTTATTAATAGAAAACACATCAATACATTATGTGGTGTGGTCGGAATGACTCGGTAATAATTTTTATAGGTATCAAAGCCTTTAAAAATGTATGTTGGGGAGTAAAAACTAGAAACATGAGGTTGGATTGTCATGAAATAATAGTAAAAATACAGTATATTTATTTTTTAAATTTATAATTCAATGAAATTTCATTCCTAGTTATGGTTTACACGGGACTCTTGTAAACGCATTTTAGTTTTTTAAAAGACTAAAAAATTATAATGGTAAAAACCATAGAAAAAACCTAAAATTGATGTAAACTCAGGGAAAACCCACCATTATGATATTTATGATGTTTACACAAAGAAAAAATTCAATTTGATGTGTGGTGTGGCCAAAATGACTCGGCAAACATTTTTTAAAGGTATCAAAGACTTGAAAAACGTGTGTCAGGGGGTCCAAATAAGGAAAACTTTGTCAGATTGATATATAATTAAGTAAAAATGACCATATAATTGTTTTTAAATTTATCAACTAACATAATATCATTTTAAGTTAGGGTTTTCCTGGGATTCCCATAATTTTTTTTACTGTTTTAAAACACTAAAACATGCATGTAAAGGTCAAAATCATGGAAATATCCTTATATTAATGTGAAATATTGTGAAAAATATCATTGAGTTATTTTTTATGTGTACACACATAAACCAAAACAATAATATGTGCAGTGTAAAATGACTTAGTAATAGTTTTAAAGGTACCAGAGCCTTTGAAAACATAGTTCAGGGGGTGAAAACTAGGAAAAAGATGTCAGAATGTCATGAAATCAGAGAAAAATGAATGTAGATTTATTTTTGATATATAAGAAATTAAAAAACATCATTATGAGTTACATTTTTTCCAAGATGCATGTAAATGTATTTTTAGGGTTTTAAAAAACTAAAACATATGTGTAACAATCAAAACCATAGAAAATGACCTCATATTGATTTGAATTCATGCGAAAACAACTTTTGAGAAGTTTTTGACATGTGAAACAACATCAATACACTGTGTTGTATGGAAATAATGACTCACTAAATAGTATTTAAAGGTACCAAACCCTTTAAAAACATGTTTCATAGGATCAAAACTAGACAAATGATGTCGAATTTCCATGAAATCTAAAGAAAATTACTTCATATTGATTTTTGAAATGTAGGAACTAATGTAATGTCATCCAGAGTTATAGTTTTGTTAGGATGACCATAAATGTATTTTTTTGTGTTTAAAAACACTAAAACGTGTATGTAATGGTCAAAACCATATAAAATGACCTCATATTGATGTTAAATCAATGAAAAACCAACATTGAGATATTTTTTATTTGTATACGTAGAAAACATGTCATTCTGATGTGTGGGGTGGTGGAAATGACTCGGTAAATAATTTTTAAAGGTATCAAAGCCTAACCATTTTCCAATGTGTAGAATCCAAAAATATTATCCTTTGATGTCATCCATATTCTTTCTCTTTATGGAATCTTATTCTATTGAAGGAATATTGATGAAACATGTTTTCATTTCCCTGGGTTAAGTTATGATGAAGTAATAAATAGTTTCATGATATTGTTGTATACATATGAATGGATTGTAATTACATAAATGGTGGTTCTATTATAAATCTATAATATATTGGGTAATGATTAATGATTTATGTGATTAAATGGTAAATGATATGTTATCCCATCCCAAAATTGGGTACACTCCAGGTTATCCCTATCCCAAAAGATGTAACATTGGTTATCCCAATCCCATAGCGGGTACAAATACGGTTAACCCAATCCCAACACTTATTGAATGTCGTGGTATGTGTCCTAGACATAATATTTCTGTGATTATTATTATTCCCCGCATTATTCGACAATGTTATGACATGATATTTTCCATCGGTAGTACTCTTAGTGATTATTTTCATTGACTCTATTATTATCCATGTATTACCAAATTCAAATCATTATACTAAGACTCAGGATAATAATCTATGAATTGTAGAGTATGGTTTAAAAATGTTAATCTTATACCCTTAATAATATTTTATTATTAAATGATCATTGATATCTCCCATTTTTAAACTTACTGATCATTTAAGGTCATTCATTATTATGATTCACTTTTTATAGGAAATGAAGAATTTTTTTAGGTATGATATATTTAATAAGGGGTCTAGTTATGATAATCATATTGAGGAATGATGTAGATATATTTTTTACTAGTTTTCTCCATAACAATATTTAAAAATATATTAAAAGATTTTTATTTTTTGAATGGCCAAAATTACATTAAATGAATATTAATCAAATAAGATGTTACATTTATGTATGTAATGTTTTGGTCATATAAATACATATTTAGAAATCATGAATTTTATCCAAAATAAAAATATAAACTTGAAAAGAAATAATCCCCACGTTTAAATTTTTATATGATTATTTATATTTAATGAAATCAACCAAAATTTTATGAATTGAATATCTCATAAAATAGAAAGATAAAAATCTATTTATAGATATTATATTACATTCACCAAATCTTCTTGAGATGTTAAAATGTCTATAAGAACATTTCCTAATCAATATTTTAAAATTTTCATTGGTTATTTTTCTTTGGAAAGAAAAAATGCGATCATATCAATTCTCTGAGATCATCCTTTAATTATTTTTTAGTCCCCTTAGGAACAAGTTGTGTATTCTTCATATTTTCTATTTGATCTATTAATAACTCTTCTAAAAATTAAAAATATATTGCAAAAATATAATTGAGACTCTAATGGTTGAAACTCTAATTTCAAAAATAGAATTATAATTTCATAATATCAATAGATATCTATCTTAATTAAAATTCAATTTCAAATTCATAATTTTATAATATAATTTATAAAATCAAAGAATATACCATCTTTTATAGGATTTAAATATTCATCAAAATATTGATATTCTTTAGTTTTACTTGGTTATGGAATATTTTCTTCTAATTCCACATTATTTTTTTAAAAGTTATCACATTTTTTACATCAAATTTTTTAAATTTTATTATGATATGTATTTTTAAGATATTTATCTTCTTCATGATATACTATAAATATAGCATCACCAAAATTTGTTTCTTTATTTACATCATCTATATTCTTTTCCAATCATTAAAATTCCACATGATAATCCTCAAATTTTTATATTAGTGTGTTCAATATCTAACAATATTTTCATCCTCAACAATAAAATCAATGCGAATATCTGATTAAAAAGTAAAACTATGATAAATTGTCACAGTTTAATCATACAATTCAATGTCTTCATGGTGATATTTAGTTTAATAATCTTGATCATTTTCTTTCTCAACTAATACTTCTTCAACAGATGACAATAAATATATTTAAAAATATTTAAACTCATCATCCTTAAAATCATCTTTACTCTCCCCTCAATAGTGGTAGGATATTTTTCATATTATTTAGAATCAAGTTTTTTTTTCAAAAAAATCATCTCATTCTTTAATAGAATCCATCTTTTTTTAAAATTAATTTTAAATATATCCATTATAACAACTCGAAATTATGTTAATGAACTCTCTCCCTTCTTGTAGTAATGTCATAATTAATCCCATTAGGAAACAGAATGACGCATCAGGCTTAAATTAACTACCATGTGTCCTTTAAACATAAAATTTCTACATCGGTGTTTTGAATTTTGAAAATCTAACATACAAAGTTGCGATCAGTAAGACGTTTGGAGTCTGATAGGGGAATAAAATTTGGTGAATAGTAACCACCCTTATGAATAGTAACCTACACCTATGAATAGTACATTATCCAAAATAATAGTAACCTCACCCACGAATGTATAAATAAAATTTAGACATCTTACAAGTGACAATATGGCCATAGTAAAAGTATGGGTATTTTTATGAGTTATAATGAAATAATTATAATTAATTAAATAATTTAGAAGAAAAATTATTTTACTAATTTTTTTTATAAATTAACAATTCGATGTCTTCAGTTTTTAAGATATTTTTATAGGACCTTATATAATTTTTTAATGCATTATAAAATCATTTTTCATTTTAAAATTCATATTTTTGAAGTAAATTGTGATTTTAATTAAAAATAAATTTAGAAAATTTAGAAAATTGTTTTTGAAAAATGGATTTAATTTTTGGATTCTACACATTGGAAAATGGTTAGGGTTAATTTTTGAGGTATTTTATAGTCATGTAATGGTAATACTAATTTAATATTCATTGATAAATAATTTAAAAGATGTGAGTAATTTTTTTTAAAATATTTATAAAGTGTATGTTTTTTATTTCTAGAAGTTATCTCATTTTCATGTCCCTAACACTGTTTCATGCCCATGGAATCTAAAAAAATTGAGAAAGATATGAAGAAATTTTAAATAGATATTATGTCTTGAGTTTAATGACACATCTCTTATCTCATGAGTGATGTATGAGAAAGTTCTATAAGGCCTTTACCATGAGAAATGGAAGCTGTTTTTCAATAATAACAAAGATAAATCTCAAGAGATAATTTCATATTTTATAGTATCTTAATAAGATAAACACAATAAAATTATAATTTTTATTAATGTTTCTATTTTTTAGCAATTTTCTTAAAATAATAATTTGAATTGTGAGAGACAACTTAATCCTCATATAGCGGGGTCTCATAGTTTTTAATGAAAAAGAACAATTTTGTTTTGTGTTTTGTTCATTATTATTTATATCATTTTATTATAAATCATGGTTTTTATATGTTTTTTATATTTTTTATAAAGACTAATGAATTAGGTCAATCTTTTGTCCAAACAGAGATGTTATTTAAAGTTCATAAGAAACAGGATGGCAGTTTTGAAAATGTTCATACCAAAGATGTTGGAGTAAGTACTTTTCATTAATATTTCATGTTATTTCATTACTATAAAACCAAAATAATGAAAAATGTATTATAAAAAAACAAGCCTTAAACCCAGTTAATTGGGGTTGGTTACACGGATCAAATGATTCCAATTGTTCATCATTTGATACATCTCTTAAGCCCCAATTATTTTAGTTTAAGGATTTTTTGTTTTTATAATATATTTTTCAACATTAAGGTTTAAAAGTAATGAAATAATAATTAATAATAATGAAGAAATATTATTTATATAATATTTTAATGTTCATATTTTCTAAAAAAAATCATTGTTAATATTTTCATATTAACAGGATAAAATTCAAGAATTCTAGGATGTAAAGACTTCATAATTAACATCAGTTTCCCAGAACGTTGCAGTTGTGAAATTTTAAGGGAATGATCATACTCGATATGTATAGTGGATAGGTTATGGGACTACTCCATCATATGTCATTGGTAGGGTGTTTTCATTAGTTACTACGACACCTAATTGGGGTTATATTACTCCCATTGATTAAGAATCATAAAGAGAAATCACAAGGTTGAAAAAATAAGTAAAATATCTAGACTCTTATAGGAAAATACTGGATTAGTGGTGGTCGACAATGTGAAATTATTTAGTTAATGTATTTTAGAAATTGACCAGCATGGTCCCCAAGGAAATTTCAAACCTTATATCTCATCAAACCAAGGTAAATTTCAAATTTCATATATCATTCACACATTTTCAAAGAACACATACAACTTCCATAAATAAAACTAAAATGACACTTTTATATTGAAAACATGCACTTCATGTCATAACGATCTCATCTTGTTCTAGATTGATGTTTTTTTGATTTGTAAATATGAAAAACAAATTATAGATCATTATACTTAAATTTGAAAACAATCTGACTATGTTTTCATAGTTTTGACATATTAAACAGTTTGTAAATGTACGAAAGATATTAAAACTATGTACTGGTGGGTCAAAACTAGGAAAATGATGTTTGATTTCCATGAAATTAGAGGAAACTTATTTCAGATTGATTTTTAAATATAGGAACCAACAAAACATCATTTCTAATTATGGTTTTCCCAAGATTCCTATAAACACATTTTTAGTGTTTTAAAACACTATAACATGCAATTAATGGTCCAAAAATAGAAAATGATTTATGATTGATGTGAAATCATGGGAAAACCACTATTGAATTATTTTTGATGTGTAAACATAAAAAGCATGTTAATCCAACTTATAGTGTGGTCAGAATAAATCGGTAAATAGTTTGTAAAGGTACAAATTCTTTTAAAAATGCGTGTTGTGTGGTCAAAAATAGTCAAACAACATCAAATTTCAATGAAATCATAGGACAATGACTATGAATTGATTTTTGAAATATAGGGATCAAAGACATAACATTCTGAGTAACAGTTCTCCTAGGATGCCTGTAAACACATTTTTTGTTTTTTAAATCACTAAAAAGTGTATGTAATGCTCCAAACCATATAAAAAAATAATATTATTTCAAAATCCTAGGAAAACATCATTTAATTATTTTTGATGTGTATGTGTATAAAACATGTCCATCTGACATGTGATGTGGTCAGAATGAATCAGTAAATAGTTTTTAAACGTAGTAAATCCAATAAAAACATGTAGTGAGGGATCAAATATAGGAAAATGATGTTTGATTTTAATGTAATTAGTAGAAAATTTCTATATTTTTTTGGAAATGTATGAACTATGAGAATTTCATTAAGAGTAATAATTCTTCTAGGATGCCTTTAAACATGTCTCTAGTGTGTTAAAACTCTAAAACAAGCATGTAATAAAAAACCATAAAAAACAACCTAATATTGATGGGAATTCATGGTAAAACCACCTTTGAAATATTTTCTACATATATTAATATAAAAACATCAATACAATATGTGGTGTGGTCAGAATGACTCGATAATAATTTTTAAAGGTATCAAAGCCTTAAAAAATGTGTGTTGGGGAGTCAAAACTAGGAATATGATGTTGGATTGTCAAGAAATCATAGTAAAAGGACTATATATTTACTTTTTAAATTTAAAATCTAATGAAATTTCATTCCTAGTTATGGTTTTCACGAGACTCTTGTAAACGCATTTTACAGTTTTAAAAGACTAAAAAAGTTAAATGGTAAAAACCATAGAAAGCAACATAAAATTGATGTAAAATCATGGAAAAACCACCATTATGATATTTATGATGCTTACAGAAAAAAACAAATAAATTTTATGTGTGGTGTGGTCAAAATGAATCAGTGAACATTTTTTAAAGGTATTAGAGACTTGAAAAATGTGTGTTGAGGGTCAAAATAAGGAAAATGGTGTCAGAATGATATATAATTAGCTGGAGATGACCATATAATTATTTTTTAAATTTAGGAACTAGCATCATATCATTTTAAGTTAGGGTTTTCCTAGGATTCCCATAAATGTGTTTTTATTGTTTTAAAACACTAAAACATGCATGTAAAGGTCAAAAGCATAGAAACTTTCCTCATATTAATGTGAAATATTGTGAAAAATATCATTGAGTTATTTTTTATGTGTACACACATCAAACAAATCAATAATATGTGCAATTTGAAATGACTTAATAATATTTTTAAAGGTACTAAATCCTTTAAAAACATGGCGCATGGGGTCAAAACTAGGAAAACAATGTTAGATTTTCTTGAAATCAGAGAAAAATGAATGTAAATTTATTTTTTATATATATGAACTTATAAAACATCATTATGAGTTACATTTTTTACAGGATGCATGTAAATGTATTATCAGTGTATTAAACAACTAAAACATGTGTATAATAGTGAAAACCCTATAAAATGACCTCATATTGATTTGAAATCATGCGAAAACAACCTTTGAGAATTGTTTGACATGTATATGTAGAAAAAACATTAATCCAACAAGTGGTATGGAAATAATGACTTAGTAAATAGTTTTTAAAGGTACCAAACCCCTAAAAACGTGTTTCATGGGATCAAAACTAGAAAAATGATGTCGAATTACCATGGAATCTGAAGAAAATTACATTATATTGATTTTTGAAATGTAGGAACTGATAGAATGTCATCCCAAGTTATTGTTTTCTCGGGATGCCCATAAATGTATTTTTTTGTGTTTTAAAACAGTAAAATGTGTATGTAATGGTCAAAACCATATAAAATGACCTCATATTGATGTTAAATCATCAGACAACCAACATTGAGATATTTTTTAATGTGTATACGTAGATAACATGTCATTCCGATGTGTGGGGTGGTCGAAATGACTCGGTAAACAATTTTTAAAGGTATCAAAGCATTTAAAAATGTGTGTTCAAAACCCGGAAAATAAAATTTTATTACCTTTAAATTAGAGGTCAATGATTTTAGATTGATTTTTGAAATGTAGTAACTGGAAACACATGATTCCAAATTGTAGTTTTCTTGAGATTCCCAAAAATAATTTTTTAGTGTTTTAAAACACTAAAATGTGTGTGTACCAATCAAAAACATAGAAAATGATTTAAATTTATTATTAAATCATTGTAATGAAACCATTGAGTTATTTTTTATTTTTACTCTTAGAAAAATTGTCAATCTGATTTGTGGTGTGGTCCTAATGAACCAGTAAACAGTTTTTTAACGTACCAAAAGCCTTTAAAACATGTGTTGGGGGGCCAAAATAAGGAAAATGAAGTTATATTGACAAGAAATTAGAGGAAAAAGAATATATATTGATTTTTTAAAAAATGGAACCAATAATATTCTATATGAGTTATATTTTTACTATGATGCTCATAAAAACATTTTTAGTGTTTTAAAATACTAAAACGTGCGTGTAACAGTCAAAACCATAGAAAAAATATCAAATTGATGTGAAATCATGGTAAAATCACCATTGATTTATTTTTTACATGTATGTATAGAAAAAAATGAATATGATGTTATTTGTGGTTGGAATGACTCATTAAATAATTTTTAAAGGTACCAAAGCCTTTAAAAACATGTGTTGGGGGTCAAAACTAGAAAAAAACTGTCATATTCCATGAAATCAAAGGAAAAACCCATAGATTGATTTTTAAAATGTAAGAACTGATGAAAAATAATTTCGAGATATAGTTTTCCTAGGATTCTGGTAATTGTGTTTTAGTGTTTTAAAACAATAAAACATGTGTGTAATTGTCAAAACCATAGTAAACAATCTCAGATTGATGTGAAATAATGGGAAAACCACCATGGAGTTATTTTATAAATATATAACATGATTTCATATTAATGCATTTAATTTTTTTAAAATAAATTTCAATCACATCACACATCGATTTAAAAATTAAGTTGAATGTTATATACTTATCATTTTTTAGTTTCAAGTGTTGAATCATATATTAAATAGGTATGTTTATGTTTTTAATGTTTTTTTCATGATATATTATTTTTTTTATATTAAAATGTATATTTTATTAACAATATTAAAAAAATTATGTGAAAAATTCGGAATATATTCTATGTTTGTCTCGTTTTCATTTATTTTCCTAAATGTTATGCTTTTTATTCTAGGTGACATATGACATCAATAGGTAGGAGGTTGACCATTCGAATCTATGACATTATTCAAAAGTAGTAATGATGGTTCTTATTTTTTATGGTATGTTTAAATTTTCTCAATGATTCTACTATAATTCTGATTTATTAGGTTTAGTTTTAATTTCTATCTTTTTTTTATTACAGTTGATGAGATGATACAATCAGTTTTTGTTGATGAGATGATGTGGAAGAATATGGATGCAGGAGAGTTCATGGGGCAGATGTATATTGGGCATGGGTTGTTTTTGTATATATTTTATTTGTATATATTTATGAATGACGTATGGGTGGACTAAAAAATCATTAAAACATCACCCTTGTGTTAGATGTTGTGTGACATGCATGTTTCTTTGAGGACCTCCATTACATTCTTTCTATTCTTCCTTGTTGGTGGATTCCATTATAGGTAGGTGTGACCCGAGTTTTAGGTAGTTGGTTTCATCTCTAGCCTATAATAGATGAACTTTATTGATCGGGTCATATAAATTTATATATAAATGATTATTCATGATTGATTTGTGCGGGTGTAAATGGGTTTTTTTAGAAATTAGGGGTTTTCCCTTTTTTGGTAAAAGAAAATCAATTTTTAATTCATTATTAAATGGATGTATAAATTATTTTTCAAAGTATCTTTTTTGATGAAATTGTTTGGAAAATAGATCACATGGGAAGACATGGGTACTTAGGTGGAAGGTGTAGTAATAGGCCTCGCCTGTTGATACAATCAGGGGTTCACTCTTGGGGTTTTCCTCTTCTCCCAATGCTTATTGATCTAGGGACATGATAGACCTATTGGGATGTTCACTTTCTGGGGTGTTTCTCTACTCTGTATATTTTATGAAAATGTATTAAGTCTTGATTCTCACTAATTCTAATTTCTAGGTGAAAATTTCCAAGCTACCCTGGCCTGTAGTGATCCTTCGTATGATGTTACCCATTCTTTGGCTTATACTATTTTATTTTGTACTACCGTGGATTTAATATGATATGTGATGAATTCTTTGATTTTATTTAGCTACTTTGATGAAAATGAAATGTTTTCAAACTGTTTTACCTAACATGTTTTGTAAATATGGAAAAAGGGGAAATAAAATGTTTTTAAACGATTTTGATATAAAAACTATTTAATAATTCATCTTGCCTTGTTTAATTAAAATTCATCACATTCAAATTATTATACAAAGAATTGATAAGGAACACACAGGAGGGATCTTACTGAGCTTCTTTATCTCACACCCTGTGCACCCCTTCGATGATGTATATAAAATTGTATTTATTTCGGTGCAGGGAAAGGCAAGGTGCCATAGTGAGGTGGAGAGGTTTCTATCAGATGAGTTTGGGAAGCTAGTGGTGAGATAGTGGGAGTTTTCCACAATATCACTTGGAGTAACTATTTTGGTATTTATTTTCCCTACTGCTGGAATTTTCTCTTAGAGATTGTTTTGATACTTTTGTGTTGCATCCCTTCAATTGTTTCCATTTTGATATGAATTTTTTTGTATACTCTTCCACTATTTATTTCTATCAAATGTATATATATATATATTTATATATATATATATATATCATGTTTTCTACTTCAGGATGGGAAAAATCATTCCCTCTAGTTATTGTTGATTCCCATGTGCTAGTAGTCAGCCTGTGGGGATTGGGAATGCCCTTTGGGCTTGTGGAAATTTAGGTCGGGTAACCATTTGAGATGATATATATGTCGGTTTATTACAGTTTGGTATCAAAGGGGTTTATCATCAAGAGTCCTTGTATTGGGATGTTTTATAGACTATAGATAGGATTTTTGAAACCAAAGAGCAAGGTAGAGGTGAGTTCCTGACCAGCTCTTACTATCACAAGACTCAAGTTACCATGTTATGTTGGGATCTGTGTCTCCTATTTTTGAGTTTTTTTATCTTAATCACTTTTTTCCATATGATTTTCTGGGATTATTATGTTCTCTGATCCTTTCGTCTATTTTTGTGTGTAACTGTAGGCCTGTGAGATGTCTTTCATGGGTTCCTCCAAAGGGTGCACCAGATTCTCCTCAAGGAAGTATGCCTCTAGATCATAATATTATCAAGGATATCATGTAGGAAGTTCTTACAATAAATTTTAGTATCTCAAGTCCAGAACAAAATTTCCGAGGTACTATCTGGTGTTTGAGGTGACTAGGATTGATCATGTGAATTATTAAATGAGAAGCCACCATCATTTAAGGGTACGAATGAACCTCATGAGGCAGAGGACTGTCTAGGCAAGATTGATAAGATCTTTGACTTCCTGGATGCACTTGAGGGTATCAAGGTGAAGTGTGTAATTTATATTTGAGGTCCCCAAAAGTAATGGTGGGATTCCATAGTACAGGTAGATAAGCACATGGGATTGGATTAGATGGGTTTCAGTACTCTCTTCTTCTAGTAGTTTTTTCTAGGGTCACTGATGATGGCAAAGTCCCCAGAGTTCTTCACTTGTCATAAGGGAGAGTGTTTGGTGTCAGCGTACACCAATCGATTTGATGAGCTTGTTCATTTTTCTCTACATGTAGTAAATGATGACCAACTTATGGCTTAGATGTACCTGTGGTGTTCTCTACAAGATATTAGATCATGAGTATTTATGCTGAATCTTTTGACTTTTGTGAAAATGGTAGAACTAGTTCCAAATGGGGTTGATCCCCTGTGGTCTAAAGTCCCATGGATGGACCATAGGCTCTTTGGTCCGAAGGCACAAATATCTGGTCCGAAGACACAATTCCGGTGAATAATGTTGATGTTATAGTACCTGCTAGAGTAACTACTATAATAAATACTATAGTAACATAGAAATCCTCCACTATCCAGATTTGAACCTAGGTCTTTCATTTTGGATTATGGGGTGTTTACCACATAGCCAAACCCTAACAACAAATAAATTTTATTAAAATATTGAAACTAAGGATAAAAATAAAGTAAGAAATTATATGAACAATTTGTTATATTATTAATTACGAGACATATTGATAAATGAAATATTAAAATTTTATTCCTTATAGTAGGTGTGTTATATTTCGAATAAAATAAAAAAAATAAAATTTAATAATTAATTTAATATGTAAATAATAATAATGGAAATTAATTGGGGGTACGAATCATAGAAAATATCCACACACCTTCACATGGGTCTATTGTAACAGGCCACCCCCCTAAAGGGGAGATGCTCCTCCAATTACCTCATTTTATTACAAAGGACCCAAAAACCTATTTTGTTACAGGGCATAATTTGTATTTAAAACATCCCAATAGTGATGTGTTTTTTTACCTCTTGCATATTCAATTTTTAAACATAGCCTTGTTAATGCTAGTTTTTCCTTTCATTCATAATGATGATAAAGAGCATGATGATTATTATGTTATTATATATTCATGTATATGTATGTATAGAAATGAAAATGCATTATTTAAGGGGGTGTCTATATTTGACACATGAGTAGTCAAAATAACTTATTTTTTCATGTAAACCACCATTATTATAGAAATTCCCTATATCAACACTCAAAATGGGCTTTATCATCATTATAAAACCCTTGACATAATAAGCCACTAGTACAAAATTTTCTATATTAGGCACTACTCTTTATCGGTGCTAAAAAACTGATAAAGGGGTTGTTTATTAGTACTAAAAAGAACTAATAAAAATTTACTTTTATCAGTAATTTTTTTAGATTTCATCAACACTTTTCGTTGCCTTTATCCACATTTTTTTAGCATTGATAATGATCTCATTTATCAGTGCTTTTCTTTGTGTTAATAAAAGGAGAACTTTATAATTTTTCTTGTAAATTATTAAAAACAAAATATATTTATATTGAAATATATAAAATATATTTGCATAAATATGATTTATATAACACGTAATATGTATTTATACTTAATATAGTATATAAGGAGTGAAAAGTTATTTTAAAAAAATTTAAAATTAATATTAATTAAGAATTTGCAAATTAATATAAAGTAATAGATATTTAATAACAATTTGGTGATAGAATAAATTAATAAATTAATTAATATCTCAAAACAAGTTGAAAATGATTTGAACATCAAATGACCATAACTTTTGATCTGGGTGATTGTTTGGGCTCAATGACCATAAATTTTGATTTGGGTGTCGACTTTTTCGAGGTAAAAAAAACGACTAGAAGACCTCTAAAACTGAGATTTTAGTTGGAATACCATATTTTTTTAATATTCGATTGAATTTCAGCTTTGTTTATCTGGGTATTCTTATATTTTTTTAGTGGAGACTGAATTTTTTTCCTTGAGGTTACACTCATATGGTTATTAGGATGTTGAAATTTTTTCCCTTTTTCATGTTGTATTGTTATTTATATTTAAGTAAAAGCATATTTTAATATATTTACATAAAAAAAATTTATTATAAAATAAAATATTTAAATATTTTTACTGTTTTTTTAAATATATATACCGTATGTCAATAAAAATGAATATTCTATATATTTTAAATAAAAATTTATCTATTTTATTTATGTTATAAATATGTATGAATATGCATATACCTATACAAATGTATATGTAATGTTAAATATAAATATTAGTGTGTCTTTCATTATTAATAAATGTATATATTCGTGTATATATTCTAATACATGTAAATAAATATTAACATATAATATAAATAAATAAATTTAAATACTTTTATTCACGTACGTAGATATAAATATAAACACATACACACAAACATATTTTGTAAATATATTTAAAAATAATTACATAAAAATAGATAACTATATATATATGTATAAATATATTATTATAAATATAAGAACACACATAAATATAAATATAAACACACAAAAAATGCAGACATGCACAAACCTATTTTATAAATACATTTAAAAATAATTATATAAATATATAGAAATATATAAATATATAGAAATATATAAATAGGGCCAACGGGTCCAGTGGTGGTCTGGGTTTACGCCCACAACATCAAATTAGAGAGAATTTGGCAGTGTGTAATGAATTCGGCCCACGCGTGCGAGGAGGTTTGATCGGCCTGTTGTGACAAGTGGGTGCTTGGCTCTGGCAATGTTCCACGGTGGTGATGGTCCAGAAATGGTGATGAAGGGAGCACGACGATGGTGATTGTAACGCTTCTATAGGGTGCGGCGGAGCTGTTGCAGGTGCCAGATTTGACGGTCTACAATAAGCTGGTTGCTGTAGGGGGCAGCGACCCGCTTCGGCTGTGGCAGTGGTCGATGACCCAGGCGACAATAGCGGACTAAATACACCCGGGGGCGCTGGTGCGGGGATCATGCAGCGCAGTGCACAGTTGAGCCTGTTCATCGTTGTGTGCAGGTGAGGCTGGTTTTTCTGGTGACGATAACCCTGTTGCGGTTTTGGGGATGACGGCGTTCATAGAGGCGATGAGCATGCGCGGAAGCTATGTTTGTGGGGTTTTATGGGGAAAATAAAATTGCAAGGGCCTCGGATCGTTTCTTGTATGGTCTTCACGGCTGTGATTAGTGGGGGGGTTTTGGATGAATTACAAATTGGGGGTTCTCCTTTTGGGGGCTATGACCTACTAATCCCGGGTTGGAAGTGGGGTAATTTTTTTATCTGGGTTTTTAAAAAATTAAAATATGATAACAGGGGTTAGGGTTCGGATATTTTTAAAAATGGGTCCGGGATGCGTGAACGGCGTTCACGCATCTCACAGAATACCTAAATTCCCCTTAAAATGTATAACTATTAATTATAAAGTAATAAACTTATTATAAAAATTAAGAAATATTAATAAATATCAATTAAATAATATAAAATATTGAAATAATGTTAATAATTATTAATAAATATTCATGAATAATAGATATTCATTAAATAATTATTAATAGAATGGCTTGAGTATTTTCTAACATATATTGAGAAATCTATAATCTTAGCATCTTTCAGTCACTCACGTTATCTCAACATGTTGTAGTTAAACATCTATTTCTATAAAGATCCTCATATGGTTCCATTTATATTCTAAAGTGGAAACTTAATTTTTATACTTTCTAATACTCCTTTTTCATTGTTTTTCTGATTAAATATTGGTATATTTGTGAACAAATGAGTTACATGAAAAACAAATAGTGATTGTGATGAGTGAACCATGATCACATCATCACTATGCTAAGTTCTCTGAGTTTCATTTCTAGATCCAAGAGTAATATTTTTTAAGGCATGTGCTCTCTAAAAAATATCATTTTATCTAAATAAGGTGGAAGAAGTGATGTCATGGACATGACCTAAGTTTTGAGATGCATACTCAATAATCTCACTCTTTAGATTGTGTACCAGTATAAATCGTTTCCTTTTATAATGTCTGAATATGTATCTTCTCAAAATTGGTCAAATGAACTTCTAATTCATATTGTAGTTTTCAATGTTGTCCATAAACAACCATAAATGTTAAATCATGCTTAGAGTGTATCAATTATTAACCAAGGGTAGATAATCAAAATTATCAATGAAATGCTAAATCCTGCACATACTTCACCAAATATATTAAAAAGTTCAAGTGAAAAGATAAATCTCCCCTTTTCATCCCATCTTTCCATCAATCAAGCTCCCCCCCTTAATTGAAATGAGAAATATAATTAAGAACAATGGATAAAGTGTGATTGGAATACCTCATGTTTCAACTTCTTGAGATGATATGAATTTCAAGATTTGTCATGAAATAATCCTTGGATTTTAGCTCAAACTTATTCTTGGAAATAGTTTCTTTCACAGTTTTCTTGACTTCATTGTTTTGCATATTCCCAATGGAAGATTTTCCAACTATTGTTCCATTCTTCTACACCTGTTGTGGCCTTTTATTCTTATCAGCATATGCATTTTGCATGGTTGGACTGAACCATCACTCATCATAACTGTGACCACTTCTATTGCAATTTGAAATAATTAATATAATTAATATTTATCATTTAATTTAATCATATTATTTATTATACATATATATATATACATTGGTAGATAATTTGATAACAGTAAGACACTTATTAAAGGTATAATAGAAGTCTAGATAACAGTAATACACATACAAAACGTATCATAAATCAAATGTCAACCTAATCTACGCCTCCGGTGTGGATGCTCCTCTGTCCCACAGTCAGGCGTATACTGGATGCGTCCACACCGTGTCTGTCTACGTCTGTGCTCTGGCGTACGCTGCGCATCCTCATCGACAGCCACCTCCACATCCTCCTGTGTGACAGACGGTGGATGTACAGTCTCTCGCCTGTATCTAAGGATAGTGGAAGCTGGCTGGAACTCTCACCAATATAGGAAGTAGATGGCTGCTCTACTGCGGATGACTGCAATAAAACATCGAACTCAATCCAGTCAACGTCTGTAAGTACCTGTGGCTGTGCCTGAGAAGCTGGAGGAGCATATGACTGATCATGCTGAACAGCCTCCTTCAGTGGAATAATATCATGTGGCTAAGCAAGCTGAGCAGCCTCATCCTGTGGAACAACAACATCCATAACAAGGTCGTCACTCCCAGGTACATCTATGTGAGGCTCAGCAGGCTCCGCGGCCTCCGCAGCAGGTTTCGCGGCCTCCGCAGCAGGTGGTGGATCAAAGAAAATGCCATGATAAATCTCGTCCATCGACAGTAGCATCTGTCGTACAAGGCTGTGAAAATATGCTGGGTCAAAGGCAGCTCTCTCCACTGGATCAGACAAATGAAGTAGATGACAAATACGAGCATCCTGCGAAAACAAATTCTGTTGTTAACTAATTTGAATAAAAAATGTGTTGAACAGTGAAAGGAAGAATGCATACCAAGTCATGGAAGCCCCGTCCGTGCCGTGTCATAAATCTGACGGGAGACCTGATGTACCGGCCTGCATAATCCATCTGATCCATCAAATGAAAGCGTATTGTCCCTGCCCCTCGCAACTGGGACTCCCGTCGCGTGTCCCATAATGCAACATATCTCGCATGGTAGCTCCTCCAATCAAAATCTCTCTTCCCTGACATCTTCAGGGAATGCAATGAATCCAACTGACTGGGCGGGTCAGGAACTGGCTGAAGGAATCCAAACTGTCTCATAACCCTATCCGTCTGATGCCACTCAACTATATGAAAATGAATCAGTGGAACCATGCAGGAGCCGATATCAAGCATCACTGTACAGTATGTGGGCAGACTCTGAAGGATATCATCTGTATATGGAATCCATGTAATCTGAAAGAAAAAAATGAATAATCAATTAATAAATGAATAGATTTACAGTAAAGAGTAAAGATTTAACAATATAAATAATAATCACTTACATCGTCTGGTCGAATGCTGTCTAGCATAAGTCTGTAGGCGTGAACATCATGTCTGGGAGAATCTGAATGTCGATGCGCCCGACTCCACCTGTAGATAACATTTTTTTTACATTTCATAAAAGAATTTTATACAAGTAAGTTAGATATTAGAAAGAATTAATAACATACCAACGTCCACGTGGAGCTTCTGCTACAATATCTACGGGTAATGGCGCACGGGAATGTGGAGTTAAACGAGGTATGTGCTCCCATACCCACATCTGTAGAAGAACCATGCATCCTATGATCTGCATCTTATCGATGCGACATGCGCTGCATATGGCTCTGTATGTATATGCTAGGCAGGCAGACCCCCAACTATATCGGTCTGCCTGGTCCAAATCCTCTAAAAAAGCTAGATACATCAGGTGCACAAAAGTAGTAGAGTGGTCAACAAAAAGCGTGCCACCGATCAGCCTCAAAATATATGCGCGTGCAAATCGCAGCACGGTGACGTCATCAGCATCATCTGGTAAATGTGTGAAGTGCTGGTTTAACCAAGGAATCCGCAATCTACCACCGACGATGGTCCTGCCATCATCCTGGACCTCTATGCCCAGAAGTCTATGAACAAGCTCAGGAAAATCTGATGGAACTCGGCCTGTCAAAGCATGTCCGTCGATAGGGAGGCCCAACATAATAGCCACATCCTGCAATGTAATAGTCATCTCCCCCTCCCTGAAATGGAAAGTATGCGACTCTGGTCTCCATCTCTCGTCAAGTGCGGCAATGAGCTGATGATCAAGAAACGTGAAGTCGCACATCGCTACTCCATAAAATCCAGCTCGACGAAGATGTGGGGTGATAGCGGGAGGTGGTGCAGTGTGATGGAAATGGTGAGATCTACGTACACTCAAGGGATCCACAGGACGTCCCTCTAAAAGTAGTCGTGATACATGAGTAGCCTGAGATGTAAGTAATGGAAAACCTGCCATCTGCACACATGATATCATCGTTAATTATTAATAGTGGAATCATGATATATTCATTTTTATTTGGTGTCACAATCAACATTAGCCTAGTCTCACAATCAACATTAGTTAAGGATGCTCAGACACTCAGATGCCATTACTAAAACTAGACATCTTATAAGAAAACCATAATTTAAAAGTGAAAAATTAATTATTTCTTCTTATTTGTGAAATTACGTTTGTTAATTTATCCATTATCCATTAAATAACCATCAACATTATTCCACATTAAAAATTAATAGGAAAAAGTGAAAAATTAATTATTTCTTCTTATTTGTGAAATTACGTTTGTTAATTTATCCATTATCCATTAAATAACCATCAACATTATTCCACATTAAAAATTAACAGGAAAAAGTGAAAAATTAATTATTTCTTCTTATTTGTGAAATTATGTTTGTTAATTTATCCATTATCCATTAAATAACCATTAACATTATTCCACATTAAAAATTAACAGGAAAAAGTGAAAAATTAATTATTTCTTCTTATTTGTGAAATTACGTTTGTTAATTTATCCATTATCCATTAAATAACCATTAACATTATTCCACATTAAAAATTAATAGGAAAAAGTGAAAAATTAATTATTTCTTCTTATTTGAGAAATTACGTTTGTTAATTTATCCATTATCCATTAAATAACCATTAACATTATTCCACATTAAAAATTAATAGGAAAAGGTGAAAAATTAATTATTTCTTCTTATTTGTGAAATTACATTTGTTAATTTATCCATTATCCATTAGATAACCATTAACATTATTCCAAATAGATCAAGTTCCTAAGTAACTATAGAAACTTCCACAATAGGTTATTCAACCACAACCTCTTCCTCTTAGTCTTCTACTTCTTCTCATCCTCATCCTCTATTTCTTATTCTTCTTCTTCATCATTGACACCAACCACAACCTCTTCCTCTTAGAGCACGTACACAGACTCGATCATGGATGATGAGATTTGGAACTTTGTCCTGCCACTTGGGGACATCTCTTACGAGTATGTCCTTCTGCGTGGCAGATACTGCATCGTATTCTCCCTCCTCGTTGCCGAGGCCAATCCATCTCATTTTTGATGCGAGTTGACTTCGGTCTTCCTCGAGGTTGCAACCTAGTAGCATGAAGCCAATAATTTTAAAAATGACACACATTGAAAAAATTATAAATGATACCAAAACCGACTTATGAAAACCTGGAAATATCAGGGACGATGGTCGATTGATCAGCAGGCAATGTGATAGAATGGAAGTCACCAACAGGCATCCAAGCAGCACTATAACAGTTAACCAAAGTGCTCATGTGATACACCGGGTCAACATATGGCTCCCATGATATATTTACCGAAGCGCAAGCTGTAATAACATGTACACATGGATATCTCAATGCCTGAAAGCTGCCATAATCACAGTACCTGTTATCCAACATCATGACAAACACTCCACCATTAGTGCATGCACCCTGGTCGTAGCACTTTCTTACCCGCAAACTCCTCTTTTCCCTATCAAAGGCTATAACATTCCATCGTGAAGCCTCATTCCGTATCCGGTCAATATCAGTTTGAAAATTCTTAGTAAAAAGCATTCCGTTTTCCATCCTCTGGTAGGCCTTTTGGGACCGGTCAACAATGTAGTGAACACATCTAAAAAATGTCTCTTGCACTAACCCTGTGATTGGGAGTTTGCGCACACCCTTGAGGACCCCATTTACGCACTCCACTATATTAGTGGTCATATGCCCATATCTCATGCCACCATCGTATGCTAATGACCATTTTTCCTTTGAAATTTGTACCATATATTCATATACCTCCTCATTAACTGTTTGGATCTCTTCAAGACGTCGATCAAACCTTTCTTGTTGGGGTTTATATGCTGAAAGCATAACATAATAATGTATTAAAATGGATAGTAAATTTTGTTAAAAAAAGAAAGTTTAGAAAACCATACCCAATTTGAGGATCGCCTTCTTTATGGCCTCATCTCTAAACTGCTTATGCACATTACTTGAAATATGTCTTATGCAATAACGATGATAAGCATTCGGCTCAGTCCAAGAAACCCCATCACTACTCACGACCTCTATAATCGCTCGATGACGATCAGATATCAGACACACACCCTGTTTCTACGTGACATGATCACGTACACATGCCAAGAACCATCTCCAGCATTCAAAATTTTCTTTTTCAACAACAGCAAAAGCAAGTGGCAGAGGAGCGCAATTACCATCCTGTGTGGCAGCAATGAGTAGAACACCTGTATAATTTCCATAAAGGAATGTGCCATATACCTGAATAAATTGTTTACAAAAGGGAAATGCAGCAATGCACGGTCTAAATGCCCAAAAAATCCTATTGAACTTCACCTATGACCGATCAGCTAGATGATTTTGGGATACATACTCAACACTGTCCAACTGATAAACAATCTGATTATTGAGAGACAACAATTCCATAAGCTGTGGCAACAACGCATAAGACTCATCCCAATCACCATACACTTTTACAATGGCTTTATGTTTTGCATTCCAAGCTTTGTTGTATGATACCTTATAGTTATACAACTGTTGAATTATTTCCTGAATAAGGGCAACAGGAACATCCTGTCTTGTTCGTATCATCTCACAAATAACAGTAGATATAAACTCTGCATCAAGAGAAGAGTGATCTTGTGCCAAGCTAGGATGCAGACAAGTGTGTGGGCCTTCTAATTTGGTTATCTTCCAACATCCATAACATTTATCAAATAGTGCTCTGAATCGAAAATTACATTCTGACCCATATTTTTCAAAAAAAATGAGATATTTGGTCTTCTTTGACTCATAAACCACAAATGTGAAATGTCGCTCGATGTGGTATTGCTTTATCACATTTTTCATTACCTGTTTACTTTCGAACTCCTGCCCAACATATATGGCATTATCATTTGATGCAGGCATATTCCCTATAATGCCAGGGAATTCAGAAGCTGGTGTAATGACATCCCAATCAAAAGGTTGTTCACGAGACATTCCTCCAACTAAGGAACTCAAAACTGAAGGCTGATTACCACTAACTGGTGGATGTAGTGGATGTCTGTCTCTCAAAGGAACCTCATAAGGTTCATTTCCAACCACATCATCTCCTGCTAACTCCCCAGATTCTTCTTCCTCAGATAAACTTTCTTGCACTATATCAGCATAGAAAGGTATGTCATCTACATTTCCTTCCAAATTTTGATGATCTTCCTCATTACATTCTTCCATAGGAGTCGTATGAGAAGGAGGCAATGAAGAAGACTGCTGTGAAGGACCGACTTCTATAGAGGTCACAAAGCATGGTTCTGTAGTAATCGATTTCACCACATCAATATCAGAAATGACAATAAATAATTCCATCAAACCATTAATACACTGTTTCCTGAATAACTGAGAAGCCTCCATCCAATCCTCATCATCGACTATAGGGTAGTCGCTGTGCCACATACGCTCAGGATATTGAAGATGTCGGTATCTAATTGAAGTGATTTCTTGTCCTGCACTCAATTTTAACCGACTATGAATCTTATTACGAACTGCATCCAATGTCATACAACCATGGAGATTTACCACTTTGATAGGTGGCACACTGTAGCTAAAACCCTGCTCGGTACAATTTACCTCACCGTTGCAATATATTTGAGCAGACATAATTACCTATTAAAAAAAAATTAAAAATATTATACACTACATTAAAATTTTAAATTATTTAATTTGGTTTTGAATAATTGATTATCTTGAGACTTTTTTATGTATTGATTTATCACTGTTAAGGTATAGTGATTGTGATATTAGCACAAAAGAAAATTTAATATAATGTTTCATAAAGTTTGATTACTTATGAATATATAATCATGAATTGATCTTGAGACTTGCGATTAGTTTATCATTATCTGATAAACTAACCACAATTTATATGGGTAAACTCCTGTCTCTATTATCAAATATTGCAGCAACCGCCAATCTCCTGTCAAACAACAACGCCTCCTCTCGAACGAGTTCTCAAATGCCTCTTAATCGACAACTCTTCAGGGATGCCTCTTCGTCGACACCTCTTTGGGGCGTCAGTATTTTAATTACAAATTTACTCACATGCATGTGAGAGGGTCTAGGGGCATGAAATACATAAATTAATTTAAACGGACACGCATGTCCTTACACTTACTGAGATATGACTCGCAGGTCATCAATACCGAAAAAATGCAATTATTACAAATTGAATAACAACATACACAAAATAAAACATGCAATTTCAATTATGCATGGTCGGTCATCTCAAGATCAGTCATCACTCATACCGTGTTTTTTGGTATATTTATTATATTATCCGTATTATATAAAATCTATATTAAATACTACACCTCTTTTACAAAAATTTAACTTCATGTGTGTATATATATATATATAATTATTAAAAACATTAAATAAATTTTATTATAACTGATCTAATTGAGATTTACATAATAAACACTTTTGTTATTTTAAATTTTATGAAATTGTAATGTTTTTTGGGCATTCTTCTACTTTTCAAAATATAAGTAAATATATTTTATACTTTATTGATTAAAAATATTATTACTGGTAAATAAAAGTAATTTAATTTACAATTACATCAAAACCATCCATTAAAATAAATTTCTCTAACATAAATTACTTTTTCTAAACATTAAAAATTTTAGACATAACATAAAACATTCAATATTTAGACAACATACATTCAAAAAATTAAATCATACGAACATTCAACATCAAGAAAATTAAATCATACAAAACATTTCATGCATAACATATGAAATAAATAAATCATACACACAATTAAACATACAAATGAAATAAATAAACACAATTAAACATACAAATGAAATAAACATTTCATGCATAACATATGAAATAAATTAATCATACACACAATTAAACATACAAATTAAATAAATAAACACAATTAAACATACAAATGAAATAAATAAACACAAATAAACAATTATTTTATTAAATAGAAATTTTACCTCAATAAAAGCAGCAAATATTTGTTGAGAAAGAATTTCTGCAGAGCTTCGCAACAAAAACCAGAGGAGAACAATGGGTATTGGGGGGGGGACCCCTCCTTTTATAAAATATCTCGTCCGTATGCGTGAACGGCGTTCACGCATCCTTCAGCTCGTCCGCGAAGGATGCCTGAACGCCGTTCACGCATCCTTCGCCGCGGAAGGATGCGTGAATGCCGTTCACGCATCTTTTCCCGCGCAAGGATGCATGAACGACGTTCATACTTCCTTTAGCTGGTCAGCAAAGGACGCGTGAACGCCGTTCACGCATTACTGTCGGGGTCCGGGATGCATGAACGCCGTTCACGCATCCTTCCGCGGTGAAGGATGCATGAACGGCGTTCACACATCCCGGACCCATTTTTAAAAATATCTGAACCCTAACCCCTTTTATCATATTTTAATTTTTTAAAAACCCAGAAAAAAAGTTACTCGTTGGAAGTGTATGTGTGTTTTGGTGTTTTAGTTTATTTTTACCTCCAAGTACCTAATATTTAGTATACAAATATATATAATTATATGAATATATATAATTATATCATTAAATATATGAAAAATATTCTTGTTATTATATAAAAATAAACATACATATCACAAAATATTGAAAAAAAAACATTTTGGTGCAATGATAATGGGAGTTCAATTTGAACTTGGAGGCCTGAGGTTCAAATATAAGGAGTTTCATGAGAGGGATGTATGGGAGGTGGGGGTTTTGAGTGTTGACAAATGAGTGGGTGAGGTGGAAAGTGTAGATAAAGTTAGGGGTTGTTGGGGGGCCTTGAGCATGAGTAGGGGCAGTGGTGGGGTGGGCTATCACTGATAAAATACATCACTTGAGAGAAAAAAATAACATTTAAAAATTTGATTTTATCAACAATTTTTTAGTACCGACAAAAGTGGTCGGTTTTTAAAGGTTCTTAGAACATCAACACTTTTTTAGCGCTAATAAAGCCGAATATTAACACTGGTAAAAGGGTGATTTGTATTAGTGAGTAATAAAAAATTTAGTAACTTTTATCAGTGCTAGAGAAAGCACTGATAAAACTAAACTTTATCAATACTACAAAAAGAACTGATAAATGTCACCTTTTATCAACATTTTTTTGTGTTGATAAAATCTTGTTTCTTGGTGATAATAAAGGTGGGCTTTATCAATGTTTTTTTTCATTTACAAAGGGTGTATTTATCAACCATAAATAAGCAAGGATAAAACAAGAAAAATATTTTTTTAAATTATTTAGGTATGTTACTCTGCCCCTCCCCCTATCATTGCTCTCCCTACAATATTAGCGCATGAACCCATACCCCTTTCTCATGCGCAACGCCCTCTATCAGTGCTCCTATCCCTACTCATCCATACACATTTGGATTTGAACTTTGGAAATCCATGTGTAAATTGATTCCCCTTACCACTTCTTCAACCCTTTTTCTTCTATATTTTACGATATATCTACTAATTTATATATATTTACTTACATTCCCCTAGGGGTGTAGCCTAGTGGTTACGTCTTTGAGGGGTTTTGTGGGAGATCTCAGGTTTGACTCTCCCTGAGTAATTATAGGTATAGTATATTTATTCATTTCTTTGTATTCACCCTCCCCGAACTGTTGTAATATATATATTTACATACATATTTTTAATCCATATATTGATGTATATATTTATATATATATTTTTAAATTCATTTACAAAATATATGTGTGTGTGTGTGTGTTTATATATATATATACACACATATGTTTGTATGTCTATATATACATATAATATATACATATATATAAACAAGTTGGGGTCAAGACCCCTTTTTGTAAGAAAAGAAATTCCTATTTTTAAATGGGTTGGATAGAACCCTTACCCGACATGAACTACTGTGTGGCCCATTGGCCTAAAAAAATAATTCCCAAAGTCCCAGTGGCATGAATGCCATAACATGACCCAAATGCCCTGAATGAATAAACATGAGCATGTCATGCCATCAGTCAAACATAACGCCACCCCCATGTCAGTCATCATCACACCATGATCTCAGTATTAAAGTTTCATTGACCCTATTCCACGAATCAATGCATCATTCGAGAATTCATCGTGATAGGGAACCCCTCCATCCACAGTGTGAAAGGATGGTGGGATGATGGATTCTAGCACACTCATCTCTCTTTCGATCCATCCACCCAATGGTTCTTGCTCGACCCATACTTGCATCAGCTACCTGACGCTCTATAACCTCAGACTAGTACAATGATTAGATATTCACTTAGTAGTTCACCCCTTTATCCCACATCGATTATCTAAGGTGGAGGAATACTAAATGATAAGTGTCAGTACACCAATCCCCCAAATTGAGGTTTCCCACCAGGTAGCACCTAATCCCACTACCAACATGAGGCATCAAGCCATTCACCTTGATTTTTTCATACCACCTTCTATTCACTGAACTGAATGATAAAAATGGCCAGAAATCCCTAATCTTAGGATCAGGTAGCCAAGGAAAAATGAAATATATACATACATGACCCATGCCACCATTCGATGTTACAGGTCAACCTGTAGCCATCCATCAACAAACCATGAAGATCGTCCAACATAGAGCATAGCCACAATGTCCGTGTAACCAATCTCAGAGTCCACTTTCATCTCTATGTCCACCGTTTACCATCCCACCCCTTTTTTCCATCAACCTGATCAATGATCTAGATGAATAAATTATTGGGGCATTAGATATTTGTGGTGATGAAAAAAGTAAAATAGAAAAATGAAGAACACAAGAGAATTAACATGGTTCAGAAGTGTGCCTACATCCATGGGAGAAAGGGGCTAATATTATTTCTTCGCTTCAGATCAGACTTTAGAGGATGCACAGAGTTACAACGAATTCTTATAGTTATAATTTTATGGGATCTTAATCATGTTTTATAGATACTGTCAAGGGGTTGCATTTTTTGTGGTTCCTCAACCCTTGAAAACACCTTCCGCCCCTGGTTTCTCCAACGATGGCTACTTCAATAGTAGGTGCAGCCTGGTTTGGTTTCCGCTAGAGTAAAACCAACCTACCGATAGACTATTCATCTATTGATTTCTCCCCTTGATTGGGAGTGGTCCCCAAAAATTTATCCCTCACAACCAATTTTGGGTAGAAGCTAGACATGTCATCTCCTTGCAAGCATCCAACTTCTCTTTTGGTAAAACCCTTGTCATCATTTCTTCCTCATTATTATTGGTGTGGATTTTCTCACCTTTCAAAAATACTTCTTCCAACACATTACGAATCCAGTGATATCGCTCGTCGATTTGTTTGGACCTGGAATGAAATTTCAGGTTCTTGCTGAGATGAATAACGGAATGACTATCACAATAGAGAATATAATTCTCTTGACTCTATCTCAACTACTGTAAAAACATCTTCATCCACAACTTCTCTTTGTAGCCTTCAATGACCGCGATATATTCTGCTTCTGTGGTAGACAAGACAACAAACTTCTGAAGTCATGATTTCCATAAGACTACCCCCCTACAAATGATATCTGGTACCCAGATAAGGATTTCCTTCTGGTATACATATCCATCCATATATGCATATATGTATACTTTTAAAACAGGTTTATCACATCCAAAACAAAAACAATGAATAGATTTACCTCAGAGATTCCTCAATATTTATTTAAAAGCTATCTAGTGATACTTTCCTGGATCTGATAAGAATGTACACACAATGAAAAAAGAGTGAGTAATATCTAGTCTGGTGCACACCATGACATACATAATACTTCCAACTGCTAACTTATAAGGACCCTTTTCCATTTCTTCTTTCACCTATTCAGTTGAAGGACTCTGACTTGTTGTGAGCCTGAAGTGACTCGCAAGTGGATTAATAACTGGTTTCACCCTACTAATATTGAGTCATTTAAGAACCTTCTCAATTTTCCACTCTTAAGATAGCTAAATATTATGATTCCTTCTCTCGTGAGTAATCGTCATACCAATAATATGAGTAGTGTCTCCCATGTCTTTCATTTCAAAAGACTTTTTCAACTCCTTCTTCAACCTTTCAATCTAGGTGATATCTCTTCCAATAATTATCATATCATCCACATAAAGCAAAGAGGTAATTAAATAATCATAAGAAATTTTTTTGATGAAAACAAAGTGATCAACGGTCATCTTCTTGTACTCATTTTTCTCCATGAATGGGTCAAACATTCTATACCATTTCTTTGGTGCTTGTATCAAACCATATAATCCTTTCTTAAGATTTCATATCAAGTTTTCTTTTCCTTTCACCTAAAATACCTCATGATTCTCCATGTATATATACTCATCAAGGTCACCAGGTTAGAACAATATCTTTACATATGATTTTTGAACCTCCAGGTTAACTATCCACCAATCCTAGAAAAAAATATGATTGAAAAAAAATTTACTATAGGAGAAAAAATTTCATCAAATTCAATATGATTCTTCTATCTAAATCCCTCCACATCCATCATGGATCTATATTGAAAATTTGAGTTACAATCCTCTCCTTTTATTATATACACCCACTTGTTCTTGAGTGCATTCATTCCTTGTGGTAACTCTACCAAATCAAAGGTACATTTCTTTTGAAAAGATCTCATCTCCTCTTGAATGGAATTCATCAATTCTATATTTTTTAACTCTTAATCACATCATCATAACTATTTTTTTCTCCTCTATCAGTGAGCATCACATATTCTAGTGGTGAGTATTTATGAATTGGTTGTCATTCTTGCACTACCACAAAACTGGGCAAGGCCAGCGCCACCCCTTTATCAGCGTTAACGAAAAAGCGCTGATAAAGGGGTGCCTTTATCAGTGAAAAAAAAGAACTGATAAAAGTACCTCTTTATCAGCGCTTTTTTTAGTGCTGATAAAGGCCCCCCCTTTATCAGCGCTTTTTTTAGCACTGATAAAGGGACCCCCTTTATCAGCGCTTGTTTAGTAGCGCTGATAAAGGGGGGGGGGTGGCTTTATCAGCGCTTTTTTTTAAAAGCGCTGATAAAGGGTCGACTTCAAAAAAAAATATTTTAATATATAAATATATTTATATAGTTATATTGATATAAATATAATATATAATTTTTAAATATATTTTAGATAAGTATAAATGTACATTTACACTTATTATACTTAATATATAAGATATTTAGTGAAAATGGCTTATAAAAAAATTAAAAAAAATATTTTTAATTAATAATTTTCTAATTATTATGTATTAATAGTCATTTAATAACAATTTGAAGACTAAAAAATAAAAAAATAAAAAAAGGATCCAAAATATGTTGAAAAAGCAACTCGAACTTCAAACGGCCATAAATTTTGATCCGGGTGTCCGTTTGAGCTCTACCATATATCAAATCAAAGCCTGCGATGAACTCTACGTCGCTATAAGACAGGGGGGACCCTAGTCAAGCGTTTTTTGAGGCCAAAAGTGGCCACGAAGGCCTCCAAAACTGAGTTTTTAGTCGGGGTACCCAGATTTTTTAACATTTTGTTGATTTTCAGCCTCGTTTAAGGGGGTATTATTGGCTTTTTTTGGTGGGGACTGAATTTATTCCAAGGTATTACATTCATATTGATATTATGTTTTTGAAATTTCATCCTTTTTTATAATTCACTTCTATTTATAATCAAATATATAACTATATGTACATATTTTTTATATATTCACCCCTAAGAATTAAATTTTTTAAATAAATAATTAAACATATTTACATATAAAATATATTAGCTTTATCTAAATAATAACTAATATCCATTTTATTTAAAATACCAATATATGAATATTTATATACCTACTATATATTAATATAACTATACATATATAATATATATATATATATATATATTAATATAACTATATGTATATATTAATATAACTATTTATATATATTAATATAACTATATATATATATATTAATAAAACTATATATATTAATATAAATATATATATTACTATACGAATAAATATAAAAATATATATATATAAATAAATAGATATATCATGAATAAGATAACAAATCAATATAGGGTAGTGACAAAGGATTTAGGTGCGTAGGGGGGAGGTCTCGAGATCAAATCCGGGTGGAGGCACGGGTGCGCTCGCACGGGTGATTTAAAGGGCTAGCGCTAATAAAGGGTGTCGGCGGTGCGTGCGAGCACTAGAGGTGCGGGAAATCGCTGATAAAGGGGGGATCAAGCGCTGTAAAAGCCCCCCCGAGATTGGAAGGATTTTTTTATTTTTTTTATTTTTTTTATTTTTATCAGCGCTAAAAAAGAGCTGATAAAAGTAATCTTTTATCAGGGCTAAAAAGAAAGCGCTGATAAAAGACCCATTTTATCAGCGCTTTTTCTAGCACTGATAAAAGGGGTCTTTATCAGTGCTTTTTGGAGCACTGATAAAGGGGACCCCATTTTATCTTCACTGGCATTAAGAGCGCTTTTTCTAGCGCTATTAATGGCCATTTTTAACGCTGATAAAATCAATATTTGTAGTAGTGTTGGGTGGATCTCCTCAGCTGCTCTATATGGTGGAATCTGTCTTGGAATATCATATGATGAAGAAAAATATACAAATAGAGACATATTACATGGTTTTGATGTATCATCTATTTCACATATCTCTTGACACTAGTTGGTACTGATGTTGGCGAGACTTGTTCCATATGGTCTAGATTTTCCTCAGACCGCAACTTCTTTGCATTTTATGGCTTCTCAAAATCTTCAATCATATGAACCTTATGAAATTCCACATCTCTTCATTTGAGGATCCTCATACTGATAGGATCCAAGATTTGGTATCCAAAATCCTCATGATAATATCCCAAAAAGATACACTTCTTTCCTTTTCCATCCAGCTTCACCCGCTCATATTTCGGGATGTGAAAAAATTCCATGCATCTAAATACATTCAAGTGATTATACGTAACATATTTACAGGTCCACACACTTTTTTGAATTTCATAGTTCAGTGGAAATGATGGAGAAACAAAAAGACCATTATACTAAGCAATCATTAGTACTATTTTTTATCTGAATTCCTAAACTCCTACAACACTCCTCAAGAAGACCATGGTACACTCCATTTTCTTCTCGCACACACTTTAATCATCAGCCTATTTATCTTTCCACCTTCACATGAAACTTATTGAAAACATCATGCACATGATCTTTAGTTTTCAAAGAAAAGACATAGACAGTCCTAGAATTATCATCTCTGAAAGTAACAAAATTAATAGCACCAACCCTCAACTTAGTTTTCATCATACATACATTAGAGTGAATCAAATCTAAAATATTTTCTTTTATGGACTTCATATAACTACGAAATGATACTATATTTTTTTTTCCATGATTCAATAAACTCAAGTATCCAAATATTAACCTTTTAATCCTTATAATAGATCCTTCCTAAAGATAATTCTGATTCCCCTCTTACTCGTGCGACCAGGCTGCCTATGCAAGACTTCTAAAGGAGCATCATTTCTGGATTCATTGAATTCTCCTCCACACGGTTTAGTATCTCTAGGATAAATAGAAGTATCCTTTTTTTCTTTTAGAAATAACCACATTACATTTTTTAAGCTTCCATTTCTCATTAAATAAGGAACTAGCATATCCATCGTCATTAATCATTCTGGTGGATATCATATTGAGTCGAATATCAGGAACATGCTTCACATCCTTCAATAGTAACCTGAATCCAATATTAGTTTCCATAAAAATATTACCAATACCAATAATTTTCGATGAACCATCATTTCCCATCTTCACATGTCTGAAACTACCTAAATTGTAAGATGAGAAGAAATCTCTTTTGAATGTGACAAGGCAGGAGGTTCCAGAATCAATCATCCATGTTGAGTCTTGGATTGCAAGAAATACATGATTATCTTCCTGAAAAACAATGATTTCATCATTGAAAACTGCAACGTATTTATTTTGGGTCTTACCATCCATATTCCTCTACTCTACCTTCAAAATTATGCACTACTGGATGAAGTGTATGGGCCTTCTACAGTGGTGTCACTTCATGTCATATCTCGATCGGGATTTCAATCGTTTCCTTCTTTGAAGAATTTGGTCACAAGGTTCTCTTCCTCTCCTTATTCCTTGCCATTTATGCTTCCCTTATCATTCAATGACTGTAAAGACCTGAATTTTCCATGTAATATTTTTTAATTATATGGAATTATTATGAGTCTGCAAAATTTTACAACGTGTGATTCTGAGGACCGAAGTTCTTTGAATGAATTTCCACAATTTTTTGGGTACGTTCTGTAAATGCATGAATGTCATTTTCTAATTTTTGAACTATTTCTCAGATTAAAAATCCAAGGGCACCGTTGAATCCACAATGCCTAGATTCTCTTAAGGGGGGAATTACTTTGACTGCAGTAGGTCTGGAGAAAAATTCAAATTTTGCGACATTTTAAAATAAATGAAATGAAATAATTTTGTCATTTTATTTAATATCCTCCAACGGACAAGCCAAGGGTTGGGCCAATGATGTGTCAAGCCAATAAATGACTTGACCCGCCAACCCTAAGTAATGAAATCATTGGGAAATTATGAATCTTCCTAATTAATGGGACCCATTGAATTCCAACGCCGTTACTTACCCTCCCCACTCCTATATATAGAGCTTGGTGAGGGGCATCAGAGTAGTTTCGCAAAGAAATAAAGTGATGAAGGAGAACCGTGACACCGGAACCTTAGAAGATGAAGCTGGCCAAGCAGGAGGTGATGGACAACACCAAAACCACGAACCGAAGGGTGACGTACGAGTGGAATTGTTGGGAGCCAGTTGAGGTAATGAAGAACCTGATCCACATTCAAGAGCAGACGTTTCCTCTAATGATTTGATGAAGGGGGTTTATTCGTTTATGCTTTTAAATTGATTTTCCTCTTCCACGTTCTTGAATAATATGAAAAACACGGGTCAACCGTCTAATGGGTTGACCTGTGATTCATTCGTCTGTGTGGGAGGTCATTACGGGGTATGTTGTGGGGTTTATCTTGTTACTTAATTCAATTGTTATTAAACCCTTAACCCCCTCAGGTTTTCAAGCTAATGTGAACAGGGTGGGCCTAACGAACCTGTCCCAAAACCTCCACTATCTTTGCTACATCCATGTGCCTCCATGGAATATCGACAACACACCGATTTTGACCGGCTACGTGGTGGATAACGCGTTGATGCACGCCGCAAGTTGAGGCCGCGACACAAAGCCGCGATGGTCGTCAGAGTGGCCAGCACCGACCGAATGTAGAGGAGGCGCGGTGCACCGTCGCGCGCTGCTGATGAATAAGGAGGGCCGCGACTCGTCAGTTGTGGTGACCGTAGGAAGGTGGCCGACAAACCAACCGGTCGTGGGAGACGGTGCGCCGCGTCGTCGCGCGCCGCTGGAGAGGTCGGCCGACCACGACGGAAACGGCAGGACCCGCCCCCACGAGTCATGTGCTCCACCTGGTGGTGCCACGTGGTGTCACTACTATGAGAAGACCTAATGACCCTCGGCCATTTGGGAAAACTGGAGGGTCACTCTTCCGGTGGCAGCTAGGGCGCACCCCTTACGGGTCGTGCCTCATGGGACCAGGTCGCCGCCCTCCCGGACCTCCCCCCTACAGGCTGCCCCTTTAAGGGCCACCCCATTATAGGCCAGTCCATCCTTGCAGGTCACCCCTTGCGATCCAGGCCACCCATGCGGGCCGCCCCTGCAGGTTAGGCCACCCTTATGGGTCACCCCTTTACGGGTCATGCTGACCTTGTGGGCCACCCCTTTTTCAGGACAGACCAGAACTCGGCCCAGTGGGTTGAGTCTACCTTGGCCCAGCCTAGACCGGGTCGGGCCGTGTCGGTCCGACCGGACCTAGGCCCAACTGGGTCCAGAAACACTTAAAGGGCCTTATCTTGAGAACCATATGTTCGTTTGAATAACCTTCTATGGCGTTGGAATCCTTGGAGCGAGACGGTCCTCTTGACTTACTCCATGATAGTTTTGGAGAAACATGGAGTATGGATGTGTTGGGACACACCCAAATCAAACCGAGCCCTCGACACTAAAATGCGAATAACGCACAGACCGAGTATCCAATTAACGTGTTGTCTATTGCGTTGGAACCCTTATTACATGGTAGATGATCAGGTCACTTCTTTGTGAGACTTTGTTCAAGATGTAATATGACCAATGGTTTGAGGAGTGGTTCTCCCAAGCGCACTACTTAGGGAACCTTGTGGCTGGCTAAGACTTGACAACTTCATATCTTTTCTACTCGGAGTGACTCAACGACCTAGTGGGGAGCACCTCTGTGTGATGCGGAAGAACCATGGTGGGGAGCAACTCTATGTGACGTGGAAGACCCATGGTATGTGATGGAGATGAGTTCCTCAGTAGGCCATAGTGGGGAGAAGCTCTGTGTTACCCCGCATACCCACAATACGTGATGGGGAGGAGTACCTCAGTAGTCTAATGTTAGTGGGAAATGCCTCTGTCTGACGCGACAGGACCACTATACTCGATAGGGGGAGAGTTTTCCAGAAACCGAGTTGTTCAACATTGTGACTGGGAATGTTAATTGTTTCTAGGCCTATAGAATCTATTGCTGGTTATCCGCATTCATAGCGATCCTGTGTGGGTCAGCATCATAATCCTGTTTCTCTGAGTTGTATACCAGTGTTGAGCTGAGACTCTAATTGAGCCATGTCTATTGTCTTTGTGCTTTGTGATTGAGATCATGCTTTGTGGTTTTCCTTGTGGAATTTAGAGAGACCTTCAGGGGTCTCGGGGTCCCTACTGAGTATCGTTTTACTCACCCCTACATGGGCTAAGCCCGCACCTTGTTGTGTCTTGTGAAGATGACGAGCAGCTGGGCTGAGGCTGGAGGGAGCCAGGACTAGGTTGTACACAGAAGAGATAGGAAGATGTGGAGTGTTGAGGAGGTGATCTGTACCTACCCTTCAGGTAGGATCCATGGAGGATGACTCAGTAGCTGTTTTCCCTTTTTCAGTTGTATTGTATCTTTCAGTTGAATTTTTACTCTTCAGTTGTACTTGTACGTTCAGTTGAGCTTGTATTCCGGCCCCTTTTACATTCAGCACTCCTTTTCTACAGCAGTTTACTTCACAATTGCTTCTTGTTGTGTTCTTGGACCATATGTTTGTACAGGTTTAAAGTAAATACCTTCCCATTTTAGGGAATATGCCTTTCAGTTCTATTTGCCAGCCCCTAGCCTATGGAAGGTGGGCTTTAGGTAGTCACAACATGAACCCTAGGGGATGGGTCGTGACAAAGTGGTATCAAAGGAGTTGGGTTCTACCGAAGAAATAGGCCTCTGATCTTTTCTGTGTGGAAATAGTGTTAAGTGTTATAAGTGTGGTTTTTAGATTGGGGAATCCAGTTTTGCTGCGGCGGCTGACGTATCCATGCTCCCAGACCGTGAATTCTGATTTCTGAATCAACGCACAAAAACACTGATTGCATGTGTTTTTGGAAAGCATTCTTTTTGATCTCTTGAGTTAGCTCACTAGGTAAAACTTATTGACCATGGGACACCTGTCTTCTTTCAGGATGCCTCCATGTAGAAAGCTAGTCAGGATTCCTGAGATAGTACACGATGACTTCCCACTGTGTGATGAGGCCTCAGTGTAGGACCCTCTTATGGAATTAGCACCTTTAGGTGGTGTACCAACAAAACCACTACCTATTGGGAATCCATTACCACTAGATCCACTAGTAGAGGATGTACACCGACTGAGTGCATTTCACAAGTTCTTGCGGCATAGGCCTCCATGGTTCTGAGGTGAGACAGACCCACAGGAGGCTTAGGATTTACTGGAGGCTGTGGTCAGAGTTTTCCGCTTGGTTGGGACCCCAACAGACCTTATGGTGATCCAAGCAGCCAACCTTTTTCAGGAAGCAACAAGGAAATGGTAGATCCTAATTCTCCATACACACGATGAGGTGAACCTCATCTGGGTGGACTTAGAAGGCCTTTTCAGGGCAGAGTTCATCCTAACGACCTTACACTCTACGCGTATACAGGAGATGCTGCACTTACAGTAGGGCAACATGAAAGTGGCCCAGTACTCGACAAGGTTCACTGATCCCTCCCGCTACTCCACAAACATGGTACGAGACCCCTTTTTAACGGCCTAGACCTTTGAGAAGGGTCTTTGATGGGAGATCAGAGAATCGATGGTATCACTCAGCATACCGACTCAGGCTGGGTTGCTAGAGAAATCACTATTGGTGGAGAGCTTCCAAGATGAGAAGGCACCCACAGCAAGAGCCACTACCAGACATCAGGTAGTAGACTCATCTACAGAAGGAATTAGGTAGATGACATAGATGTACAAGAATATCAGACCTTCTGGTGGACGACCCTGGGACGTAGGGTCAGAGGTGCGAGGCTCATGAAGCTGGGGAAGACAGGCGAGGGACACGTAGTGTTACACGTGTGGGAGACAAGGTCACATGGCTCGCCACTGGCCGACCCACCGTATGGATGACCAGCAGAGAGTTGAGGGACCGCCGAGGCAGAGGCAGAGGTTTGAGTAAGGAGGTTTGCAGGGTGGAAGATGTGGTAGAGGATCTGGTCGTGCAGCATACGGTGGGAACTTTTCAAGGTTCTACAACCACCACCGGCAGGTGGTCCACCCCGACCACAGGGGGAAGGAGGAGAGAGACAAGCTCAGCTTCAGGAAGCTAAGGTCTACAACCACGGTTCTCCGAAGATTATTATATGCAAAATCTATGTCGACTCTACCTTATTTGTAGTACTTATAGACATAGGTTCAAGTCACACTTTTATTTCCACGACCCCCGTTTGAAGCTCGGGGATTCTGGTGCAGCTATTGGCTCGATCTTTATGGATATATACTCTTATGGGATCAGATCTGATGATTACAAAATAGTGTATGCAGTGTGAGCTTACTCTAGGAGGTGAGAGATTCAGCTGGGATCCCTTTATAGCGGTGTCGAGTCCTTATGACGTCATCTTAGGTATGGACTGGTTATCCACAGTCCATACTCAGATTGACTGTATTAGGAACCAAGTGTGGTGTGTCCACATGGATGAGACCAGGTTTTCCTTCACCAGCAAGAAGGTAACCTTTGCAGCATAGGATGGACATACCCAAAAGAGGGTGCACCCAATTAATCATCAGTTGGATAGCCTTACCCTCAGAGCAGCTGATGTTGATAGTCCGATCTATCCTATAGTGGAGGAATAGTATATCGATGTCTTTCCTGATGATGTTTTTGGACTACCTCTACACTGAGAGGATGAATTTTACATCAACTTGTACCCCGAGATGACACCAATATCTACACCAGCATATCGGATGGCTCCCGCAGAGCTTCATGAGTTATAGGTACATTTGGAGGACCTATATGGATAGGGGTTCATAAGGCCCAGTGCTTCTCTATGGGAAGCCCTGATTTTGTTTGCCAAGAAGGCATATGAGAGTTTGAGACTCTTTGTGGACTATCAGCACCTGAACTAGGTAACCGTTAAAAACAAGTATCCACTTCTGATTATTGATGATATTTTTGATTAGCTGAAGGGAGATCATTGGTTTTTGAAGATAGACCTCAGACCAGGCTATCATCAGCTCAGGATACGAGATGAGGTTGTGTAGAAGATGGCCTTTCGATGTCAATATGGACATTATGAGTTATATGTTATGCCTTTCAGTGTGACCAATTCCCCAACAGAGTTCATGGGACTTATGAACATGATCTTTCAGCCATACCTCGATCGCTTCATGGTGGTGTTCATCGACGACATCTTGGTGTACTCGGTGATGGAGGAGGAGCATGTCTATCATCTGTAGATAGTTCTGGATCCACTCCTAGAGCACCAACATTATGGTAAACTCTTGATGTTCATGTTCTGGATAGAATATGTCTACTTTATAGGACACATTATCTCAGAGTATGGAGTTACAGTGGATCCCATGAAGATAGAGGTTGGGATTTCTTAAGATCCACCCAGAAGCGTGACCGAGGTGCAGAGCTTCCGGGGGTTGGATGGATACTATTGGAGGTCCGTGCCTAACTTTTCTAGAGTTTTGGCACCCTTGTTAGCATTGACGAAGAAGGGGAAGCCCATCGTATGGATAGAGAGATGCCAGCAGAGTTTCCAAGGGTTGAGGTGGAGACTGACAGGTGCCCCCCATCTTGAGGCTACCAGAAGAGGGTGTTGGGTTTGCAGTCTACTGTGATGCATCAGGGACCGGACATGGGTGTGTTCTGATGTAGGAGTGAGAAGTGACTTCTTATCGCTCACAACAGCTGAGACAAAATGAGAAGAACTACGCTACCTATGAACTAGAGTTAGCAATAGTGGTCTTCGCCTTCAAGATGTTGCGACATTACTTGATGGGTGAACATTTTACAGTATAATCTGATCACAAGAGTCTCTTGTATATCTTCTCTTAGAAGGACCTGAACCTGAGATAGAGACGCTGACTAGAGTTTCTCTAGGACTATGACTTTGAGATAGTGTATACTCTCATGAAGGGTAACTTGGTAGCAGATTCACTCAGCAGATGGTCTGGTCTATAGTTGTTGAGTGAGGCGACTGAGCAGATAGCCGCATTGCAGATATCCTTCATAGATAGAGATGGATAAGCATACCTCCAGTCTATGACAATCATCCCCCACTCCTTCAATGAGTCAGGGAGGCGCAACTTGGGGACAATGACAACGAGACATGACGTTCTCAGATATCTTCAAGATAGGCACCTGATGGATATTCTGAAGGTGGAGAGCACAAAATCCACTTTAGAGGACGTACCATGGTACCAGTGGCACTATGGGAGGAGGTGTTGAGGGAGTTCCATATGTCCCCTCTGGTGGTACATCCTGGTGTGTTGAATATGTACCATGACCTCTGGCATTAGCACTGGTGTCCAGGGATGAAGAAGGCAGTGATAGATTTTGATTCATGATGCCTCACCTGTTAGCAAGTGAAGGCCGAGCATCAAGTTCTAGTAGGCTTAGCTCATCCACTTGAGGTGCCAGAGTGGAAGTGGGACGGAATCTCCATGGAATTTGTGATAGGGCTTCCACGTACGTCTAGGAAACATGACTCCATTTGGGTGATCGTTGATTGACTCACCAAGTCTACCCACTTCCTATATATCCGAGAGTAGGAATCAGTAGAGGTATTGTGACACCTTTTCATGCAAGAGATTGTGCGACTTCATGGGGTTCCATTGACGATCATCTCTGACCGTGACACATGTTTCACATCTTGGTTGTGGAAGGGATTGCAGGAGGTGTTTGGGACTCAGCTACCTTTGAGCACTGCCTTTCATCCTCAGACAGATGGTCAGACAGAGCGGACAATCCAGATGCTAGAGGACATTCTTCATGCATGCGTCCTAGACTTTATCCTTAGTTTGGAGGATCACTTACCCTTGGTGGAGTTTGCATACAACAATAATTAACACACCACCGTCATTATGGTACCATTCGAGGCCTTGTACAATCGACCTTATAAATCACCTCTATGCTGGACCGACCCAGGGGAGTCAGCACTTATGGGTCCAGAGTCGGTACAATCTACCACTGAGAAGCTGCAGACCATCTAGGAGTAGATGATGAGTACACAGAGCAGACATAAGTCTTATTCTGACATGAGATTGATACCCTTGGAGTTCCATGAGGGGAACCAATTTTTTTTTATGAATCTCTCATCGATGGGGACTATAGAGATTTTTCCAAGGTTGCAAGTTATCACTAAGGTTTATTGAACCATTTCTAATACTTAGGAGGATAGGTGAGGTGGCATACCACTTGGAATTTACACCGCAGTTGGAGAGGGTGCACAACGTCTTCCACATATACCAGCTGAGGAGATATATGAAGGACCCATATCACATCATAGATCATGCAGATATGGACTTAGACGAAGGGGTGGCATTTACGGAGGTTCTATTAGAGATTCAAGATCGATAGGAGTGGGTCCTTTGTGGGAAATCAACACCTCTAGTGTGCGTTCACTGGTGGCACGAGAACCTCCAAGAGAGCACATGGGAGCGGGAGGCTCAGATTCATCCTTGGTACCCCCATCTGTATTCTTAGTCTATGATGTGGCTTTTGGGGATGAAAATCCCTAAGGTGGGGAGAATGTAAAGTCCAGAATTTTCCACATAAGTTTTTTTAGTTATATGGAATTATTACGAGTTTGAAAAATTTGACGGTGTATGATTCCGAGGCCCAGAGTGCCTAGAATGAATTTCTGAACTTTTTTTCAGGTACATTCAGTAAACGCATGAGCGGTGATTTCTAACTATTGAATAGTTGCTCAAATTAAAAATATGAGGGCACCGTTTAATCTGAAGCGCCAAGATTCATTTAAGTGAGGCTTTACTTTGACCGTAGTAGGTCTAGAAAAAATGTTAAATTTTGCGACTTTTTAAAAGAAATGAAATCAAATAATTTTGTTATTTTATTTCATATCCTCCAAAGGACAAGCCAAGGGGTGGGGAAAATGATGTTTCAAGCCAAGAAATGGCTTGACATGCCAATCCTAAGTAACGATGTCATTGGGGAATTAGGAAGCTTCCTAGTTAGTGAGTCCCATTGAATTTCAATGTCATTACATACAATACCCCTCTCCTATATATATGGATCTTGGGGAGGGGTATCGACACATATTCTCCAAGAAAAGAAGTGTTGAAGGAGCGTCATGACTCCAGGCCCTTAGAAGACGAAGTTGACCTAGCGGGAGGTGACAGACGACACCAAACCACAAAATGAAGGGAGGCGTATGAGTGGCGTCATTGGGATCCAGTTACGGAAATGAAGAACATGGTCCACCTTCAAGTGTGGGGGTTTTCTCCGACGGTTTGAGGTAGGGGGTTTATTCGTTTAATATTTTTAAAATATTTTCCTCTTCCCTGTTTTTGAATAATACGAAAAACATGGGTCAACCGACTAACAAGTTGACATGCGACTCATTCGTCTTGTGGGAGGTCGTTGCAGGGTATCTTGTGGGGTTTATCTTGTTGTTTAATTCAATTGTTATTACAACCTTAAACCAATCATTTTTTCAAGCTAACGCGGAGGGCGCAAGCCTAATGAACCCAGCCCAAACCCTCTGCTATCTTTGCTACATCCTTGTGCCTCCAAGGAAGACCAACAACACGAAGATGTCGACCAGCTATGTGGGGGATAGGGTGTCGACACAGGCCGAAAGAGGAGGCTGCGACACAAATATGCAGTGGTCATCAGAGCGGCCAACACTGACCGACCATGGAGGAGGCGCAACAGACCGTTGCACGCCACCGATGAACAAGGAGGGTCGCGTCTCGTCAGCCCTGATGACAGGAGGAAGGTGGCCGACACACCAGCCGACCATGGGTGATGGTGTGGTGTTCCATCATGCGCTGCAGGAGAGGTCGGCCGACATGCCTACCAACCGCAATAGAACTAGTAGGAACTGCCCCCAGTGGGTCCTACAGGCCACCTGGCAGTGCCATGTGGCATCGCTGCTGCAAGAAGATCGAACGACCCTTGACTATTTGGGAAAACCGGGGGTAGCTCCCCCATTGCCAGCTAGGGTGCACCCATTGCAGGTTGCACCTCATGCGACCGGGCCACCACCCTCCCAGGACACCCCCTGTGGGCCTCCCCATTTTCGGCCTCTTCTTGCAGGTAGGCCACCCCTTGCGAGTCGGGCCACCTTTTCCGGGCCGCCCCTTTGTGGGCCGGGCCGCCCCATTGGGGGCCGAGCCACCCCTTTTTGGGCTGGACTGGACCTTGGCCTAGCAGGCCATGTCTGCCTTACCCCAGGACAGACTGGGTTAGGCTGGGTCGGTCTGACCGGGTCGGACTGGACCCAGGCTCAACCTGGCCCAGGCCCAACCAGTCCCAGAAACACTTAAAGGGCCTTATCTTGAGAGCCAAACATCTGTTGGATGAACCGTCTTTGGCATTGGGATCCTCGGAGCAAGATGGTCCTCTTTAATTACTCCATGATATTTTTGGAGAAACTTGGAGCACGACTGAGTTGGATCGCATCCAAATCCAACTGGGCCCTCGACACTAAAATGCCAATAATACACAGACTGAGCATCCAATTGATGCGCCGTCTATTGCGTTGGAACCCTTATGACATGGAGGATCATCATGTTACTTAATTTTGAGTCTTTGTGACAGATTTAATATGAGAAATGGTTTGAGGAGTGGTTCTCCCAAGCACACTATATACAGAACCCTGAGACCGGTTGAGACTTGACGACTGCTGATCTTTTCGACTCAAAGTGACTCGATGGCCCAAAGGGGAGAACCTCTGTGTAACGATGTAGACCCACAGTGGGGATTGTTTCCGTGTGATGCGGAAGACCCATGATATGTTATGGGGAGGAGTACCTCAACAGGACACGGTGGGGACCAGCTCTGTGTGACCCAGTAGACCCAAGGTACGTGATGGGGAGGAGTACCTTAGAAGCCCATGGTTAGTGGGAAGTGCCACTACATGATGTGGTAGACCAACTTTAATAGACATAGGAGGAGTTCTCCAACAACCGAGGTGTTCGGCGTTGTGAGTGGGAATGTTACTTATTCCTTGGCATAGAGAATACGTGTCTGCCTATCAGCATTCATAGAGATCCCGTGCGGGTCAGCATCACAATAATGTTTATCTGAGTTGTATACCTTGGTTGAGTTGAGACACTAATTGAGATGTGTCTATTTCTTTGTGTTCTATGATTGGGATCATGCTTTTTTGGGTTTCCTTGTGGAATTTTGAGAGACCTTCAATGGTCTTAGGGTCCCTACTGAGTATTGTTATACACACCCCTACATGAGCTACGCCCACAACTTGTTGTGTCTTATGCAGATGACAAGAATCTAGCCCGAGGATGGAGGAAGATAGGACTAGGTGGTATGCAGAGAAGATATGCGGACACAAAGTGATGAGGAGGCGATCTATACCTACTCTTTAGTTAGGATCCTTAGAGGACGACTCAGTAGCTGTTTCCCCCTTTTTAGTTGTATTGTTACCTTTAGATGTATTTGTACTCTTCAGTTGTACTCGTAATTTCAGTTGGGATTGTATTTCGTCCCCTTTTACTTTCAACACTCCTTTTTCTATAGCAGTTTACTTCACAGTTGCTTCTTATTGTGTTCTTAGACCGTATGTTTGTACAAGTTTAATGACAATGCCTTCCCATTTTAGGGAATACACCTTTCAGTTCTATTCTCCAGCCCCTGGCCTATGGAAGGAGGACTTGGTGTAGTCACAACATGAGCCCTGGAGGACAGGTCATGACAATGACAAGATCCTCTAATTTAGGTGTATGCCCCTCATATTTCCTTCTAGATTATTCATTCAAAATGTTGTCTTTCACTATCTTCATGGTGAAATTTCCATCTAGAGTTGAATTTCTAACTGACACAACTAGAGTGTCCCACGTCTTCTGTAAAGAACTCAACATCACTACTTCCTTCTAGTCATCATCAATCATCATTTTCATGGAATTAAACTGATCAACGGAACCATGGAACTCACTCATGTGCTCTAATACGTTGGTCCCATTTTTATACTACAAGTTGAAAAGGAGACATCTCAGGTTTTCTTTGTTCTGCGTGGTGGTCATTTAATACATCTTTTCCAATTTTATCCATATAATGGAAGCAAAGTGTTCATTGGCAAATTTTTGGAAGATACTCTTGCTGATCCACTATCTTTTTGCGCAAAACACTTTCGATTGAGCATGACCCACTATAAATCAACTAGTGGGGTACTAGTTTTTGTATTCTCAAATCATTGACCACTTTTTGAATATTCCTCCAGTTTCACTATAATTGGCTTAGTGTTCTCCATTATTGATTCCCAAAAATCCATAATATATAAAACATCCAACATTTTGAGTTTCTAGATGGAATAATTAAACACTATAAGATTAATTATATTAAAAATATTTTAATCATATTATGGAGTCTGAATTTTAAAAATCTAACTATATTTATGTGTCTGGAATGGTATAAATTTATGGAATCAACTCTTGTATCGCTGAAAATGGACTCTGATTGGCCGAGTTATAGCCAAAAAAATTTCAACAGTCCAGATTTCTTACTGATGTGGTGATGATGTGGCTCACTAGAATAGTGGCCAGAAAAGTTATTGGAAATTCACTGTCGGTGTGAATAGTGTTGTTTTTTTAGGAAAGGGGTACTGTAGAACCTACAATTTGACCAAAATTTTGAATGGCTCTACCGACTTCATTTCAGCTTAGTTTTTGACACCGCTTGCACCATTGAAATCATCTCACTGACCTCTTCAGGGATCTGGCCTCAAAAAATGTTTTTGAGAGACTTTAATTTTCTGGTCGCTGGAAATAATTTCTACCGCTTCTCTGTTTTGACCCCGAACCCTCTAATACCACTTTTTTGGGGCATCAGATGTTTGTGGTATTGGAAAAAAACAATCAAGGATAGAAAAATGGAGAAAATAAGAGAATTAACATGGTTTGTCAGTGTGCCTACATTCACGGGATAAAGGAGGACAATACTATTTCTTCTCTCCCAATCAAATGTCATAGACTGCACAAATTTATAATAGATTTTTTCTGGGTATAATTTCATTGGATCATAATCCTATTTTATATATTCTATCAAGGGGTTGGTTTTTTGGTGGTTCATTAACCCCTGGAAACACATTACTCCAATGGTTACTTCAATGATGACTGCTTCAAGGGTAAGTGATTCCTGGTTTGGTTGCAACCAAAGAAATACCAACATGCCAACATACTCCTAATCTTTTGATTTCTCTCCATGATTGGGAGTGGCCCCCACATAAATCATGCTAAAATAGGGGCACAAGTTCTTTAGAAACCAGGGTTGGGGCAGTCTCAAAACCATAGAACTGAGACAGCCCCAAAAAACCCCACAGTCAAAATGCTGAATCTAGAAGTCTGCTCGTCAAATCCTATTTTTGTACCATATCCCACTCTCACTCAAATAAGTTTTAAGAGGGATTCCCTCTCATTTCTAGTGAAGAGTACCCTAAACCCAATCAAGAGGAGACACCAGTGAAGTGACCATGGGTCAAAACCTTGGTGAGAGTAGTGAGCTCTCACCAACGACAAGATCCCCCATCCATTTTAGGCTTGTTAGTATATGTTAATTATTAATATATATTTATATATATCATAATATATACATAAATATATATTCATTTGTTAATACACACACATGCACAAACATACATTTACATATAAACATTATATATACAATTGTATAGGTATATATATATTCATACATTTTTATAAAGTAAATAAAATGGATAATTATTTTTTATTTACATTTCATTTATATGTTTAAAAATATATTTTATATGTGAATATATTTAAATATTTATTTATTCAATTAAATTTTTATTTGTAAATATATACAAATTTTTATATATATGTATACATATTAAATCGTATATAAAACTACAATATGAAAAATGAGAAAACATAGACACCATAAAATCCATATGAATCTAAGCTTATATAATAAATTCAGTCTCCACTAAAAAATGAATAGAAGAGTCTCTTAAATTAAGCTAAAATTACACAAAATGTTCAAATATTAGGGTATCCCACTTTAAAAAAATGTTTATAGAGGACGTTATGGTCATTTTTTATTGAGACAAAATAGGGTCCAATCCCCTAGGTTAAACATAAAAAACCTCTTCAAAATCTTTGATTTGACATCTTGTGGAGCCCAAAAAGACACCTAACACAAAAGTTATGGTCATTTGAAGTTGAAGCCTTTTTCAACATTTTATAAGATCTTAATTAATTTATTAACTTTTCCTATCATAAATTTGTTTTTAAATTTATATTACTCAATTCTAATTAGAATATTAGTAATTAATAGTAATTAATAATAATTTTATAAACAATTTTTTTAGTAAATATAATGTATATTAAGTGTAAATACAAATTTACTAGTATATAAATCATATATAAGAAAATATTATATATATACATGTAAATAAATAAATATATATATATATATCAATAGAAATATATTTCTATATTCAGATATTATATTTAATAATCCATTATTTTTTTATCATTGTTAAGAAAAACACTAATAATAGTGTCTTGTTTTAGTGATGATAAATGTTACTTTTATTAATTCTTTTAGTTAGCAATGATAAAATAGTAAAATTGAATATGTGTGATTCTATAATAGAGTGTGATGGTGATATTTTTGAAGGATTTCTAGTTTTATTAATGTGTGATCTGTGAATTTTAAGATAAAGGGCTTTGAGATGGATGATGACCCACCTTATGAAAAATTATATGAAAATTACGAGGACTAAGTTTATAAGTAGAACCTAATAACACCCTTTGATTGTTGATCAGGTGCCCCAATGTTTGAAAAAACACTAAATTACAATTCTGTGCATGGATAATCATGTCGAAGTTTCAAAGATGAATTTGAAAAATATGTTATATGAGTATGTTCTTGTGGAGTTCAAAGATGTGGGAAGGATTGTTAGGATAACTTGGAATTAATGTTTATTATATGACATGAGGTTTTGAGGATGTTTTTTATTAAAATACTATGATTAATCCTAATTCCATATCATAATGTATGATATGTATAAAAATTTAATCTAATGATGATTATAAATCATATTCTATGGTCTGATATGTGATAGTGATTAAATAACTGATAAGTTTCTACATTTCATCTACAAGAGAATGACCTTCGAAAATGTCCTGATGTGATTTACAATCAGATCCTTTCATCTTGAGGATTAATTTTATGAGGGTGTGATATTGAATATGATGATAATGATGAATTGATAATGATAATGATAATGATGACTATGACAGTTATTATATAGATGATTATGCTGAAATTGTTTAAATTGTGGTTAATGATATGTTAAAATACATTTAGGTACATGTAGTAGTTATATTGAACTATCCTTATCAATATAAATTTCTAGGATATTTTGGATAGTTATAGACTCCCTATAGGTTTTTTTTGTATGTATAGTAGTGTGATTACTTGGGTGTTTTTGGAACATAATTTATGTGAACCTTTTAATACACCAACTCTTGGGTACCAAGGTTGGGTATTCATTCTATGATATGGGAATACCACATGTCATACTTGTAAGAGTACAAATGTGATTCTGAACATACCATTAGAGTATAACTCCTATTCCATTAAGTGATGTGGGATTACCACATGTGATTCTAGTATAAGAATCATTGAGGGTTACTCATACTAAGGGAATGTTATTTCTTTTAGATTTTGAGATGTGATATATCACTGATGTGAAAGGTTTACCATGATATGATATATGGGATAGAATAATTGTATTATATGTCACCTAATATTACATGATTACTAATCACTATGAAACCAACCATCTAGGATGATTTCCTTTGGTGTGACCCAATGGAAAATTTAGTTGTTTTTCTTCCTTTACCCATACTATATGAATGTGAAGAGTCTTAGGTGAGTTTAAAAGAGTTATTCATTAAGGATAATGGAAGAAATAGTGGTAGTTTGTTTTATGGAGTCCTTCTATGTTTTCATAGCATATAGTTTAACAATTTTCCTTACCTCACCCTAGTGCATAGATAGGATGAATTTTGAGTTAGTATCATTGCATCAATCATTAAAGAGTATGCTAAAAACTAGGTGGAAATTAGTTTGTTAGGGACCTTTTATATTTTTATAGATTTAGTTATATTATTTTACATGCTTTATTAATTGGTCTATGTTAGTTTGTGGGGGGTATTATCATTATTTTAATGTGAGTGTGATATATATTTATATATATATATTATTTTTATGTTTCTAGAGAGTGTGATTACTAGTGAGATTATAATTTCTATTGATGTAGACCATCTATAGGGTTGTTCATGGACTTATCGGATGACCTAATTGATTATTGGGATGAGAATATAGTGTGTTGGGATCAAATGACATCTTTTCAATTTACACTATTTAATCATTTTGTCTGAATGGTATTGTATGAGTAGTTTGGTCCTTTTGGGGATGACCAAAGTATGTAGATATACACACCACAAATTTACGTATAGGTTTTTAGGATTTTTTTATAGTGTTTTTGTGAAGCCTTGGCTCTGCAACAAAGGTTTATAGAAAAATATTGGTATTTGGGGAATGTTTTATGTACTACTATGGTATACTGGTTGTTTTAGCTTTATCTATGCATTTGGGATGATTGTTTTGTTATAATAGTAGATGTTTTACATTTTCATTATGTTACATGATATTCACACACTATAAATGGTTAATAATATTAGTTTTTTATTTATTCATTATGGACCATGGTTTGGTGAATTTTATTTTATTTTATAGTGTTCCAATATCTCATTTGACAGGAAATATATATCATTTTACGAGATTTATACCCTCTAGTTTCTTTAAATTACCCAAAAATGACCACCCATGATTACATTATTTACAAAAGCATTAAAAAAATAATATTCCTAAGAACATTAGTTTTATAGTTTTATAGAATTTAAACACATATCCATTAATTATACATAAAAAAACTCTAATTTTTTACACTGAGTAATCATCTATTTCTTCTAAAATACTTGTTCTTTTCACATTGTTATTTCAAAACCAATAACCATAACATTAAATTTGATTTCATTGTCATTCTTACTCATCCATAAACCCTATTAATGTTATAATAAAATATGTAATGAGAATATAATGACTAGTAATTGGTAAACAGTGATAATGAACTCATTAGTCTATTATATACATGAAATATCAGGATATTGAATATAGTTCAAACCAAAAGCATATAAAGATACATTGTAAACATATAAAATCATAAGAAAATTTAAATTCAATAAAAAATTATCATAATCATCATTATAGATTTTTTAATATTCTGATGGAATCTAGAGAAAATTATAAATAAAAATTATATTCAAGTATAATGATAATATAAAAATCTAGAAGGATTATCTGAGAATCATTTTCACATCACTCATAATCAATTTTAATTATATAACCTATATGGTTAATTCCAACATGCATTGTTTTCAAAATAAATCATTACCCAATGAATTAGTGGGAAATATAATTATAGGCCCATGAATGGTCAAATAAAATATACAAGAATTATATCTTGAATATATCACACATGCTCTTTAACTTTAATCCACGTGAATAAGAATCAAAATTAACCTCTAGGAAAAAATGGGTGAAATATAATGGATCGACCAATTCCATATTTAATGAAAAATTAAAATGAATCCTAACATAGTGATGAATAATGGTAGAAGGTCAATAAGAAGATGAGAACGAATATTCTTATTTAACATTAGAGATAGAGTGAAAGAGAGATATATAAGAGAAATTGAAAGATAAATATTAGGAAGTAATATAGTAAATGTTTACTAAATCTCATACTTCTATTTAAAACGATTCTTTGTGAATTTTCTTATATAAAAATGAATTATTCCATGTTATACATTATTATAACTTTAAAATAAGTTTCTTATATAAATGTGTATTGTTATTCTACTTAATTTAATATCATATTTGAATCTAAATTTGAATTTCTGTGTCCACGATATTCAATGTTATTGAATTTTCAGAGTCATAATACTTTAGAATTTCATCATTATATAATTTGATGTCAACATAATTTCATAATTCCTATGTAATAACTTTTATACTATTTATTATTTTTAGTATCCATCTTAATAGTTATTTTCCTTATTGTATAAATTCTAATGTCAATACATTATTTATTTATAAATTAAATATTTATAAATTTAATATTAATTCTGTTAAACATGTGTGTAAGTATATATATCACTTATAGTGATCATACCTATCCAAGATAAATATATAGTTATAAATATGTAGTAATATACAACATAGAGTGTTTTACAACCTATGTTAATTTAATTACAAATAAAAAGATCATAAATTAAATAAATTATTAAAAATTACTATGCAGAGACTTATTCAAACCACTATAATATATTGTTATATGTGTATATATCAATCATATAGAATAATTACAATACCATGTAAATTTAATATAAGGGTAAATAAAAATTATGAAACCATCCATAAGCGGCATAATGTTCCCATAATTGGTTTATAATAAGAAATAAAAGGAACGTGAAGAAAAGAAAGGAAAATTTAAGAGGAAATAAAATAAGTTACATATAATAGTGTTATAATTTGTGTGTTTGATCATTTAAGAATGAAAAAGGATGGATTAAAAAATATTTTATAAATCATGTACATTCAAAATATATTTTTATCTGAAATGAAATGAAAGAATAAAATAATAATATAATTGAAAAATAATGGTAAATCATACCTTCATTGACCATTAAAAACAACTACTTTCATTGAGTTTTTAGGTTGAGAAATGACTTTGGATGAGTATAGAGGATGAAAAGAGAGAACATTAGGGAGTATATGAAGATATAAAATGAGAAAAACATTACATCAAAGTAATATTTTATAAGAGAGTCCAAAGTCCCTATTCATAGTGTTTTCAAGGTTAATCTTTTTATTTGAGTTTAAAAATATGTGGAAAGTATTAGAATTTGAGGTGTAAAATTTACATATTTTTTTAATAACTATTAATATACCTGAAAACTATAATAATACATATACCTTTTAATGTTACCACTATAGGTAACTTGTGTCATAATTTTTTTACTTTTCCTATGGTGAACAAACACTATATCAACATCGTATATGAATTTGGATAATTATATTATTTTATAAATTTTTATCTAAATAAATTAAATCAAAATAATTTATTATTCAAAATTATTATATATTAAAACTATATGAGACTATATTTCTACCCATACATATCATGGAATGACACATGTGCCATTGTTTTTTACTTTTCTCCTATTATAAACGAATTACATCAACATTAAATTATTGATTGATTGATTATCATTCCATGTAAATTTTTCATTATTATTTGAATAATATTTATATATTATTATATATATTTAAATACTTATTAAACATTACATATATTTACAAATTTTTCCTCAACATTCATGATATGTATATAACAATCACTAATTGAAATCAATTTGAACACAAACTATTATTTTTTTAAAAGGAATTCAAATTAAAAAATACCAATAAACAAATAATAATATTGAATTTATATATTGAAAGTCTAAATAAAATTTTGAAATACTATAAAATCATAAATTTAAATTAAAACATCATTTATAAACTTTTATAAGGTTTTTTCAGAAAACAAATATTATTATACACCACTTTGACTATTTACTATCATTCCTTGTTATTTGTAATTTTTTTAACGAAGAAATATCTATCTAAAATTAAAAATATGATTCATAATTTGAAATTCATTCTACTAAAATAATAATGTAAACATGATAATATTTATTTTTAAATAAAAACTTATAATTTATTGGAAATAATTTTTTTATAACAACAAATATATTTTTTTTCAAATGAAAAATCACATTATTATTCAATAACACACCATAATTAATTATAAGACAATAATTATGATAACAATATTATTAAATATCAATATAAATCCATAAAATAAATATAAATCAACACTAATAAAATATATAATAAATAAATAAATTCACTAAATAGATTAAAATAAGGAATCATGTTAAAGAAAAAAATTTAATATTAAATAAAAAAATTATTCCATAAGTAAAAAATAATTATTTTTAATTTATAATGAGAATATAATTGATCATATTATATTTACCTAATTTAACATATAATGGGAATCTTACTTTTTATTTTAGTGATCATATAATGACTACCCCATGGCCATGTAATGAATATCTATATACCCAACAAATATTTGTCCAATCGATATATATGATTCACATTAATGTTTTAAATTATTAAATATAACTTTACATAATTTCAAAAAATAATTCATTCAATTCCATTATTATTACATAAAATTTCTATCATATTTTAATGTTTTTCATTATTTTTATAATTATACACGATAGTGAAATTTTTATGGGTGACTTTGAGGAAGAATATTTCAAGATTATAGACGTTCTATTTACTTTTGTATTATCTTGTTGTGATTTTATTAATCATATAGAATGTATTCATCCTTAATTTTTAATTTTATATTATAAAAAAATAAAACAATGATCATTTCCTTAAATATTACATATGATTTATTTTATACTCTATTTTTATTCTACATAATAAAAAATAATTTTATTATATACAATATAAAATTTAAGAAAATAAAATGCTATAAAATATCTAGGTTGTTACATCACTAAATCACAACCTATTGGAATCAAGATTCGAGGTTCACACTAATTATTATCACTAATCCAAGTAGGTTTATGTGGGTAAGGTTATGGAATAATAGTATTAGTGAATTTGGTTGAGATATAGGTTTGAGTTTGGAGTAGGCACATGTGAATAATTTATTGGGCTAGTTAGGTGGAAGTATATATAATATTAGGATAACCATTATTGTAATGCCCTGAACCTAGTTACCTAGAGTCGATGCATTATTACATAACATTGGCATGGTCACAAGGAAATCATGTCCTGAAAGATCAATCAGTTTAGTATTATTGGAAACAAGATTCATACATAAGTTAAACTTTACAACATGAAAAGAAATAAAACACTAATTTATTCCATTAGAAACATCCAAGCCTCCTAGATTATGCCTGAAAGTCACTCATAACTAACTTCTTCATATCATGTGAAAATGAAACATAAGAAATGGGTGAGCTCAAACTATCAGTAAGGGTAAGCAATACAGAGGAATATACCATAAATATTATGCATGGTGAATAATTGAAAACACATGCCTTTACAAATAATAAACATGAACACTTTAATGGTATGAATATGAGCTGTGTAAATAATGCCATAACAAAACATAGTCATGGGTATTCTACTAGTCAAATAAAAACATTATCCATCAATATTATTTTCATTATGAGGGAATGTTTATTGTCGGACATTCTGAAACTTCTTGTCAAGGCCTCGGCCAAGGCATCTAAAAATGATTGAGGCCTCAGCCAAAACCATAAATCTAATTGGAAAAGGCCTCATCCAATTCCACGTCTAAATGTCTCATGAGACCTACCGATGCACCGATGAGCTATATCAGGCTCCACCCATCATATACTAAGTCCAATACATTCCTTATATGAAAAGGTTGAAACATAACACAAACATTCGTATTAAAACTAGCATACAAAATGTCAATACATTAACCATAAAACAGGAATGGTATAAAAATAACACATCCACGGTTAACCATATCACAAAACCATTAATAAAATATGGAATATTTGTATCATAATGAATCGACTTCATGAAAGTCTAAAATCCTTCAAAGGATCTTGACATAGATGAAATCAAAAGTAATTGAGAAAAATATATCTTTCTTCTTTTTTGAAATCATTTAAAGTCACATAATTATAAAAGAAAACATTTCTTTTGAAAATATTATTATAAGATTGTAAGGTAATATTCAACGGTGTTATAATGGCGGAGAATAACCGTACCTTCCATATAAGTTAAAAAAACATTCTTACCTTAATTTTATCGAAAAGGCCGTGAAGTACCTTGTTTGGAAAATGACAGAAAGATTATTTTCAAAACATATAAGGTCAAATAAGGGTTTAAATTACATTAAACCATATTCTAGTAAATAGTAAAAATGTTTTGAAATACATTTTTAATAAAACACAGATGTGGATGATAAATAGGTCCCAGTAGATACTCACGTATAACAGAACCTCAGATAACAAAGAGATTGTGAAATTAACCCTTATTTTGTACTTTTCCTTGGTCGAGGGTAGACTAAACCCCTTTATAATGGTGAAATAATTTTTATTAAATTATAAAAGAACCATATACATTAATATGATATCATATATGATCTTCTAACATTTCTTTGATAATGATATTTCAGTAGTATCGTCATTTCGAGTGTTAACTGATTCATTTTACTTTATATGTTTTGATAAATAAGCTGTATGTTTTATGGATAGGATGTATTTGATTCATATCTAGAATGATATTATGTTCTTAATCATTATTTTTAATAACCAAATGAAAATTATTCTTGAATGGTTACGATGGGGAAATGAATCTCATCGCATTCATGGAGACGGTAATCCGAACGTACGCACAAGAGACAATATAATTATTTTGAAAACGTAAGTAAATAGATGTTATATAAAATATATAGAATCATTAAAATGTTATATTTATTATTTACATCAATTGTAAATCATTATTATACCCATCCAAATAATAGTGTATTTGAATAACAACTACACCACGACGTAGAGATGGTAAGCTGTACATACGCAAATATGGTGACATGTCATTCATAGGATGGATGGAATATTGAATATGGTTATACCATATTTATAATAACATCACAGTATATAGAATATAATGGAGTTATTATTTTATAATGGAAACAACTAATAAAGAGGAATTGGAAGAAGAAAATAACTTGAAAGAGGGTGGTGAAATTATTACCTCTTCTTCAGGTTCTTCCTTTGGATCTGATCAAAAGGGCTCCTTAGGTTGGCTTTACGACCAATGTAATGAATATATGATGAATTAAGAGATGTTGGGAGGATATTTGGGTAGGGTTTGGCCGAACCAAAAGGCTTTGGAAGTTTGAAATTAAGAGAAGGGGAAGTTCCCTTTTATAAGAGAGGTGAAGGTCACTTTAGGAAAATCTTGAAATATTATTTTATAATAAAATAATTTTTAGTTTATAATGGATCCAAAATGATTTATTTCGAGGATAGGGTGGGTATGGGTCGAAAGCCTCTCAACCAATTGGTTTTAGATAGGTTTAAGTCACCATTTTAACTTTATCATTTATATTTAACTCTTAGTTAAATAGTTTGACTTTTACCATGTCCCTTTGTATTTTTATATTATATGGTTAATAAACTTACTATAAAATTCTAAGAAAAAACCAATAGGTTCATTAATGACACATATAATATTTTTTAGTCCCTTTCACCAAACCTTATAATTTTAGGAATGTTATATCAACCATTAAAATAGTATTTGTTTTAAAAACTCAATTATATCAATTTTGATATTATTTAATAATTTATTTTTTTTAAAGTCATAAAAGCATTATTACATTGAAAAAAATTAATTTAATCAACCCTAACATGTCATATTAATATATAAAATTCGTTTATGTAATCCAAACGATCAAATTATATTTATTTTAATATTTATAATATCATTTATTTGATTCTATCATTAATAAGGAAAATACAACATCATTATTGTGTCATATATAAGTATATTTAATTTATTCCTAGAAATTATAAATAAAATATAATTATGTAGGGAATGTTTTTAGATTACTAATTAATATTTATAGTTGAATATATCAATTATATAACCTCATATAAAAATTATTTTACTAAAATATATTTTCTTTTATTATTTTTGTCTTTACTTTAGATTATTTAATATAAAATGTCATTATCACACCCATGTGGCTCCATGGGGTCCCAAAGAAAACGTAAGGATGATCATGGTCGGATATGTATCAAAAAATAGTAAAAGGACACATGATAGGGTAATTTAGTATTATTAAAATATTATTTGTTTACCCTAATTTACCGGATTTACACTACTACCATGGTAAAACAAATATTTACCGAAATAATTATTAATAATGTCTACAAATAAAAGTTACCTATTTACACAATTTGTAACTCCTGATTTCAAATATGGAATTCATTTTTCCAAATTCAAAACACAGAAGTGGTATATATTAATTTAAAATCAATTCCCGCTATCAAAACAAAAAGCGTGTTTTTATGAAATAATAACTATCAAAAGATTGACACTTGTTTATATCAAGTTTAAATGTGAAATTAAATCCAATGACCAAAATTGGATTAAATGGTAAAAATATAATATATTTATACTTTAAAACTTCTCAATATTATCATTTATCACTATAAAGTATTTTGAATAAAAAAGATGTTTTTAATTAAAATTTAGTATTTTCACTATTCATCAAAAACTGAATGTTTTCAGAAAATACCAAAAGGTAACCATAAGATAATTTTGATATTTAGAATTAAAAAAGGAAGTCTATTTTACCAAATTCAAAACATAGAATCTGAATTTATTAATTTAAAATTTATTCTTGTTGCCTAAACCAAAAAGTGGGTTTTTTAAAAAGTAAAAACTATCTAAAGATTATAATGTGTTAATGTCAAATTTAAATGTGAAATTACTTATAATGACCAAAATTGTATTAAATGATAAAATATAATCTAATTATACTTCCAAACCATCTAAATATAAAATTTTACACTATAAATTAGTTTGATTAAAAAGGTTGTTTTTAGTTAAAATTTAGTATTTTTCACTACTCACCCAAATAAGAAAGTTATCATAAAACACCAAAAATTTATCAAAACTAAATTTTCATGTCCTGATTATAAAGAATAAGTTTATTTTGTAAAATTTAATATATAGAATTTTTAAATATTGTATTTAAAAAGGGTTCCCCATTAAAAGGCGGTAAAATTGCTTTTTTTGAAAAATACTTCTTTTATCTGAAAAAATTAATTTTGTTTTTTTGTTATGTATAAGAAACAAATAATATGGATTCTAAAATTTTATAGAGTATAAAAAATTCCAAATTTAGTTTACACTATTCATTACCTCTTTTTGAACGGCTAGTTTGGTAAGTTGTAGTGCGCTCAAACTCGGTGTTGCGTGTTGCGCAAGTTATTGAATTACTTTGAAAAGATAATGTACTATGAAATATTGGGGTGTTAAATTCTTCACACATTTAATAAATTTCACCCTCGCAATTTAAATTTTTCTTTGAAATTAAAAGGTTAAAAATAGAAAATACCTTTACGGAAGAGCAACATGAGAAATTGGTTAATAAAATATAGTCTTAATAAGAGGGAAAGGGAAATGAAAAGTCACCAAAAAATTATGATCTCTATTAGGAGAAAAATGGTGTCAATTAAAGACACATAATTACAGAAAAAATGTAAATATTTATAGGAAGTGATTGAGGTAATCAATACCAAAAAAGTGTAAAATTGATGGCCTTAAAACCATCAATCCATAATGATTTAAAATATCACCAGTTCAACAAAACATAAGGTATTTGGATAATACATTTTTGGATTTAAGATCCCTTAAATAAAGTTTAATAATTAATTTCTGCATAGAATAAGAGAAAAAAATATACTTTACAGGTAAAGTTATATCCTTTAACTAATTTCTTCCACAAAGTTTAAAAATTAATTTCTTCATAGAATAAGAGAAAAAAATATACTTGACAGGTAAAGTTCTATCCTTTAACTAATTTCTTCAACAAACTCATCTTTCACTCTAAAAGATAATAGAACCTAAAAATACTCTATTTATCCTAATCATATAGGGTTGCAAAAAAATAATTTATAACTCATTTGTGATATTATTTAAAAAAATGACATTATAAAAACCAGGACATCACGTAGTCCAGTGGTAGGTGATGCACCCTTGTCGCCCTTCAGTTGCGGGTTCAAGTATCACGGTTTTGTCGGATGCGACGGGTTTTCGCTCGACCTCCAGGTTGTCATTTTTATAACAATCCCAAAATAATTTTAAAAAATTATTTATCATTAAGAATAGTATCCAATGTCAAACTTAATCCATTCCATCTTTTAAACTTATCCAAAATACTTCTTTCAAAACTCCAGTACAAAATTTATAAGGGAGATAAACACAATGAAGATCCTTTTTACCATGTAATAACATGTGTATACATTCATCATTTATTTTTTCAAAATATGGAAACAACCTTATTTATTACATTCATGTTCCTTATTCCTTATATAATACTAGATATATTCCTTATATGTGAAAAGTTTGAATACTCCAGCAATGATGGAATAAAAAAACGATTAATCAGTTCCAAGGAATTCAATAATACCAAATATAATTTATCCAAATCAACTATATTTTATTCCAAAAATCTCTACCTCGGTATCATGACCATATTAAGGAGTACCTTTCCTCCAACCATTTATTTCTCAAAAATTTTAACTTGTTGTTGAGTCACATTTCATAGAACCATATAATCTCAAATCCTCAATGAAATAGTGATGTAGTACGATTCTTATTTATGTCCATAATTCATATGAATGGTATATCATCGATACAACACTGAAATGGTATAATTATTTAGTAACAACATAAGAACACTAGTCATTCCTCTTCATCTGTGGTAGTATCATAACTTAATTATTATGAAATACCATAATTTGCGGTATACTCTGATGAATTGGGCATTGATTTGTGTAGTGTCCCAACTCTTTGAAGATGAAGCATTTTACATTTGAAACCTTTTTATTACGCTTGTAATCACGTACTTGGTGTCCTTTTTCTCCACAATTATATCAAACTCCCATTCCCTTCAATCATTTACCAAGGTTATTCTTTTTAAGTTATCACATATGGGAAAATACTTTTTTCCCCTCTTCCCTTTATCCATCTTTCTCTCTACCATCCTTTTGTTCTCTTGCTTCCCTTCAAAGCTTTAGGACTCAGATAATTCTTTACTTATCTTATTAACACATGACACTATTTCTTCATATGTTGAGAATACGTGGGAGACTATTTCCATTCTAAATGTTGGCTTAATACCATAAAAGATATGATCCATCTTACTCTTTGGATCACACGTATTGCTGGAGTTCCCATTCCTTTTACTGGGAACCATTTCTAAACAATGGAATACTCTAGGCCAGTTTATGAATCACAATGAATAATTCCAAACTTATAAAATACCTAACGTAAATTGAACAGTTTATTTATATAATCCATAATCATAAAAATGTTTTCTTTGAGGAAGTATATACCCCTAAACCCTTCATAATGGTTTGTAAATAAAATGAGAATTATCATAAGCATATCCCTCGGGAGTGACGTAACCAATAGTGCAGAAAAGCCTGTTGTCATGAACCAGTTCCCGGTCGAGTCTAACTCAAAGCGGTGTTTTCGAGTTTTACCCCTAGGTACATCTATGCCAGAGCCGCCTCTACATGATTGTAACCAGACAAGAATGTATTTCTTGTAAAACTCAAAAAATTTCTACATTACAGAAATTATAGGATGTTATTTTATACTAATCCCCAAAGTATATCTTAGGGTAATGTTCTCTAATCAGAGTTTATCTAAATATAGTTTCCAAGGATTATACTAAACATCCTCTGATACCAACTTTAATTCTCTGACCCTAATTACCCAGAGTCAGTGCGTTATTACATAACATTTTCCTGATCACAAGGAAATAATGTCCCGAATTACCGATCCATTTATTATTATTGGAAACAACATTCATACATAAGTTAAAATTTACAACTTGAAAAGAAATACAATACTAATTTATTCCATTAGAAACATCCAATCCTCCTTGATTATGCCTGCAAGTCACTCATAACTAACTTCTTCATATCCTGGTAAAATGAAATAGAAGAAAGGGGTGAGCTCAAACACTCAGTAAGGGTAAAAAATACAGTGAAAGATAACATAAATATTAGGCACGGTGAATAATAGGAAATACATGTCTTTACAAATAATTAACATGAACAATTTTATGGTAGGAATATGAGCTAAGTAATAATGCCATAATAAAACATAGTCATGGGTATTATACTAGTCGAATAACCACATGATCTATCAATATTATTTTTATAATGAGGGAATGTATAATGTCGGGCATTATGAAACATCTTGTCAAGGACTCAACCAAGATGTCTAAAAATTATTGTGGCCTTGGGTAAAACCATATATCAAATTGGGAAATGCCTCGGACAATTCCATGTCTAATTGTCTCATGAGACCTACCGATGCACCAAAGTGCTATAGCGGGCTCCACCTGTCACATACTAAGTCCAATACATTCCTCAAATGAAAAGGTTGAAACATAACACAAACATTCTTATTAAAAATAGCATAAAAAATTTCAATACTTTAACCATAAAACATGAATGGTATAAAAATAATACATCCATAGTTAAACATATCACAAAACCTTCAATAAAATATGGAATATTTGTATCATAATGAATCAACTTCAAACAAGTATAAAATCCATCAAAGGATGTTGACATAGATGAAATCAAAACTATTTGACAGAAATATCTCTTTCTTTTTTTTTGAAATCATTTAAAGTCACATAATTATAATAGAAAACATTTATTTTGAAAATATTTTATAAGATTGTAAGGGAAGCTTCGATGATGTTATAACGGCAGAGAATAACCATACCTGCCGTATAAGTTAAAAAAACATTCTTACCTTAATTTTGTCGAAAAGGTCGTAAAGTACCTTCTTTGGAAAATGACGGAAAGATTCATTTAAAAAAATATAAGGTAAAATAAGGGTATAAATGACATTAAACCATATTCTAGTATATAGTAAAAATGTTTTGAAATAATGTTTTAAGAAAATATGGATGTGGATGATAAAGAGGTCCCAGTAGATACTCACGTATAAAACAACTGTGGATAATAAAGAGATTGTTAGATTAACCCTTACCTAGTATTTTTCCTTGGTTGAGGGTAGGTTATCCTCCTGTATAATGGTTGAATCATTGTTATTAAATTATAAAAGAACCATATACATTAATATGATATTATATATGATCTTCTAATATTGGTTTGATAATGATATTTCAGTAGTATCGTCATTTCAGGTATTAACTAATTCGTTTTCCTTTATATGTTTTGATACATACGACATATTTTTTATGGATAGGATGTATTTTATTCATATCCAGAATGATATTATGTTCTTAATAATTATTTTTAATAACCAAATGAAAATTATTCTTGAATGGTTACGATGGGGAAATGAATCTCATCGCGTTCAGGGAGACAATAATCTATACGTACGTACGAGCGAAAATATCATTATTTTGAAAAAAGTATGTAAATAGATGGTATATCATATATACAGAATCATTAAAATGTTATATTTATTATTTACATCAATTATACATCATTATTATACCCATTCAAATAATAGTGTATTTGAATAACAACTACACCATGACGTGGAGACAGTACGCCATACATATGCACGTTTGGTGGCATGTCATTCATATAACGGATAGAATAATAAAGATAGTTGTACCATATTTATAATAACATCACAGTATATATAAGATAGTGGAGTTATTATTTTATAATGGTAACAACAAAGAAAGTGGAAGTGGATGAATAAAATAACTTGAAAGAGGGTGGTGAAATTATTACCTCTTATTCTGGTTCTTCCTTTGGATTTGATAAAAAGGGCTCCAGAGGCTGGCTTTCTAATCAATGTAACAACTCTAGGATGAATTTAGGGATGTTGGGAGGATATTTGGGAATGGTTTTTTTGAACCAAAAGGCTTTGGAGGTGTGAAATTAAGAGAATAGGAAGTGCCCATTTATAAGAGCGGTGAAGGTCACTTTAGAGAACGCTTGAAATATTATTTTATAATAAAATAATTTTCAGTTTATAATGGATCCAAAATGAATTATTTAGTGGATTGGGTGGGGATGTGTCGAAATAATCTCAACCAATAGGTTTTAGATAGGTTTAGGTCCCCATATAAACTTTATCATTTAGATTTAAATAATAGTTAAATAGTTTGACTTTTACCATGTCCCTTTGTATTTTTATATTATATGGTTAATAAAATTACTATAAACTACCGAGAGAACCCCATTCGGTTCATTAATGACATATATAATATTATTTAGGCCCTTTTCTAAACCTTATACTTTTCGGAATGTTATATCAACCAATAATATAGTATTTGTTTTAAAAACTCAATTATGTCAATTTTGACATTATTTAATAATTTATTTTTCTTAAAGTCATAAAGACATTATTACTTCAAAATAAAATTCATTGAATCGACCTTAAAATGTAATATTAACCTATAAAATTACTATATGGAATATAAACGTTCAAATTATATTTATATTAATATTTAGAATATCATTTATTTGATTCTTTCATTAATAAGGAAAATACTGCATCATTATTGTGTCATATATAAATATATTTATTTTATTTCTAAAAATTATAAATAAAATAGAATTATGTAGGAAATATTTTTATATTTCTAATTACTATTTATATTTTAATAGATAAATTATTTAATTTCATATAAAAATTGTTTTACTAAAAGATATTTGCTTTTGTTATTTTTGTCTTTACTTTAGATTATTTAATATAAAATGTCATTATCACACCCATGTGGCTCCATGGGATCCCAAAGTTGACCCGAGGCTTCCTTTGGTCGGATATGTATCAACCAATAGGAATATTACACATGTTAGGGTAATTTAGTATTATTTTAATATTACTTGTTTACCATTATTTACCGGATTTACCCTTTTACCATGGTAAATAAAATATTTACCGAAGTAATAATTCAAAATGTATAAAAATAAAAGTTAACTACTTACACAATATGGAACTAATGATTCCAAATATGGAATTCATTTTTACAAATTCAAATCATAGAAGTGGTAGATATTAATTTAAAATCAATTCCCGCTGTCAAAACAAAAAGTATGTTTTTAAGAAATAATAAATATCAAAGGATTGACACTTGTTTATGTCTAGTTTAAATGACAAATTACATCTAATGAAAAACATTGGATTAAATGGTAAAAATTTAATCTAATTATACTTTAAAACCACTCAATATTATAATTTAGAACTATAAATTATTTGGATTAAAAAAGTTTTTTTAATTAAAATTTAGTATTTTCACTATTCATCAAAAAACTGAATGTTTTCAAAAAAATACCAAAATTTAACCCTAAGTTAATTTTGATATTATGAATTAAAAAAGGAATTCTATTTCACCAAATTCAAAACATAGAAGTTTCATTTATTAATTTACAATTAATTCCCGTTTCCAAAACCAAAAAGCGGGTTTTTAAAAAAATTTAAAACTATCAAAAGATTGACATGTGTTTATGTCAAATTTAAATGTGAAATTACTTACAATGACCAAAATTGTATTAAATGATAAAAAAATAATATAATTATACTTCCAAACCATTCAAATATATAACTGAACACTATAAATGTTTTTGATTAAAAAGGTTGTTTTTAATTAAAATTTAGTATTTTTCACTATTCACCCAAATATGAAAGTTATGAGAAAAAAACAAAAAATTTATCAAAACTAAATTTTTATGTCCGGATTCTAAAGAAGAATTTTATTTTGTCAAATTTAATATATAAAAGTGTTAAATATTGGATTTAAAAAGGGTTCTCGATTAAAAGGCCATAAAATTATTTTTTTTTTGAAAAATACTTCTTTTATCTGAAAAATGAATTTGTTCTTATGTTATGTCTAAAAAACACATAATATGGATTCTAAGATTTTATAGAGTATATAAAATTCAAAATTCGTTTCACACTATTCATTACTGCTTTTTGAACGACTAGTTTGGTAAGTTGTGGTGCGCTCAAACTCAGTGTTTAATGTTGCACAAGTTATTGAATTACTTTGAAAAGATAATTTATAATAAAATCTTGGGGTGTTAGAATTATAATAGGAAGATTCGTTACAAATCTGACCGACTAATGCATTCTTATACATAGACCTTGACCACTCACTTAATACATTTTAGGGAAGTGTAAACATTATATAGGGTACTTATTAGATATGGTATCAGCAATAATATTTTTTTATATAGTCCATGATGATTTCACATGATTAGAAGGGAATTTCATTTCTTATGGGGTGGAATAATAGTGTAGTTGAAATGTATTTTCAAATCATATATTCTAGATCTTAGTTTTATCTTCATTCATATTATTTTTACCATGATAGGAGGGCTCCATATTAGATCTAGAGATACAACTCTAGATCAGGGATGTGTATATCTTGTTTTTTTATAGTTCAAACATTATTTATATATCTGGTTTTGTATATTATTTTGAATGAGTTATTATATCATGTGGGGAGATTTTATGTGAAGTTATGATCTGATGATGAATGGGTTTTCACCTATCATATCTCCATATATTTTTTATCTGGAGGTTGATGAGGTATTCATAGAGATACCTGACTGTGAGGGGTATTCAATCACTACTATATTAATGATTAAGCTTACTGTAGAGGACATCATGGATGTAGGTATTGTTGAGTCAAAATTCTTCTTTTGACTTCCCTATTCCCTTTTATTTTTGAAATCACAAACTCTATTTCAATAAAAGTATATGTTGTTTTATCATACTTACATTAAGATTTTTTACCATTTATTTTTATAATTTACATATTGTGTATGATATATAAAATAGACACCAATAAATTAAAATATAACAATTTTCATGGTTATCCTAATAATCTAGATACAGTTTTTCATCGTACACACTAATTAAAATTTTATCTAACACACTGTTCAACTTTAGTACTGAAAATTTTATCATATCGATATAAATCCTACTAACTCCCATTATGATAACCATCATACTAGTTTTATTCTAGTTTTTTGAATCTAGAAAATACAATCACAATTAAAGGAAAACTGTTAAATCATAATGATTTCATGTATTATGCTTCAATATGTATTGAAACTATTTTGTTGTTTTAGTTATAAAATGACCTTTGGATTGCCCAGTGTCCAAGTCCCGCTGTATTTTTATGATAAAATATGATTGTTTGAATCCAAGAAGACTGTTGGGGCATTTCACTATAAATAATAGGTCATTTGAATGAGTTCAAGGGTGTAGTGGTACTAATGTAACACCACCCTTTTTAGGTATGTATCCTTTTTTATGATTCTTTATGTTTTTAAAGTGCATGGTATGAGTTGAGAAGAGGTTGGGAGAGTTTGGAATGGTTTTGATTAACTTTGGAGGCTTTTATAAGAGAGCACGATTTGAGCACGGTTAGGGGAAACTGTGCGGGTTCTCCAGGAAACCATGCAGGGGGACGAAGTAACCTTCGCACGGCCTGTGCACGGTTTTCCAAACCATGTGAGGTAACCGTGTGGACCCCTCCTCTCAAGGCAGTGGTGTTCACACAGTTAGCGCATGGTTTGTCAAACTATGCGGCCACATTAAATCAGGGTTTTAAAACCGGGGTTCACTCGGGCTTGCCTCATTTCTCTCCAAGATTCCTCCCACCCAATCCTCACTCGATATTTTATCCTCTCAAAGGTTATAGGGGATCTACCACACGTTTTGGGAGAAAATCGAAGGGGTATCATGGTTATTTGAAGGTGGTTCTTCTCAGGTAAGTCTCCTCTCGTTGTTCTTTGTGGTTTCATCTAGATCTACATCACCATCTCTCTCAGTTTTCTAGATCTACACCCTTTGTGTGTAGATTTAGGGTTTTGGTTGGATTAGATGTTAATTTTAAGGCTATTAGATGTTAGGGAAGGGTATCTAGAGAGGTTTCCGTGGTGCATTCACTGGTTTTGAAGAGTAATGGCTTGTGGGTCGATTTCGTCAGAACTCTAAAGGTATGTGGCATCTATCTCGACTTCACATGGTTAGAACTAGTGGTTTGGTTACAATTAATTTGTGTTGCTTAAAATTAATTGTATTTTTTATGTGAAAAATTGGATGGAAATCCCTTTGGTAATGGTTTGAGAATTTTTGGGAAAAAGGGGCATGTGGCGAAATGCCCTTGATGTAATTATAAAATGGGATTTTAAAATGAGTTGTTTTGTTAGTTTGATTAAGATAATTTGAGAAAATGGTTTTTAATAAAAAGTGTTTTTTTATTGAAATGTGTTTCGGTATGGAAAATTATTGAATGGTGTTTTCAATAAAGGTTTGATTTATTGAAGTGGACTGACATGTAATGGAAATGGCGAATTTCATATTGTTGTGGCCTTGGAGGGTTACATGATTGGTTATGGATTATGTTGGAAATTGTGGATTGAAATGTTGTGGGGATTTTGGTGATGGGCGTGAAGTCCCACACCAGTGATGGGAGGGTGATGGGCATGAAGTCCCACACCAGTGATGGGAATGAACTCCCACACCATGGAGGAAACGAGTTGGATGTTAATGGTATTGGTTGTGTGACATAATGGGTGTATGATTGTGATATGTATGTGGTCTTGAAAAAAGGTGAATGGAATGGGAGGTAAGTCCCACCATTTTGGGTTGTCAGGTAGTGGGCGGGAAGTCCTGCTAGCTGAAGATGGGGTGAATGAGTTGGGTGGGAAGTCCCACAGTTATGGTTGCTTTATTGTGTGTTGCTTTGTAGAGATAGAAATTGTTGTGGAGATGTGAAATGGTTGAATTGTCTTCCTTGCATGGCATGGTTTGTTGGGATTCCTTTTGTGGCATGTTTGGATCATGGCATGATTGTTTGGCTTTCCCTGGGTTTACATGGTTTGGGCAAGATGGATTGGTAATGGTGTGTTTGGCTTATGGTATTGGATGCACTTGTGATTCATTTATATAAAATGTTTTATATAAATGTGCTAATGGTTTTATCCTATTGGCATGTGTAGGGAAGTCCTTTGGGGAAATCCTACTGAGTATTAGTACTCACCCCCTTCTTTGGCACTTTGGTGCTTTTGCAGATGTCGTTTTTCAGGACATAGGTAAAGGTAAGGCATCATATTGCTAGTGGTTCATGGTGATGCCTGAGATGTGTTGGTGGATCTTGGATCTTGGAGCTTGGTGTAGAGCTGTGGTGGTGTCATGGCTTGTGGTGTTCCGCTGTTTAGTTTCCACTTTGTACTTTAATGTTTTTTGGACATGTCTAGTTGAACGGTTTGGGGTATTTGATGGATTTGTTAGTATAATATGGTTGGGTTTGATTGTCCATGCATCTTTTGTTGTTGGTTGGTTGAGATGGGTGATCTCCGTAAGGGAAAATAGTTCCCCACTATTCATTGAATCCTTCGGCATTTATTGCCATCCTTTGGCACCCTGGGAACATCGCAAGACCATGTAACCCTTACTGCTTCCTCAAGCCAATGAGGTAGGGGCGGGGTGTTACAACTGACCTTTTTAAAAAAAATTAGACACTATGCGAGTGCTCTGCCAAATTTATTCTTCGTGTGAAGGAATCTAAAGACATGTTTTGAAATACCCATTCTACATACTTGTTACTTCCAAGAGTTTTTCTTGGCCTAGATCGACTCCAATTGTTGGTGATTAAGATTGAGGGCTTTGGTGGATGGGAAGAAAATTGTGCTGATCATTTGATGATAGATGGATTCCAAGACTAGGAAGACAAAGGTGCCAATCACCTTCTTGATCATGGTATTGTAGGGATATAAAGGCCGAAGCCAATCATTGTATTAAGGGATTACCCTTTTGTGGGAAAGACAGACTTTATTAAATGTATAAATCAAGGGGCCTTTATCCAAGGTTATTGGATACCCTTGTCTTTTGGTTAAAAGAACTGTATTCTTTTACTTGTTTACATTTCTATTGCTTTGTAATAAGAGGTGAATCATTTTATATATTTATTTTTTATATTCTCTATTGTGTGATTAAGATCTTTGTAATTACAATTTTATTGATTATGATCTTTTCAATTACTCAAAATGATTCAGTACACTTTATGATTGAATCATTTTTTAGTTTTACTCTAATCATCATCACCATTATGATTGTGATATTTTATATGATTAATCTATTTAAATTATTTCAATTTTGAATACGATTAATTTCATTTATAACCTATGGATTACATTATCGCAATCAACCCGATTACAATACTTTTATAACTGAACCCAAGTCCATATCCGATTAATGTTTTAATATATTAAGGCGTATTGTGAATAGTTTTTTTTAATTATTTTAAACTAAATTCCTTTAGGGGTTAAAACAAAAAGTTTTTAGACCCATAATTCACCCCCTCTTGTATTTTGCCATCTGTATATTCATTATGATCCAATAATGGGTATTATAGGAGGTTTCCACTGCTTATATATTTCATTTATTTACTTTTGAAGGTTATTTATATTTATTTTATAAAATTTTTGTTTATAAATATTTATTAAACTAACATATACTATGGAAAAAGAAATTTTGTATTGTTTTAAAGTTGGTAGGACTTAATGTCAGTTTAATTGATAATATCAGTACTAAAGGAACACCAATTTTTTATGTAAACGATTATTAATATTGTAGATATACAGTGATGACCTTTTTAATCGACACTATAGTTGACAACTTTTTCATACTAACTCGAGAGTATAAAATTCCTAAAAATGATGTTAGAACCTTTACAAATCAGGAGAAACATGAATATCAATTGAATTACAATTTATGGAATACATTAGTTCATTCTATGACCAGAAATATATATAGCCATATTTAATCTTGTGAAGTGGCCAATAGTATTTGGAAGAATCTAGAAATCACTATTTTTGGTACATCTAACATGGTAGATACTAGAAGAGCTATGGTAAGAGAAGATTATCAAGATTTTTAATTTTCTTATAGATAACCTGTTTGTAAGGAACAACCATAATTTATGAAAATTATGAATAGTTTAAAATCCATTTGAGAGAAAGGACTAGATAATGAAATCGTAGTTGAAAATATCATAGATATCGGGGAAAATTAATGGGAGTAAAAAAAGGAAAATTGTTTATGAATCAATAAAAGTTAAATATTTCACTCTTCATGAGTTGTTTGGAACTCTTTTTCAATATGAGAAAAGATTTAAGAGAGATAAATAAAATGGAAAGTAAATGAATGTAGTAGTTTCTTTTAATTATTCTTAAAATAAAAATAAATACAAGACTCCTGATAAAGTTGTTAAGACTACAATGACAAAGAAAGTTGTGGTTTAATCCGACTCATGTGAATTAGAACATTCAGAAAATGAATTTGTCAATATTGCTCAAAGGATAAAAAAGATAATTGGAAAAATGGATTTTCAATAAAAATATAACAAAAGTCACAAGGATAAGAAAGATAATAATGATTCTAAAGATACTTATTACAAATATAAGAAATATGGACACATCAGACCTGATTGTCCAAATCTAAAAAGGAAAGATAGAAAGGAAAGACATTATGAAAGGAATCATAAAAAGTATTATAAGTCAAAAGGGAAAAAGTTTTAAAGGAAAATGACTCTGAGAGTTCTATTAGTGGAGACACTTTAGATGAATCTTCATACAATGAGAAATACATACAAAATAATAATGGCCTTCTTACTAGAAACCCTATTGAAAATCAATGTTTCATGGAAGAGGTATACACTAATTAATCTTTGATTAACATTCCTTTAAACTAAAATTATTCTAATGAAAATAATTTCTCAAATTCAAATGAAGAATCATCCTCATACAATGATAATAATTCCTTACCTTTATATTATGATGTTTCTAGATTTGAAAAATTGTTTGAGAATGAAAATTGTAAAGATAGTAATAAATTTGAAAAGAAAAATGCTAGAATAAATGTTCTGACAAAAGAAGTATTAGATATTTTTAAAGATCTTGTTAAGATTTTTTTTTAAATTGGTTCTATTTATAAAAAACATGAGGATTCTAATTATGATAAGTAAAATATTTCAAAATATTTTGAAAAGGTTATTTCTGAGAAAATTGTTATAGATTCCAAACTCACTTATGAATCTAATACTAATATGGATAAGAATTTTATTATAAGACTAATTTTAGAAATATTTTCTTTAAAGAATCTCAAATCCAAATTTATCACTCATAGATAAGGTTTTGATAAAATGTATAATTTTTTTTCGTAAGGTAATAGTTTAAGAATATGATATACTCATTCAAAACCATTTTTTAGTAACAATTATTTTGTTCCTGAAAATGACCCCTTTTGTACCAAATGTCAATGTGGAGGTTATATGAACAAAAATTATTCCTTAAATAAAATTAAATCATTGGGGTTCCACAAAACCAATTTTTGAAAACAAATATGGGTTCCCAAAAATTTTCTTTCTATAATTTCTGGATCCAAAAATGTTTGGATTCTAAAAACATAAATGTTATATTTTCCGGAAATCAAAGGATGTGACAATAGTAAGAATTTATAGTTCATCGAGAGTGGATGTTCTAGGAACATTACTGGTAATAAATAATTATTTTAAAATATTATTGAAATGAATGGTGGGAGATTTATCTTTAGAGACAACGCTCAATGAAATATTGTTGGTATATGTAATATAGTTCTTCTCAGAAAATCATTTATTTCTAGTATTTTATTTTTAAATGGTCTTAGACACAACCTTATAATAATATTTCAATTATGTGATGACGATTACATTATGAAAATTAGGAATGATAAATGTATAGTACATAATTCAAGGAAGTTTTCATTATTTCTACTCATTGGCATGATAATATTTACGCACTAAACATAGAAGACCATATAAGACAAGACTTACTTTGACTTAGTGGAATGTAAAATCAATAATTATTATAGAATAGAATATTAGGAAAATATAATCATAAGAACATATATAGATTTTCCAAGAAAAGACTTATTAAGGATCTATCATATCATAGATTTGATTCCTCAAAAGTCTATGACCCCTAACAATTTGGAAAGAACATAATTTAAGCTTTAAATAAATTAGTGAAGTTTCAAATTCTGATACTTTATAGTTGGTTCAGATGGAATTATTTAGTACTATATGAACTATAAGTATTGGAGGCAAGTATTATGTATTTTTCTTAGTTGATTACTACACTAGATATACATGGGTCTATTTTCTAGAAAATAAATATTAATACTATTTATACTTTAAAAATTTTGTATCCAAAGTTAAAAATGAGAAAATCCTTTCACTGATAACTATTCATAGTGATCATGGTGAGGAATTTAAAAATTATTATTTTGAAACTTTTTGTAGTAAGAAAGGAATTACACATAACTTTTCATCTCCTAGAACTCCTCAACAAAATGGTGTTGTTGAAATAAGAAGTCATATTCTTTAAGAGATAACAAGAACCATGTTGTGTGAATATTATTTTTCAAAACATTTTGGGGATAACACCGTGAATATTTCTTTTTATACTATAAATTGAGTTTTACTTATCCCATTTCATAATAAAACACCTTATGAGTTATATATAGGATGAAAACCAAAAGTTTCATAATTCAATGTATTTTGATGCAAAGTATTCATTTTGAATACAGAAGATAATTTAAATAAATTCAAACCCAAATATGATGAAGGTATTTTCTTAGGTTATTCCACTACTTCCAAGGCTTATAAAGTTTTTAATAAAAATTATTGTACTATTGAGGAAACAGTACATGTTAAATTTGATGAACCTGATCCTTTTGTTTTTAAACAACCCCAATCCACATCATCTGATGTGTCTTGAAAAACTGATTATTATCCTTTTATTGAAGACTTTTAAAATAATAAAAATAGTCAAGAAATTGTTTCTAAAGTATTTAATCCAGCTGAAATTCTATCTTATGTTGATGAATAGGTTTTACAAAACCCAAATAAGTAGTTTCTTAATAATAATCCTAGTGATAGTATCATTGGAGATGTAAATCGACATATAAGGGCGATAATTATTTAAGAAATGAAGTAGAACATCTAGCATATCATTCTCAATTTGATCCTAAAAGTTCTGATGAGGCTTTAGGTGATGAATATTGGATTAATGAAATGTAAGATGGACTAAATGAATTCAAAAGCAATAAAGTCTGGACCTTGGTTGAAAGACCAAAAAAATATTCTATAATTGGAGTAAAATGGGTATTTAGAAACAAATGTGATGTAAATTGAATAATCATTAGAAATAAATCTAGATTAGTTGCTAAAGGTTATAATAAACAAGAGGGAATAGATTATGAAAAAACCTATGCTTTGATCACTAGACTTGAATCTATTTGTATTCTATTAGCCTTTACGTCATTATATAATTTCAATATATTTCAAATGGATGTGAAGTGTGATTTTCTTATTGGATATGTTCAAGAGGAAGTTTATGTTGTACAACCTCCTAGTTTTTAAGATTCAAGACATCATGAAAATGTTTTTAAATATAAAAAATATTTATATGACATTAAACAAACCCCTAGATCCTGGTATGATAGATAAACATGATTTTTGTTACACAAAAATTTTGTTAATGGAATTGTTGATCCAACAATTTTTGTAAATAAATAAATAAAAAATGTTTTGATCATTAAAATTTATGTTGATAAAATTATATTTAGATCAACTCAGAAATATTTAACTGATTCATTTGTGAATATTATGAAATCTGAGAATGTAATGAGTATGATGGGTGAGTTAGATTTATTTCATGGTTTTTAAATTTCTAAAAAACCTAATGGGTATTATATATTCCAACATTATTAGATTAAAGATATTCATAAAAAATAAGGATGCAAAATTTATAAAAGTATTATTACTCCAATCAATATCTCAAATACTCTTGAAATTGAGGATGATTGACAACCAAAAAAACAAACAACTTTTAAAGGGTTGATAAGAAGTGTACTATAATTAACCGCTATTTGTCTAGAATTAATGTTTTCAGTTTGCTTATGTTCAAGGTATCATGAAAATCCAAAGGAATACCATTTAAAAGATTTAAAAATAATTTTTCTTTATTTAAAGGGAACTTAGGATTTGTGGCTTTTTTATTCTTCTAAAATTTATTTTGAATTGAAAAGTTATTCAGATTCTGAATTTTGTGGTTTTAGAAAGGATATAAAAATTACATCCAGAACTTTTCATTTCATAGGCGATTCATTTGTTTCTTTTTATTATAAGAAACAATACTCAGTGGAACATTCCATTTCTAAATATGAATATATAGTAGCTAGATGTTGTTGTTCTCAAGTGTTGTAGATGCAACACACACTCATTTATTATGGCAAACATTTTACTAAAACTCAAATACTATGTGATCGAACTAGTTCCATAGACATAAGAGAAAACACTTCACATAAATCACATGAAAAACAAATAGATATTAATCCTCACCTTCTTAGGGATCACACACTAAAATGAGATATCATTTTATAATTCATTAGAACATAAGAAGAATTTGCAGATATTTTTATGAAGCCATTATCTTTTGATAGATTTGGATATATTAAACAAAAGCTAGGAATGATCAACATCAATTAATCATTCATATCCACTTTATATTTAAACCATCTTCTTATATTAAGTCAATCATTCTAAAAGGTGGAGTACATATGTTTTGTATTCAAAATTTTTGTATTCAAAATCTTCATATTCCAATTTTTTGTATTCAAAATTTTCTTATTCAAAATTTTCATATTCAAAATTTTCCCATACTTATATTTTTCCTACCCATATTTCTCATACCTAATGTTATCATACCCAGAATTATTATACTCATTATTATCATACATGAAATTCCTATACTTATTTCTCAAACTAAAAATATTCATACTCAGGATTTTCTATTTTTTAAAAAAAGATTAACAATCTATGGAAACCAGTATATCAATATGAAAATTCTGAAAGGTACAAGTTACATTTTTTCAATCACATTAATAACTTTTAATTGTTGGTATTTTTAAAAAAAAATTAACATCTCAGTCATCTTGAATATGATTTTTTTAGAACCTCGATAGTTCAATTTTTTCTCAACCATTGGATCTATTTTATCTAATCTAAGTCACAGAATATGAATCATCATCATACCTTGCCTATATAAAGGGACCCCCAACCTTATCCCACATTGGTTTTTTTCATCCTTCATGTCGAATCTCTTCACCTTCTCAAATATCCTTGTATGAAATTTTTTGATCTTTGAGTAATTTTTCATATTCATGTCAAAGTCCACTTCATCCTCTCCAAAAGGCATTCCTTTAATAGAGATGATGGAAAATGAATTTTATTCAATTATTTTCCAAAGAGAAAGTTTAGTAAAAAAGGAATTTTATGAAAAATATGATTCTTCTTTAAAAGGAACTATACTTTTTCAAGGTTGGGAGTCAGTTTGTCTTGAAAAATACAAAACCAATCAGGATCTTGTTCCCATCTATGAGGTTATAAACTTTTAAAAGACCGTGAAAATTTAGGATGGATTGAAGATTTACAGTTATATGTCTGAAAAATAATACACCTTTTCTATAAAATAGACAATAATTTTGTTGGAATACCTTGTGAGGTAGAGGATTTATGTCCTACCTATAAGCTCCCAAAAGTTAACGTGACTTTTAATAAGAAAAGATGATAGGAATATCTTTTTGAGATTCATGTGGATAAATGGAATGTTTATCATTATTCATCATACAACTGTATAATATATTTATAGATGGAAGGTTTTTTAGTTCTAAGGAAGGGTGATAAGAAAAACCTAAAAGATTTAGATATTTTCATACTCGATTATTTGGTTAATTTCAGAAAATTAATATGATTGGTTTCATCTTTTAAAAAATAAAGAAATTGATGTCTGGTGCGATAAAATCTCAATTGATTATGTTTCCTAGAATTATAAGAAATATTTTTGTTGAGTCATTGATGTTATGTAAAGTGAAAATAAAGTCAAAAAAATGATTTTGAAAGATTATTTTATCATTGAAGAAACAATAAGAAGGATTATATTACATTTTAGTTTAGAAAAAAAGAAGTTTAGAAAAAATGTTGAGGCCGAACAATCTAAAGAAGCAGCTAGAGGAAGTCAATAGATTTAAAAACAATCAGTACTAATTATTTCTGAGAAGAAGGAAAATTCCCAATCTAAATTCCCTAAAAAGATAAAAAAGTAAAAAACAATACCAGATGAAGTTTCAACTTAGTGGAGGAAGAAAAAAGTATAAAGGAATGAGGTTGACCCCCAATTTGGTATTGACCATGTTAATGCTCTTGTTGAAAAAATCCGTACCCAAGAAATTATCAAGGAGTAAGAGAAGAAGAAGATAATAAAAAAGAGAACATATGATGCTATTGATATTGATAATATGTTAAGAGGAATTCAAAAATCTAGTTCCAATATTATTTTAAAAAAACATGTAGGAAAAATACCGTCAATTCTAACTGGAAAAGAACAATGTAAAGGAAAAGAAAATATTTGTAAAGAATTGGCTCCACCAAATAAATCTCAAAATAAAACTCCAGAAGAAGTTAAAGACAATTATTTAAGAGAAATTGATGAATACATTGGAGAAGAAGAAGAAAAAGGAAAGTAACAAGAAGAAAAGGGGAAGAATAATAGGATGAGGAAGAATAAGAGAATGTAAATCAAGAATAATCTATTCATAGTGAAAGTCATCATTCAATGAAAAATACCATGGAAACTTTTTATGAAACATATTTTAAATTTCCATCACCATGTATTCAATCATCAAAACTTGTTTCTAAGAAAATAATACCGGATAAAGTGATCCATATTTCTGATAAATAGGAGGAAACAATGTTCGATGCAAATCAAAGTCAATCCTTGTAGAATATTACCATTGAAAATAATTATGAGGATCTTCTTAATTTTGAAGAGGATATGGATTCCAATAGAACAAAATCAATAAAATGAGTGTAATAAATTGATCAACCATTAAAAATAATGGAAAGGATCTTACAATTATTTACAAAACATGATGAAAATATTGATATGATTTTTTATAGTCATAATGATTGATTGAACTCAGTAAAAGTTGTTAAAGACAATTTTCTATGTATTGAATCAGATTTAAAAGTATTTGAATAATGTTTTCCTAAAAAAATGGATTTAATTTTTTTTTCAAATGGTTTATAATGACGATGAAAGTATCAATACACAAGATAATATGATTGAAGATGTGAGTAAGCCGGTACATGAACACTCAGTATCCTTCAATAAGTTGATAAGTGAAACCGCTGCAAAATTAAAGTTTTTACAAAAATTCAGATCATCAGAATATACTCAGCATAGAGAGATCATGGATTTAATTATAAATATTTATTACTAGTCTTTGTAAATTACAAGGCTCAAGGAACTCAAGGATGAGGTATTTTATTTTAAGAATCAAAATTTTTTGTTGAGAAATATAGTTGAAATCCTAGAAATGGTAACTAGAGTTCAAGAATAAAAGTATACGGATTAAGAAGAAAATATTTAGGATTAGGAATAGAAGTATCAAATCATGGAAGAAAACATTCATAAATAAAATCAATTATTTTTCAGATCATAAAAATAAGTTCAAGTTGCTACAAGAGACTCTTGATAAGTTAATATATGATAGAAGATAATTCAATAATATTAAGTTAGTTGAATTCAATATTATTGAAAATAAAAAGGAGAAAAAATAATGTATTTTTGACCTCTTTTTTTATTTGTGTTATATTAATTTGAATTGAAAATTTTGTTTCATTATTATTGTTTCTTATATATTTGTCTCTCTAACTCTTTTAATTAATTTAAATACATTCCCTATTTTTGTTGTAAATCAAAAAGGGGGATAATGTTTTATATAGGGGAATAATGTATTTGATAGGGGATAAATTCATAAAAACGGGATAATGGGAAAATTATAATTAACAGAAGAATATTTTTAATAAGAGGGATATTTTTTTATAGAATAAAATACTTATAGATTTAATTATCCTAAGGTGGAGGTTAGTTATATTCAAATCATATTCAGAATAGTTTTAAAACTAAAATGTAGATAACTATAATTTTTCACTTCTGAATATGAAACTTTTATGTAATTTTATATTTTTTTCTAACTTGTGGTTTGTGCATTCCAAAAAGGGGGAGTTTTTTTGAGTCAAAATTATTCATTTTAATTTTTTATAACCTTTTTTTTGGAAGTCACAAACTATTTTTTTATAAAAGTATATATTATTTTATCATAACTACTTTAGATATTTTGTTTTACTATTTCATTTTTACGATTTTCATAGTATGTATGTTAAATATCGTACACACCAATAAATACAAATATAAATATTTTAATGGTTATCATAATAAGATGTATATGTTTTTTTATTGTACACACCAATTTAAATTTTATCATACACACTTATCAGCTTTCGTATAGAAAAGTTTATCATAACGATATAAACAGTATTGACTCTCATTATGATAATCATTATACTCCTTATATTCTAGTTTTATTTATAATGAAAATAAAATCATACTGAAAGAAAAAATATTAAAAAAAATATAATGTCATGTATTCTATTTCAACCTTAAATATGATTAATTTCATTTAAGACCTTTGGATTACACTATAACAATAAACTCGATTACGATACTTTTATAAATATACCCAAGGCCTTGTGTAATTAATTTTTGAATACATTAAGAGGTACTTTGAATTGAATTAGTTTAAATTATTTTAATTTAAAATCCTTTATGGATAAAAAATGTTTTAAACCTATAATTAACCCTCTCTTATATTGTTCCATCTGCATATACATTATAATCCAATATGTATTAATCTTGTGGATATGGTATAATAAATGATTCATTGATTGATTCTAATTATATTGGGTGATCTATATTCTTGGTGGATAACCCTTTCTAGATGATATTGGCATGATGATTCTCCTATTAAGGACATCAGTATCTATGATACATCACTTATAGATGATATTATTCTTAAATTAGCAGATAGGTGGTGGAATAATATACGTTGGACTCAAGAGATTAGTATAATGACAAGAATATTATGTTTTATGAATTATATAATTCATTGTTTCTTGATTGAAAAGGTTGATATATTTCTTGAACTATGAAATTTTTTATGCATTCCATGATAGTAATTAATTATTTTTTGTTGTATCATTACTTAGTTTATATGAAGTACTATGTAACAAGATTATGGAGACTCATTAGTATAAGCATGGGTTATTGGATGGGATTTTATGATTATATAACTTCTTTAATTACTATACGATGTTATGATAGATGATCTATATTAATATAATTTTATGGTGATTCATGAGATTTTCGGCGCATATATAGGAATATGATGATGATTTATTACATGGTAAGAAATATTTAAGTAATAACATTTGATGAAATATTTATAGTTAGAATTTTTAAAAAATACTAACATACCCCACTGATAGTTACATTAGAAATATTATGTTATGTTTGAGAAGTGTTTTTTTCTTGATGTTTAGACATTTTAGGTTCAAACATTTGGGATGTTATTGTAAGTTATTTAAATGAATAGAAGTCTGTTACTTGTCACTATTTGATCATATGGATGGATTTTTTCCTGGATTAAATACTTGATATTATAATATTGTGATGATTTTTTTATTCTAAATAAATTTTTTGGTCTTAGTTAGATTTTCTTTCTCGGTTGGATTCCTTCTTAGTGTCTGATTCATAATATTTAAGGTTATTGGGTTGTCCATGAACTTTTTCACTATGGATTTTGGTATTATGGGTCATCAGTGAGATATATGCTTAATGAGATGGAGCACATGTGTATGGTGTGAGTTTAAAGACATGACCCTTATTATTTTTTGATATTATCTCTTTAAAAAATATCAAATGAGTAGTGATGGTGATTGGACCCTAATTATTTTGTAACTTCTTATACATAAAGAGTTTGATAAAGTTAGTGGTGAGATATTATGCATCCACTGAGACTGTGAATTGGATAGTGATAGAATTAGAATCGATGATGTAGACCACATGAAAGGATGATTGTTATTATAATGAATAATGGATTTGTAAGGTCAATTTGGTGGAATTTTTATTATATTAACATTACATGATTTACCATACCAACATAGCTTGTATATATGAATATGCAAAGAAGATTCTATAGAGTAGAGAAAACTAGTTAGAGATGATGTTCCATGGAAAAATTAATATGGGGGAAGTAACCATCCAGTGTGAAGGGTAACTATTTCCATTTTACTTCCAAAATGGTACAATCATGTGCTATAAGGTTGTATTCCATATTTTGGTTAGGATAGTGTTAATTAGGAAATGAATAAACATACTCTTAATATTGTCTATGAAAAATATTATACTACTAGGTTGGGTGAGACACTTTAAAATGATAATTTATAAGGGCAATATAAGGAGTTAGCGATAAAATAGTCAAAATGTCATATTATTTTATTTTAAAATTAATTTTTTTACCAAACTAAACTATTTTTTGACATGAATTTGAAAAATATTAGTAAGAAAAATCACTCTACCATATTTATTATCAAGATTTTTCACTAGTTTCATGACAGGTATATTTATTTTATTTCTAAAGAGAGGATGATATTTTTAAGTGATGATTTAAGATAGGTGGATATTGTATTAACCTATCATTACATTCTTATGGAACTTAAATCAGTGGTTAGTTTACATAAATAAAAGGATGAGTAATTTATGTTGTTGTGTTATGGGATTGACTTAATGGGGTTTCTTGTGTCTCAGATAAAAAATATGAACAATGTTTTATTGATGGTCATGTTGGATAGAAATTTATTATTCACAACTCAGTTGAATTAGAGGATTAGAAATACAGATAAGTTATCCCTGCGGTTTGTGAAATCTTTTAAGATTTGCCTAAGTTTTGAGTGTGGTGTAGCATATTCATGTGGTCTCATAACCCACAGGTTATGAGAGTTATAAAAAATCCATTTTGTTTGAGCATGGTGGATATACATTGGTGTGAGTATAAACACTCGAGAACAATAACTCTAGATGGGGGCATTGATTTTTTATTTTTTAAGTTGTGTTCCCTCACTTGTTTGTTTAATTCAAGACTGAACAGATGTTTATAGATAATTAATGTAATTAGAAATTATGTTTTTCATTTGTATCTTGATTTATACCTTATGGAATTATAGACCTCACCATTTTGAAGGTGTATCTTCTATTGATATCTATGTATTTATTTAAGGTATGATACTTTTTTGAGGGTGTATCTTTCTTGGAGACTCATGTGGTGGATTATAAAATTTCAATTTGGGGGGAGGGGACATGAGGCTTTGAATATGAGGTTAGTCCTTCCAAGGATAAATTTGTTTGAGGGTGCATATATATTAAAAGTGTGAAAATTCTATGTTTTAGTGTTTTTAAATTTTACAATGTAATTTTAGTAATTTTTCACCTGAGTTGAAAAATAAAAATATTAACCTAGTAAATGACCTATAAATTTTAATTGATGTTTTCTTTGTGGTTAGAATGTGGTGTTTACCCTATGATGGATGTTTTATGTGAATTGAATGAAATTTTATATTAACATTTTATTTAAATAAACTATTAATAAAATTCACATTGTGCATATGTTTTTTTATTTTCTAAGGTAAAATGGATATTTAACAAGAAATATGATCCCATACTTTTTTTCCACAAATTTTACCCTAGATTGAGATATTTAAGTCAATGTGAATTTTTGGTGTGATTTGGATAACCTTAAATATTCACACCTTTTTAAAATTAATTATGAAATGGCTTGTGTGTTTCTTTTTTTTTATTAAAATCCATAACTCAAATTGTAATTTTTTTTATTTCCATTATGATTGTACAATGGTTTTTCTTTTTATGGAAAGTTAATTTTATTGTGGGTTTCAAGACAGACCCAAGATAGATTTCAAGCATTGACTATAAATTTTCATTTTGAATTATTCTCCTTTATCTTGAATGTTGATTGGGGGGAATATCAAAGGAGGATGAGAGTAAGTGATTGTGGTCCCCTCTAGGTGGGGGACCCAAAAAGTTTGCTTCTATTATCATTTCATGCCTCCAATTTCCATTATAGAAAATTTTTAGGATGTTTTTTAATCATTTCCAAAAATTTAAAATTGTGTTTTTTGATTTAAATTTATTTATTTAAAAAATTGAATGGTATTTATATTTATAATCTAATTAGTATCTTTATGAGGAAATAAGTTTTTATTAGAATTGAATAAATTAATAATTGATGAAGTTGAATTTTATTCATAAAAAATAACATTCTCACTAAGAATAGTATTGGTTGACGATCGACATAGTACCACCACAAAACCAAAATGGGTTTTTTGAGAATAAAACCTATAAAATTGGCTATGGATTCATATAAAAACCGATTATATGAGTGTAATGGTGAGACAATGGCAGATAAATCGGTGGAATTTGAGTGAGGTGGGGATGCCATCTGGGTATCTGGATATCTTGAAGATGTGGTGGTTGACCCTTAGTGGTAGTGGTGTTTATAATTAAGGGGAGACTGATTGGTGGTCTATAAGTTAGTAAAATGAGGTTGATGAGGAATTTGGGATCCTTTGAGGGGTGTTTTAGCAATTTGAAGATATAAAATGTTGTGATGGATGAGGACATAGCCCTATAAAAATTTCAAGGAAACTAGTTGTGCCAATTTTAATAGAAAAATATAATGGTTCCCTCTATTTTTTTATTTGGATATTTAATGTTAATGAAAATTAGAAATTTTACTTTTGGAGATTAATATGTGTGTGGGGGATCTAATAACGATTTTGATTACAAATAAATATGAGCAGCTTCCTATAATGACCCAATGTTTTATAAATATAATTCCATTCATATAATTATGTATTATAGTATAATCACATAATATTACATTGAGAACATGATCAAAACATTATAAATAAATAACGAGTGAAATAAAAGGTGTCTTTATAAGTTAAAGAATATATACCGATAAAATAGTAACATGACCTTTGGAATAGTAATGTAACCCTTATTAATAGTAAATCGACCAATTTATAAGTATCATCACCAATGAAAGTATAAAAAAATATCCATATTATAATTTACACTATCATATAATTATATCATCATATAAGTAATTAAATATTATAAAAAATGTTAATAAAGTGTTGGTATTTTTGTAAGTCATGTATATCTAATTACAATTTTATGAATAATTTAATAAATTAAAATATTTTTTTCTTCATAAAATGAATTCATAAATTAGTATTTTTATGTATTATTATTATAATATAATTTTAAGAGACTTTAATTAATTTCTCAATGTGTTAGAAAAGCAGTTTTAATTTTAAAATTTTATTTTTCATGTAAATTATGATTTTAATTAAGAATTAAATTTACAATATTTAGAAAATTATTTTATTAAAATTGATTTCATTTTTGAATTATGTATACAAAAAATGGTTCTGGTGATTTTTTTATATTTTTCTGAAATACTTGAATTTTTTATGAATACTGAAATATGATAATTTATAAAATAAAAAAATACATGAATTATTGACTCATGGGTCATGTTATACTACGGTAATAACCCTTGGTTTGAACTCACGTGATCTTTTTATTATTTTTGGTCATGATAGTCCCTAATATTCATAGTCTTGAGAAAAAATATTAAACTAATGATTAAAATAATGGGAAACCCCTCCTCTCCTCCACTATAAATACCATACCTATTTACCTCCTCTTTTCAAACATCTCAAGCACTGTACATAGTCAAACTTATACTCAAATATCACCCTAATCCCATATACCATGTCCAGGAGATCTTGGTCTCTTAAAAGACCAAAACCTCTCCCCTAAAGAGGCTCTTAATAAATATATATTCAAGAGGTAAATTACTCTCTTCATTTATTTTATTTTCTTTCAAGTACATTTCTTTATTTTTCTTTCGTGACCTCCTTTAATCCAAATATTATGGTAACACCAGTACATTACATTTACTATACTGTTTTTATGATAATGTAATAATTTATTTTCATCTCTCCTTTCCCCTCCTTTTATACAAGAAATGAAAACACCATCTGAGATGTGTTAATTCATCACATCCAAGGATGGCGTGTTTTCAATTTATTTTACCATCTTCAATTCTAGTAATGAAACCATTTTTCTAGTTGAAAAAAACTATAATATATTTATTATATTTTATTTAAGCTTCTGGAATCATTTGTACACATTATATTAATTTATAAATCAAAATGCATTCGTTGTGATAAAAAACCGCCAAATAACCAAATTAGTTATCAATAATATTTTATATAATGATTCATATTCACTCCTAATAACCAAATGAATTTTATAACCATTAAATATTCTTTATGTCCACTAATAACATAAATATTCAATTCTGGACAACAATTCTCATATTACATGTTTATCCTTACATGTATATAAGTAAACCAATCCTGAAAACCAAGGAAACAAACGCTCCCAAACAATTAAATTGAACCTCTTAACCCATAAAAAGGTAATGAATGAACATAATAGGTTATATTTAATCAATTTAATGTATAAGAGGTTATTTAAATATTAATTAATAAATTTAATTTGGTTATCTAGGAAATTAAGATCAAGTGAAGGACACCATCGTACTTAAGGTAAGGGATTTTACCCGAACCTCCTTTATTCATTTAAGTTGCTCTATATTTCTTTTTAACCAAATGAATTTATATTTTATTTTTATGTAAATATTATTAAATTATTAGTTTATTATTTAAAATCATGTATCAAGATCATTCATCATTCTTTTTTAGGGATTTACATGTTTTTAAATGGTTCCCTCCTCAATACTTCCTGATGAGAAAACTCATTTTAAGGGAACTTCTCGAATTCTTATCTATTTTAATGTACACTATATAATCTATTTATAATCCACCATTATTTTTATAAAATCAATCGTTTATTATGAAAAAATTATTGTTTCACTTATGGTTTTATATAAAAAATGATTCCCTTTTATATCTTAAATGACCTTTGATATTTTCCTTTAACCGCACTAATATGTTTTAATTATATTGTTTCTTAAGTGATATTTTTACACGTTTTTACTTCATGTTAACAAAAAATTTCATTTTTTATGCCTATTATAACATATTATTGTCCATGCATGATCTAATTCCATTCCTTCGTGGACATTTTTATGATACTCCAATTTTTTATGATTTATGAAATGATTGTGATACCCAATTCTTACCATGGGTATCCCTTATGTTTATATAATATTGACTGTGTACGGTTATATATTTCAAATGAAAATTCATTAACAAGTTATGATGGTTTTTCCCAAATACAACTCTAATTAATTGGGTAATGTTAAGTCTCTAGAGACATTATGTGCAACAATCTTTGTGGTTAGCCAAGACTTATGCTACAATGTGCAACAGTCATGGTTGTTAACCTTAACTTTTTATCCTCTATGCGCAAAAATCCTTGAATCTTTCTAAAGTCATGTTTTATGTTGCTTCCACATTAATATGACTCCATGTTTATATGATCCCATGCTTTATATGTTATTATTACATATATTTCATGCCTTTTTATGTCATTATGTCATGCATTCTAATCTATGCGGTAAAGTTATATTCTTATGTTTATTCCCTTGCTGAGTTTCTTAGCTCATTCATTTTTTCATGTTCTCCTTAGTTTATTCTATGAAGATGTATGAGAACAATGTAATTTAGGAGATCTTTATGAAGATTAAATAAAGAAATTTTTTATTTAGTTTGATGTTTTCAATTTTATGTACCTAGACTTCGAAGACACAAGACATTATGATCAATTGCTTATAATATGATGTTTAAATACTTATAAAATCGTGTAATGATATGTGTAAAGGATAGGGTCATTATGGTTGGTATCTGAGAATGGCCTAATTTGTTTTGGAGATTAGAAATAGAGCACTTTAGTACGAACCTTTGAGATGAGACTAAGTATAATAAAACATAACTGAATTTTGGTATGTATTGAGTAAGTTGTTTATCATGAAAATATATCACTGTCTAGATATTAACAAGTTGATGTGTCTCTTGCATAGATGTATCTAAGGGTAAAACCTGAAAATAGTGCTTTGATCTAGACTTAAACAGGAACTGGTGCATGAAAATGGGCCTTACTACACTCTTGGTTTGACACTGCTAGAGGATATAGTTTGGTAAATTCATAAGCTTAGTACAAACCATTATTAAGGGGAAAAAAGAATCCCATAAGAATAAATGTGAGGAAACAGATCATTGGTATTTTAGATTGAAACCTAGGGAATCACGATTTAGGATATACTTTTCCTTTAAGAGTTTATTCTTTTAGGTTTAATGTTTCCTTTTTATTATTATTAGTTAAGTATTCAAGCCCTATAATTGTACCTTATTTTTCTTAGTTAATGTCAAGAAATATAAGAACATGAGCCAAAAATATATATTATAAGAAATGTGACTATTTCCTTAATGATATACCTGATATTATGGGAATGGGAGCTCAAAACATTATGATAGTACTTACTCAACTTGCTCAAGTTATGAAAAATAACTTGAATCATGTGGAACTACCTACTCCACTATGGAAAGAGAATGTTGTCATCAAATCCATTATAGGGAAAAGAGATCCCATTTTTAGTGGATATTCTGATCACTTCCTCTCATAATAGTGTATTATCTCCATTGAAATGATATTCTCTATCTTCCAGTGCTCATAAGAATAGAAAGTCGCACTAGAGGTCTATCGTTTTTATGGGGAATATGATCAGTGGTGGACACAGATCAAGAACATGATGTCCTTGGAGGAAATTTATTCCATGTATTGGAAAGAATTAAATAAAAGATTTTTCAATAAATATTTTCCCTGAACCCTCCATCTTAAGATATAAAGAGAGTTCATTGGACTTAAGCATAAGGAAGATGAGTCTATTAGGGAATATGAAGAAAAATTCACAAGGCTTTAAATATATACCTTTAACTTTTCCATGAACATCGAAAGCAAGGTCGATGACTTCTTTAGCATAGTAGAGAAAATTATACAAAAAGTGTTCGTGATTCAAGACTTCAACAATTATTAGGAGATTGTATATTATGACCTTAAGGTTGAAATGGAGATAAGAGACTCTCAATGGTATCATTGTCCCACTGAAAAAAGCGAAAAACTGAGTCTAATATAGGTGGTTCGGAAAATAAATCCCATGATGGGAATAAGATCGAACATACTATGTGTCAAAATTATGGGAAGAAACATCTTGGGAACTATCTAAAGGGAACTGGGAATTTATTAAAATGTAAAAGAATGTGACATCTAGATATGAACTTTCGGAGGGATATAAAGAATCCCACTAATGCAGAATAAGAATGGAATGTTCAAATCAACACTTAGACTATGTTTTAGTGTTATAACTACAAGGAATATGGGAATTATATGAAAAAATTCTCTATGCCAATGCTTGTCATAAGAAATCATCAAAAACCTCCAAGGAAACAAGGAAGGGATTATACTATCACTACTACTGAGGAGGATCCAAAAAAAGATGTGGTGATAGGTACATTAGTTTTTCATCCAAGAATAGAGAATGTACTTTTTGATTGTGGTTCTACACATTCTTTCATATATTGCATGTTTAGTACAGCTGTTCAAACACCACAAAAAAATATAGAGGTTGAGTTATATGTGAGAACAAAAAATGGGGGAATTATTGTGTCCAAGGATTATAACTCTTCCCCAGTAAATGTTTATGGACTGAACCTCACAGAAAATATTTTAATGCTTCCTCTGGTGATGTTAGATGTTATTTTGGGCATGGATTTACTATCTTTATACATATCCAACATTAATTGTAAGGAATGAGAGAAAACTCTTCACATAAAAGAGTATACTCCAATCCTATAAGAGTGTAAGGTGAAATATGAATCTACTTTAGAATCATTTTCTCAAGTGTGGATATTACTTCCTTATAATAAATCATGTCTAGCTTAAATGATTTAGATAAATGAGAGAATCAATCTCAAAGACATTCCATTTATAAGGGACTATTCTAATGTATTTCCTGAAGAATTGGTTGGTCTTCCTCCAGATTGAGATGTTGATTTCTCAATTGTACTTATTCCTGAATATCTGCAAATATTAAAGACAACTTATAAAATAGAAACTGTAGAGTTGGGAGAACTGAAGAAGCAGTTACATGAGAATCTGGAGAAGAGTTTTATATGCCTAGGAGCTTCACCATGGGGTGTACTAGTCCTTAAAAAAATGATATATCTTTGCATCTCAGTATTGATTTTCATGAGCTCAATAAAATCATAATAAAGAACAAGTATCCCCTACCTCAGACAAATGACTTGCCTGGTCAGATATGTGGGGCCGATTATTTCTCTAAAGTGGGCCTTTGGTCGGGATATCACCAATTAAAGGTGAGGAAGGAATATATTCCAAAAACTACCTTTAGAACAAGGTATGGAAACTATGAGTTCATAGTTATGACATTTGGAATTACTAATGGTCCAACAATATTTAGGGATTTAAAGAATATAGTTATTATAGATTACCTCAACAAATTTGTGGTAGTCTGTATTGATGATACTCTAATATACTCCAAGAGCAAGGAGGAACACGAGGAGCATTTGAATATTGTGCTAATAACTTTACAAAGGGAGAAACTATATGAAATTTACATTAAATTTGATTCCTAGATGGAGGAAGTATCCTTCTTAGGGAATGTTATCACCAGTAAAGGTACATCTGTACACCCTTCTTAGACAATGGCAATTGAAGAGTGGCCTGTGCCAGCATCTGTAACAGAGATCTGCAACTTTCTGGGTTTAGTAGAGTATTATCGACAATTTGTGAAGAACTTTTCAAGATTTTCAAACCCAATGTCCAAGCTAAAATAGACAGGGGTGATGTTTTCCTAGACACAAGAATGTGAGAAAAGCTTTATAGAGCTCAAAAAGAGGCTCATCACTACGCAAGTACTCACACTCCCAACATGTGGAGAACTCATTTCGATGTGCAGTGATGCTTCAAAGAAGTTATTAGGATGTGTGGTGATGTAAAATGACATTGTGATAGACTACTCCTCAGGGTAGCTGAAAATCCATGAGAAAAACTATCCCACACATAATCTGGAGTTGACGACTATGATCTCTGCATTGAAAATCTAGCGACATTTTCTCTATGGGGAGAAGTGTGAGATATATACTGATCACAAGAGTATATAATTTATATTCACATAACAAGAGCTTAATATGCACCAAAAAATATAGTTATATCTCATTAACGATTTTGACTGCTCAATCCAGTACCATCCACATAAGGCAAATAATGTGGCAGATTCTCTAAGTGGAAAGAAACCTGCATCTTTTTTAATGATGAGAATTTAAAAGGATCCAATATTCATAGATTTTTAGAGGATAGACATGAGAATAATTATTTGAGGAACATCATTGATCCTTTATAAAATGATTTTTCAACCATCCATCATGAAGAAAATAAAGGATTCTCAAAGAAGTGATGTGGAAATTTAGAAAAGGGTGGAGGCTATCATAAATTGGAAATCATCGGTGTTCAAGATTGATGAGGAAGGAGTTGTAAGATTTGGGTCATGATTTTGTGTACCGTCTAACCCCATGATAAAGAAGGAGATTCTGAATGATGCACATAGCTCATCCTTTTCTATTCACCCATGGAGCACAAATATGTATCAAGATCTCCAAGCGAATTATTAGTAGGACAATATGAATAAGAATATTGTTGAGTATACCTCATAGTTACTAGTATGTCAAAAAGTGACGGATTAATGGAAAAATTATAAGGGGTTTAGGAAATGACTACATATACCAACATGGAATTGGGAGAACATCACCATTGATTTTTTCAGTAGACATCTAAGGACATCCATAGGAAACAAGGTTATATGGTTCATTTTTTATTTTATTACAAAGAAAACTCACTTTATCACAATTCAAGAGGAATTCTCATTGGATAAAATTGAAAAAATATATATCAAAGAGGAGGTAAGGCTATGTGGAGTACGAATATCTATTTTATCCAATCAAGATCCGAGATTCACCTCAATGTTCTGGAAAAGTATCCAATATGATCTAAGAACTAAAATTAACTTCAGTATGGCCTATCATTTTCAAACCAATGGACAATATGAGATAACTATTCAGACACTAGAAAAAATGTTGAAAGCATATTATATGGACTTAAAAGGAGGATGGGACCAATATCTTCCACTGGCAGAATTCTCTTACAACAATAGTTTCTACTTGAGCATCCAAATGACACCATATGAAGACATTTATGGGAAAAGTATTAGAACATTGTTATGCTAGGATGAAGTCGGTGAGGATAAGCTGTTAGGGCCCCAAATGGTCGAAGAAATGGTGGAGGAGGTCAAAAACATACATTATCAAATCAGGGAATCATAAAGTTGAAAAAAAGCTATGTAAATTTTTTTTTGATGAGGCCTTGAGTTTATAGTTGGATATATGGTATTCCTTCGCATATATCCATGGAATAAGGTCATGAGATTTGGGAAGAAAGGAAAGATAAGTCCCAGGTACATCATCCCCTTCATGATTCTTGATCGTGTTGGAGTTGTGGCCTATCGACGAGTACTTCCACCTACCATGTATAAAGTACATGATATATTACATGTATCCCTCTTAGTAAAGTACATATCAGATCCTTCACATTTATTTTCCTCAGATATGGTACAATTGGGGAATGATCTTTCTTACAAGGAGTATCCAGTGAAGATTTTAGATCATAGAAATACAAGTTCTACGTAACAAGACTACTCACTTGTTCAAAGTACTATGGTGAAACCATATTTAAAAAGAGGCAACATGGGAACCAGAGGAAGCGATAATGGAAAAGAACCCACACCTATTTTCTGCTTAGCATGTAAAATGAAATTCAATGGGGAAATTTCACAAGGGGGAAGAATGTAATGAAATAAGGTTTTATCAATGAAATTCCATTCTTATAATTTTGTCTTATAGTGTAATCACATAAGATTACATATAGATCATAATAAAACTTTATAAATTAATGAAAAGTAAATTAATGGTGTCCCTAAATGTTAAGGAACATATACCAATAAAATAGTAACTTGACCTTTGGAATAGTAATGTGACCCTTACAAATATTAAACCAACCAATTTAATAGTATCATCACTAATGAAAGTTTAAATAAAATTTATTCATCTTATAAGTGACACTATTATATAATTATATCATAATATAAGTAATTAAATATTTTAATATTTATTAATAAAGTGTTTGTATTTTTGTAGGTCAAGTATATTTCATTACAATATTATAATTAATTTAATAAATAAAAAGAAAATTTATTTTCGGAAAATTAATTCAAAAATTAGTATTTTGATGAATTATTGTTATAAGATAATTTTAAGAGAGCTTAATTAATTTTTCAATGTGTTAGAAAAGAATTTTTAATTTTAAAATTTGTGTTTTCCATGTAAATTATGATTTTAAATAAAAAAATAAATTTCTAATATTTAGAAAATTATTTTCATAAAATGGAGTTCATTATTTAAGTATACACGTTGAAAAATGGTCAGGGTGAACTTTTGGGGTTTTCTTAAATTCTTGGATTTTTGATGAATAGTGAAATACGAAAATTTGAAAAATAAGAAAAATACACGAATTATTGAGTCCTTGGTGATGTTATGTTGTGGTAAGAACCCTTGGATTGAACTCACATGCTCTATTTACTATTTTTGGTCAAAATAATCAAGGATTTATATATTCTTGTGAAAAAATATTAAACTAATGATTAAAATAATGGGAAACCCTTTCTCTCCTCCACTATAAATACCACCCCTCTTTACCTCCTCTCCTTACACATCTAAAGCCTTGAGACTAGTAAATATTCTGCTCAAATATCTCCCTAGGACCCTCTCCCACGTCTAGGATCTATTAATCACATAAAAAAACCTCTCTCCTAAAGAGGCTCTCAAGGAATATATATTCAAGAGATAAATTCATCTTTTCATTTCTATTATTTTCTTTGAAGTTTCTTTCTTTTTTTAATTTCCTTACCTCATTTAATCCAATTATTATGATAAATTCAGTACCTTAAATTTAATTTAATTTTTATGATAATGTAATAATTCATCATCATCACTCCTTTCTCCTCCTTTTATACTAGAAATAAAAACACCATCTTAGATGTGTTCATTCATCACTTGCAAGGATGAAGTGTTTTAAATTTCAATTACCATATTCAATTCTAATCATGAATTTTTTTTAATTATTTTACAAGACTATAATATATGTATTATTTCTTATATAAGGTAATGGATTATTTTTTACACATGATATTTATTTATAAAGAAAAATGTGTTCGTTGTGATAAAAAACTACAAATTAACCAAATCGGCTATCATTAAAGTTTTATATAATGATTCATCTTCACTCCAAAAAACTAAATGAATATTATAACCATTTAATCTTATTGATATTCACTAATAACATACAACTTCAATTTTGGACAACCATTCTCCTCTAATGTGTTTATCCTTACATGTATATAAGTAAACCAATCATGAAAACCAAGGAAACAAACGCTCCAAAACAATAAAATTTAACCTCTTAACCCATAAAAAAGCTCATGAAAGAACTTAAAAGGGTTGTAATGAATCAAAAAAATGTATAATAGTTTCTATAAATATTAATATATAAATTTAATTGGGTTATCCCATACATTAAGATCATGTTAAGGACACCATCATACTTAAGGTATGGGATTCTACCAAAACATCCTTTATTCCTTCTGGTTGCTCTATCTTTATTTTTACCCAAATGAAGTTATATTTTCTTTTTTATGCACATTTTATAAAATGTTATGTATATTATCCAAACTCATGTATCAAGATACCTTCATAATTCTCTTTTTGGTGATATACATGTTTTCAAATGGTTCCCTCCTCAATACTTCACGATGAGAAAACCCATTTTTAGGGAACTTCTTGAATTCTTACCCATTTTTAAGTACACTATATAATATGTTTTAAGCCACAATTATTTTTATTAAATAAATATTTTATTATGAAAAAATTCTTGTTTCACTAATGGTTTTATTAAAAATATTATTCCCTTTTAATTTTTAATTGACCTTTGATATTTTCCTTTAATCTCACTAAAATGTTTTAATTCTAAAGTTTCTTAAGTAATCATTTTACATGTTATTACTTCAAGTTAAAATAAATTTTAATGTTATGCACCCATTATACCATATTATTATTCCTAAATGATCTAATTTTTTTCCTCCATGGACATTTTTATGATACTCCCATTTGTTATGTTTTATGACATGATTGTGATAGCCAGTTCTTTCAGTGGGTAACCCTTAGGTTTATATATGATTAATTATTTATGATTATATATGTGTAAAGAATATTCATTAACATGTTATGATGTGTGAGCCTAGATAGAACTCAAATTCATTTGATATATTTGAGTCTCATGAGACTTTATGTGCAACTATCTTGGTTGTTATCCATGACTAGTCCTACAATGTGAAATGGTCTTGGTGGTTAACCTTGACTTTCGATTGTCTATATGCAGTGATCCTTGACTAATGATAAAGTCACATTTTATATTAATAACACATGACTATGATACCATGATTGTATGATCCCATGTTTTTTATGTTTTTATTCTATATGTTCCATTCCTTTTTATGTCATTATGTCAGGCCTTCTAAACCATGTTCTAAAGCCTTATTATTATGTTTATTCCCTTACTGGTCTATCAAGATCATTAATTTTTTCATGTAATCCTCATGTTATCTTATGAATATATATGATCAAAATGGAAGTTAGGATATATTTATGAATATTAAATAAATAAATGTTTTATTTAGTCCCATGTTTTCATTTTTATGTACCTAGTCTTCTAAGAAAGTAGACTTTACGATCCTTGGCTTGTAATATGACATTTAAATATGCAAAAAATCATGTAATTATATGTGAAAAATATAGAGTATCAATAATTATAGTGGGAAATTGTATTATTGTATTGATCACATGGATTACATGGTATTATATTTTATTATACAACATGAGGTATTGTTGATATTTTTTTATTACAACACTATGATTCCTCTTTATCCCTTATCTTGAAGGAACATGGGTATGAGCTGTAATATAGTGAAGATTTTAAATAAAATTCTATATTTTGATATGCAATAATGGTGGAATTATTGGTAAGAGGATGTCATGTGTCCTCATGTCATCAATCATAGAATGAACCAATTGAATATTGTGAAGTGATTTGCAATTTGAGGTTCTTTTCTCAAGGATGAATGTAATGATGATGTGATGTTGAATATGATGATGAACATTTTAATGATGAAATTGATGAAAAAGATGTAGATGGTTGAGATATAAATTGGTATCATGGTTGCTGATAAATTCGACTCTCTTTCACGACATTGATGGAGATATCCCCTAAATCCTAATTTATATTTAAGATGTATATATTATAACAACCATTTTACAAAAAGGAATATTGTATGCTTTTTGGGTATATTGTTTCTTATGATATGATAATATCACATAGCACCATCACCTAATCCTAGCATATTATATGTTGAGGAAAAATTATAATGCTATGATATATGCTAATTGTAATATATAACTCACATGGATTTATATGATTTATTTTGGTATTCAAAAATTAATTGGTATTCATTAAGAATATTCTATATATGGATACCTTAAAACATATATGTTTCAAAATATGAAGCATATATGATAATCATTTAATTTATTTATATGATAAATGCATACACGTTCAGTATAGGGGACACATGCCATTTGAAACTGTAATCCATTTACTCATACTTTATAAATGTGTGGTCAAATTATTGGAATATTGAGGAGAATACTTAAGGCCTATAAAAATAGTCAAAAGGCCATGAAATTACATTCATTGTTCCAATTAATTATCTTTAAGCTCTATTTTACTCCTTCATTAACCACATGAGATATACTAGTATACCATGGTTTTAACAAGAGTACTACCCAAGAATTGGGTGAATCATTCCATTCATAGAGGAATGGTCTCATTGTTTACATTTTTGTGATCATTATCAAAATCATTTTTAGATGAAAAATATTTATCCAAAAAAGTGTATAAAAACATGTTATTTATTTTATATTATACATGGTTTTTGTTTCATAGTATGATGATATTGGGTTATGTTTCTATATTTTCTCTCTCTACTTGAATAATACATATTGGATCTCAAGAAACCCACTCGTGGTATCACAACCTGCTATACTTCTTAATTCACAAAATCATTTTTTAAATGAATGAATAAATAATATCATATTGGACATAATCTATGATATATATTTACTTCTAAAAATATATATTTTATTTAGTATCATAAAATATGATATCATTTTTGTATTATAGCATGTTCTATGGTTTATGATATTGTAACCCTTGTAGGTTCATCTTAAATGATATGTGATATCACAATAGCTGATCCATATAATTTATACCATTTTGACATATTTTAATTTATAGTATGAGAAATTGTATCCTATGACAGTTTCTAGGTTAATATTACTCATGTTATAAAACCAATTATCACACCATATGACTGATTTTGGGTATATTGGAAAATGGGATTCCCTGGTATTGAATGTGATATCTCATGCCACATAACACATGTCATAAACTACAATACATGATAATCACTAGACTTCATCTGATTATATGGAGATATCATAGTTTTTGATATATAACATGGATTATCTATCATAGGTTGCGATTAACCAATTGTAGGGAATGATATCAATTTGGAATTTCATCTCATATGATAATCTAATTTACATAAATAAAATAATATATATAAAATTTGATTTTATATTTTTAAATTATAAATTAATAGAGATAATTTATAAAATGTTAATAAATTTTAGTAAAAAAGGTGTCATGGGGTATTTATTTTTTTTCTAAAGTTGTAATAAATTAATAAGTTAAAAAGTGATTGTAATTAGTTAATAAATATTGATGAATCATTTATTAAATAAATATTAGGTTCAAGATAGTGATAACAAGTGGTCTAGAGGGGGGGGGGGGTGGGTTAATAGACTAGATTAAAATTTTAAAGAAAATAAATAATTTTATAATTAATTATTGAAGTTATATACTAGAGTTTATTATTAAAAAACATGTAATAATCAATAGTGGAAAAAATAATGAATGCAGATAATTTTATAGTAGTGGGTCAAATGTGGATCTAGGTTTACTCTGACACCTCTACACATTTTGAGGGATGGAAACTTACTAATGACCTGATTTTTGATTGGGAATCATAACTAATTATAATTCTACCCATTCTAGATGTGGTATAACCTGGCACCAGAATTTTGTGTGGGGATTCATAACCCTAACATTATGTACTTTTTGAGTAAGGTATACCTAATCGTGGATTTTGATTCTGAGTGTTACAGCATAATTGATTGAATGATTTTAGGTTAGAATAAACTTTTTTTGAGAACATGTGAGAGGGATATAAATAATTAAGTACAAAATATTCAAAGAATCTAGTTGAGGTAGAATTTTATCAGGAGGGATGATGAAAAAAACATGGTTCTTAATATTATCTTTAAGGAACTAGTGTATATATAAATTTAGTCCATCCTTAAGAGTTGGTTGTTCAACATATGTAGAATTGTTCACATAACACTTCATAGTTCTTCCAAAACACATGGGTTTTATAATTTCATTGGTCCTTCCAAGTGTCTTGAATCACCTTTAAATAAAAACTAAAAAAACTACACAAACACTTCCATCAAGTAAATCAATTTTATAAATAATAACAGTTCTAGAATTATCATTGAGTGAGAAATCTATTCACCAAATTATCATTGATAATATGTTCATTTCAATTTCAAAAACAATAATTTAAAAATGTTTAAAAAAATTAAAAATAATCTCTATAATAATAGGTCAGTGAAAATCCCAAAAATACACCATTATGTTTCATCAATAGAAGAAGTATCCAAATGAATTTAATTTCTAAATACGAAATATATTTTACATGAAAATATGTGTAAAAAAATTGAATAAAATTATCACTATATAAAATAATAAAAAAATGTGTTAATATGAAAATTTTATTTAAAAATAATTTTAGAAACAATATAACAAATAAACCAACTTAAAATAAATATATTCAAATTTTAGAATTTTATGTTGTATATTCATGCATGAAACAAGAAAATTTTTTATCTTCATTCAAATTTATTTTAAATAATCTAAAACCAATTATCATTATTTATTAATAATAAATAATAGTCAGCGGAATAAAAATAATTTTAAATAGGTGATAATAACTTATAGTAATTCAAAATGTGAAAAATGGAGTAAAATAGAGCATTTTTTGAACCTGCATATTGTATAGAGGAGTTTTTCTAATATTGTATAAGAGTAGTCTTAAAATAGTGGTTTTCTTTAAGTTAAAAAGTAATTGAAATTATATGGATAAGGGTAAATGGAAATCTCATATAAAGGTATATTTTTAGTATTTTCATAGAGATGAAAATAAATTTCTATTAGATGTGTAAAAGTAAAATGAAATTAATGATAAATGTAAATGTAACAAAGGAATTACATATTATGCATAAGGGTAACCTAAAACACACTGTGTAAAGGCAAGACTAAACTGATCTCATATAAGGGTAATAAATTTCAACTCATGCATGATTTAACACTTATAGATGTGTAAGGCTAGGATTTGATTTTCAAAACATGCATAAGTGTGAAGACATAAACCTATATAAGGGGAGGAAAATTTTTCAATTATCAATGTCAAGGTAAACAAAAAATAAAAATTTCTATGTATACGCACACAACATTCTATAAAAATTTAAATTGAAAAATCACAAGCACACATAAAGGTAAAGATCTACATACATAAGGGGTATAAGAAAAATCGTTGATATTTATAATGGTAAAATGTATAGTTCAAATTTTTTACATATGGGTAACTAAAACATCCGAATTTTTTTCACAAATTATAACCAAAATAGTTATAAAAATAAATGATATATCCAAATACATAAATAAAAATTTTAAAGAACAATTAAATAAAGACTAAATAACAATGAATAAAATAATTATTTTCTAAAAAATTATAATAATAATTATAATCATTTGAGGTATTTGTAATGTTAAAAAATATAAAACAAAATTTAACTCTAAGAATTAACAAAATTACCTTTATCAAAATTCCATAATCAAACAATGATTTTTGAAAAATAACCCCATTTTATTTTTTTTAATTAAATAATTAAAAAACAAGTACATTTAAAAAATTCATTTTATACATGAGGAAAAATCACCATCAATAAATACATTAAATTTCCATCATACCAAGTTCAAATTTTATTTTCTCAATCTAATAAAAATCCAGGGATTTATTATAAATACAAGAAATTTTATTTTCAATTGAAACTTATTCGAGAATAATATATCATTTTTTTAATTAATCCCTAATAAAATGAAATATATTGTTAATATTATTTTTTCTATAATGTTGTAATGGATTTTTTGTACCATACATATTGGAGGAATGATCATAATAAGTAGTAATATTTTCATAATATAAATGTTAATTAGATATATTTTTTAATTCAAAATGATTGGGAACAACATGGAGAAATGAAAATATTTTCACTTTTAGTAGTAGATAAAGAAACATAATTTTGTTTTTTTAACTGAAAGAAACTTATATTTTAATAAGAAAATGATATATACTTGAAGTAAATTTTCTATTAGTTGTGCATCGTACAAAATTGGAATAAGAATATCTAGTAAAATGAAAATATTTTTTCTAGAATAAAGCATTCCATAATAAAAAGATCCTTTAACATATATAATAATTCATTAAATATATTTTAAGTGAGATTCCTCATGATCAGATTGAAATCATTCACATAAGAAAACACTAAACATAATATCAGGTCTAAAAGTAGTCAAATATAATAATGTACCAATCACACCTCTAAACATTTTAGATTCTATAGATTTTATAGATTTATTGAAATCTAATTTATAGTTAATACACGTAGAGGTTTTAAAAGTCTCACTAGAATCTAAAATAATATGATTATCTAAATTTGTAGCATATGGACTTGGAATAAAAAATATTTCATCATTTCTTTGATTAATTTGAAGACCAAAAAATAATTCAAGTTCTCCAATTATTCTCACATCATATTCAATATCTATAAAATTAGAAAAATCATTACAAAGAAATTTTATTCCAGAATATACAAATATACACAGGGGGTAAATTGTATCTTTTCTAATTATTTTATAATTCTACCTCTTGATGTTGACTGAAAATTATATAGGTAAGCAGTGTTTATCTTATGTATGAAATTATGAGCAGTGGATACAAATAAAAATATAGAACACAACTGTTTATAGTGGTTAGGGGTATAAAGATCCCCTAGTCCACTCCACCAATTACTCTCTCTGTGATTTTGGTTAATTTCACTAGCAAGGTCCTCATATCATAAGACCAATCCACAACTGATTGCATGAATTTAACACCTTTACAAAAAATACTAAAAACAGAGTCTTCTGGTTTTATAATAGAGAACCGATAAACCACATCTTAGATCGAGAAGCTAAAATTTCACCACAATTGAGTATGAGAATTTGAAACTCTCAATAAAATGATTTTGATTATAATGTGTTCAGGTTAAACTTTACAGCTGAACACCAAATGGCAGTAGATGGATCTTCTTCTTCAAAAAATTGTTTCATCAAGAAATAACAATTCCTCAGTGGTCTATTTTCAATAGATCTCTGAAATAAAAATATCAAGTAATAGTAGTAAAATACTGACAAAAAATTCAAAATTTTGAAAATGTATATTTTCACTTTAGCCTCTTCTGTAGAAAGATAGAGTCTGGTTGATTATTTTAGTATATCTGTAAAAAGTATTCATAATAATGTAGCTTAAATCATGAATATGTGTCGAAATATATGGTTCAATATATATCCCAATATATTCTTATTTCAATTATACACACACATATATATAGAATGAATACACAAATATAATAAGTAAAACATAGTCCCTGTATTTTAATTCTAGATACAAGAAAATCACCTAATAAATTCTAAGGAATTCAAATTCATGAGATAGCTTAGAGTAGTCTAATTTTTCCTTAAGATTTGGAGAGAATTTCCCCACTTAATATGATTCTTTGAATTAATCATAATGAGATTTAAATAGTCCGAAAAAATATTTAAATCAAAATGGTATTTCATAAATACTATTGCATGAAACTCCGATGAAATCATAGATTCAAATATTTGGTGATGAAAAGTAAAATTTAAGGTTCCTTTACAAAATGAAAATAATACCAAACATTGGATTAAACTATGTAGCATTCATTATCTGAACATAATCTTGACAATTTAAGGTTTATCACAAAAGTAAGGTTGATGATCTATATGTTTTATTCTCAAATGTAAGGTTCCAAACTTACATAGGGTTATTTAACCATACTTTTTCTCTTTGTAAAATGTAAGGTTTCATCCAAACATAAGCTTCTTTATCCATAAATTTCTATCAATGTAGGGTTGATTAACCATACATTCTAATATTTCATCATATATTATAATACAAACATAGGGTTTTTTTCTTATGTTACTTTCATCAACGTACGGTATGGACAGTATTTCTAAAATACAGTTAGGAGTGTTCGGAACACTTTGAAGAATATTCCATGCGAATAATAAGCTTGAATATATTTCCAAAATCAGTAATATAATGAATATTAATTTCTGGAAATACACTTAATGTAATATCATTAGTATAAAAACAAGGGTATTTGTGAGAATCAAAATCAATAAGATTTATAAAATATTGTTGAGACAATACATGCCCAAAAATCTCCCCCTTTTTGATGTTAAAAAATCCATAAAATTAATAATAGAATTTAGAAATTTTCAAATAATAGAAAAGAAAATGATTCGAAATTCAATTTTACAGAATTATTTTGATAAACAAAACTGAAAAAAAGTTGTGTCTTACAAATTTATCCCCCTTTTTGTGAGATAAAAAATAATGTGTAGAAAATGAATAAAACAAGATTAATTTTTACACATATCTGTAAGTGAATGTTACAGTAATCTATTTAAATAAATAAGAATAGTTTTTTGGATTCTAGACATAAACATAAAATAATACGAAATAGAATATATAAAAATTAAAATTAAGGAGATTTTATTGATCCAAAATAGTATAAATATAATAATTAGTTTTGTTGGGAAACATGTTTAGTCAAATGAAATGGTTTGGGTACAAAATATTGGATAGGATTTGGATCAGTTAAGGTTTAAAGTATTTTGAGAAACTTCAAACATCTCTTTCAACATAGCCATCTCTAACTACAACTTCTTCATCAGTATAACCCCCAATTTCATAATTAAAATTAAGGAATCTTGAATGATATAAAAATTTTCAAAAATATTGAATTTCAAAAATTCATGAAAACTATCCTCTTTCTATATAAACTGATCTAACTTTTCTACAAATTTGTTCAGTAGAAATTTGATATATGGTTCATTCTATGTTAGTTGCTCAACTAGAAATTTCTGATTTTCTAACATAACTGACAGAGGGGCACTATTTCACTGATGATTTTGAAGACGATCATTCATATCACCCCTGGAAGAGGTGATTTCCGGAAATCTTTGAATCAGTTCAGGACTGGTAATAGGAGTATAGGTAGATGTACTAGATTGGACAATAATAATCTTGATTGATTCAAAATTACTCCCCAAATACCAATTTAGATCAGAAAATTATAACATTGAAACAACATTAGATTTTATTTTTCCAACTACATTCAATATCTCTCTCTTGAATGCATCAAATTCCTTCTTGGAAAAATAATTTTCATGAAGATCATGTAACTGTTTCTTTGTATCTTCCAACTCTTTTTGATGATTTATGTTTTATTCCTGAGACATATTAAACTTCATTACAAGATCCTAAACCTGATTTGATAGGTAATTAGATGTTCGTTCATCTGGATGTTCTGACAAACCAACTACCACAATTTCTAGATATTTTGAAGGATATTGTTTCACAAACTTCTCCACTAGTTTTTCAATAGGTCGTTAACTTGAACAAGAAAAACTATCAAGAAATTAATTTTTTATCTTCAATTTTATAATGATGTATTTCATCCACATGATCAAAAGTAGAGAAAAGTAAATTTTTAACAATTTTAGTTTCCATATTTTCAGATCTAATCAACTTTTGTTATTCAAAAACAGCTTATTCTTCCTTTTGAATGACTAGTAAATCAATATTTTGTAGATCTTTTAAATGTATTTCAACCTTATGATCTTCCTCAAGAAAAGTATCTTCTAAATGTAATAACCTGATAGCCTCACCTGAACCCAACATTGGATCTATAGCATTTGGATGTACTCTATTTTGCAGTTTTACAACCAATTTTATATCCACAACCTCTTCTTCCTCTTCATCTTCTTCTTCAAAAAGTCTAAATTTTCATTGGGTTGGTTTGGAAGGTCCTTTACCACAGGTTTCAGCAATTCCTTCATTCCCAATTGGACATTGATCCCCTGGATCAAAAGATCTTGATCTTTGTTGGTTATCTGCACCAACTAGTACAAGTTTTTCTTGGACTGTACACTAGTAAAAACCTAACTTCCTCAATGTTCCTTCATTGAGTACATTGCTGTGATGAAATTTAATTCAAGAATCTGTTAATCAAATCATTCCTTTATGAAAAAAATTAGAGAAATTATCCTTCCATAAGGATAAAAATTCATCCTATTATCTGGATGACAGTAGTAATTTAAATATATGAACATATTCCTTGTAAAAATCTACATTATTTCAGTCATAAATAGAAACATGATATGCATGTCTGGATATAGAATCTTTTCTATCTTTTCCATTCTAGGATAAATTCCTATTTGAATAAACTAAACTAAGATTTTATAGTCTTCCTTTAGATACTTGAAAAACGTTTTTCTAATATTTGTGAAGCCAACCAAAAAAGACATAATGTCTTCAGATTTATAGTCTTTACATATAATATAAACTAGATTAAAATGAAACAATCCCTCACGAGGATAGTTCACGATTTTTGAAATTTTAGATGAAGAAACTGAAATCTCTTTGTCTTATATTCTTGAAAAAACTATTTCTTTAGAATCACCAAAACTACACTGAAAATTGTTATAAAAAGACTTCATTTATAACTCATAAAGGAATTATGAGTTCTCTTATTGAACATAGATTTGAATCCTTGAAATGATAACACCTTCTTCCGGAGTTTATTTGTCTGATAAATCCATTCAAAATCAACTAATTTACCCTACATAATCTTTCTTCCAGAAATATTCTCACTCTTCAGGTCACTAGCTTCACCTTATTCAGTTCTATTAGTTTTCATCATTTATGAGAAACAAAAGATCTTAGGTTTTTGGCTTTTTAGGGTTTTGAAGGAAAAAAGCGTTAAGAGAAGGTAGATGAGGGTAAATGAGGTTTTTGGTATTTGAAAAGGGTTTGAGAATCAAAAGGGTTTTGTATTTGGAACATTTATGACAATCCCTTGTTTCCCATGTCATTAGGTAAGATAATCATTAAATTTTTTGAAAGCACACGGTGTGAATAAATTTAAGATTAAAATAAATTAACTAAAATGTACACTGAAAAGAAAATATTAAAAAAAATTATATTTTAAAGTAATATATAAATAATATTTACATAAATAAACTAGAATAAATAAATAAAATAAATATTTATTTTTTAAATGATTAAAAAGATTAAAATTTTAAAAAATTAAATATACCAAACTCTCACTTTATAAAATCAAAACTTATTGTTGGATGTGGTTTAGTATGAGATAGTTGATATTTAGTATTTACAAATTCTAAAGATATATACTTTTTAAGAATATGATCTCTTCAAAAATGTTGTCTATGATCAATATGATTAGTTCTTAAATGAATTATTGGATTTTTTGAAATATTTACAGTACTTGTATTACCACATAAGATAGGTTTACTATTAAAATTTAGTTTAAAGTACATTAGTGTGTTTTTCATCCACAATACGTGTGCACAACAACTACTTATAAATACATATTCTACCTCAGCTGTTGACAAGGAAACTTAGGGTTTCTTCTTACTTGACCATGATACTAAATATTTTCCTAAAAAGTGACAGGTTTCTAAGGTGCTTTTTCTATCTAATCTAAAACCTCCAAAATCAACATCTAAGTATGATATTAAACTAAAATCATAAGTTTTTGGATAATGAAGATATTGAAAAAAATCACTTTAAATATCTAAAAATCATTTTGACATATATAAGAAGAGATTTATTTAAGATTTACTTGAAATATAGCACATAAACATACTAAAAACATAATATTCGGTATACTAATATTAATATATAATAAACTACCAATCATACATCTATATAACTTGTTTTCCATTGGTTTTACAGCTTCATCCAAATCAAGATTTATATTGGTGCACATGGGAGCTGTATATGTCTTGTTTTTCTCAAGACCAAACTTTTTTAATAAATAAATAATATATTTACTTCGGTTTAAAACATTTCTATAATCTTTTTGATAAATTTTGAGTCCTACAAAGAAGTTAAATTCTCCCATTATACTCATTTAAAATTCTTTTTTCCATAAGTTTTGGAAAATCATTACAATTTTATTTATTAGTTAAACCAGAAAAACATTATTATAACAACCCGAGATTTTACGAGAATTATACTTTTTTATTTCATTTTTATCATGTGTGGTACGCTACACCAAAGGGATCCTGCACTACACGCATCCCTGACTTGTCTTTCATTACACACAATCACAACCTTCCTCGATAGCCTGTGTAGTACGCAATACCAGGTTTCACTAAACAACGATATATTAGTACAATATTATTATGGACTATCCATTATAAATAGTATTAACTAAATTTTTAATTTTATAAAATTATTATTCATCCTACACATTTTCTATAATATGGTATGAGAAAAAAATAATGTTTTCAGGTAAAATAAGTATTTTTCCAAAAATGCAGTTTTGCCGCCTTTTGATGGAGCACCCACTTTAAATCTAGTTTTTGACATGTTTATAAGTTCAATTTGAAAAAATAAAATTCTTATTTGAAATAAGGATATAAAAATTTACTTTGGATAAATTTTTCATAATATTCTGATAAATTTCATATTTTAATGAATAGTAAAAACACGCTATATTTTAATTAAAAACTTTTTTTCATCGCAATAATTTATATGGTTAAATTATACTATTGAAAGGTTTTAAAGTATAAATAGAATATATTTTTACCATTTAATATAATTATTTTCATTACCATTAATTTTACATTGAATTCATAAGTAAAAACATTTTAATATTTGGCAATGTTTTAACTTTTAAAACTCGTTTTCTTAACAACGAGATTAATTTTAAATTAATTACTGCAACTTCTGGGTTTTGAATTTTGAAAAATTTATTCCATATTTGAATTAAGTGGGTCTAAATTATGTTAATATTTTACTTTTATTTTTTTGATATTATGAATAGTAACTACAATAATTTTTATTTACTACAGTTAAAGGTAAATCGAGTAATTAAGCGTAAAAATAAGATTATAAAATTACCCTAACACTTAAAAAAATTCTATTTGATGACTAAAAGTCGACCCATATCACCTAAGTGTTGGAATAGATTCATTTTATGGACTTTTGACCATGAAAATAATTTAATTATTATTAAAACCAAAGAAAATGACAACATGTGACTCTCTTAAATCTTATAAGTATAATAATTTTAATTTGGTGATAAATTTTATAAAACTTAGAAAATTAATAGTCTAAAGAAAGATAATAAAATTATCTACATCATTTGAATTTATTTAGAATTTTTAGTGATTAAATAATTATCCTTAAATGTGACACAATAGTGAAGTTGAAATTATTTTATTGATTGAAATATCAAAAAAATGGATTTACAAATATTAAAATAAATATTGTATGAACTATTTAATATTCTCCACGAATTTTCTAGATAAAATTACATGTTACGAATCTATTAAATATTTTATTTCGAACATTTCTTATGTGTGGATTTTATTTAAATTCAAATAAATGAATAGTGTCAAAATTGACACTATTGTTATTTTATAAAAATAACATAATATAAAATTGTATAAAAATCACAAAAATATTTAAAAATTATAAATTAAAATTTATATGGTCTAAAATATCATATATTATCCAATTATGGACAATACACAACACATAAGTAATTATTTATAACAATTTAAAATTTAGAATCTTATTACCACAAATAAGATTAAATAAATTAAATATGGATAAATCAAGTTGATAAGGTTTAAAATAAATTTCCATAATGTCTAAATTTTATTGTTTGATGATATTATAAGACTATATCATCTCATATTATAATATGAGTCATTTTTGGAGGTTTTTAAGTGGGGTTTGATTTATTATAAATTATTATATTTGAGGTTTCCAAAGGTGCCCCTCTCCTCCCTTATAAAAGGGAACCTCCTCCCTCTCATCTTCACAACCCCGTGAGCCTTGAAGCTCAAAACACCCCTACCCATATCTCTTCTACACTTCCCTAGAAACATTCTGGAGGTTCTGGTCTTCTCAAAAGACAACTCTAGTCCCTTAAGAGGAATCTTGAAGGAGGTGCATTAAAAAAGAGGTAATCTCTTCTACCGATTCTTTCATGTTTTTTCTTCTTAAAATTCCTCTTCATTAGTTGTTTCATTGTAAATTAATACAATCAGTATCAATAATATAATTATATGATATTATAAATATGAAACAACCCCATTTCACCTTCTATCCGTCCTACGGAAAACAAAATCACCGTGCGTGTGTACGTACAGAATATCGTCTCCACGTCGTGGTGTAATTAGTTTTTCCACCACCACCATACTTGGATGGGTATAATGGTGTAAATAATAACTATATATGGTTATTATAACATCATACTTATTCTGAGATATTATATAATTCACTCTAATTATAATCAATAATTATGTGAATGATATCATCGCTCGTGCGTACGTACGGACTACCATCTCCACGAACGCGATGAGATTCATTTTCCATGATTAACCATTCAAGTATGATTATAAAGTATATATATAATAGATAATCATGAAAGATATTACATAATAATGATGCTGGATTTATGTACATATATTTTTCATTTACCTAATTCCATTCAATTCAATAAGGAAATGAAAACAGTGTTCATACGTACGTACGGCCTACCGTCTCCATGAATGGTGTATTTCATTCCATTTATCGGTCTATCATATATATTTATATACTGAATACATATTATATATATTTCATGTTTTTTATTTTTGAATTATTTAAACCATGATATGATTAATAATATCAAGAATAACAAATCGAAACACTTACGACAAATGAAACGATTTTATCCAAAACGCTACTTTAACATGGAATTTACAAAAGAACTGGTAATATAATGTCATAAGTGAACCATATATGATATCATAACAATGAATATGATTCTGTAATAATTCAATGACATTATTTAAATCATTATACATGAGGTTCGGATACATACGATGCATATCGAACATAAGGTAAGGGATAACTTTCCCCATCTTTTTTTTATCCGATATTGTTTATTCGTAATTATTTACTAGGGTTATATTTATCATCCATGTCCTTGTTTTTTAAAAATGGTTTCATTTATTTTTAAAGTCCTTTTTACCTATTTTATACTTTTACTACATGGTATGTAAGGAATATTTTTTTTATCATATGAGGCACATTTTTGACTTTTCTGGCAGAAGTATGAGAAGAATGTTTTTTAACTTATACGGCATGAATGGATTTTTACTGTTTCATAAAACATTTTCATAATAAAACTTACTCTACAATATTTCATGGTTATTTTCAGTAAAATACTTTTCTTTTAAAATTGTGTGTCATCTTGCGAAAATAAAATGATTTTGATGAAGAAAGGATATTTTCCTCAAGAATTAATTTCAAGTGTTTTATCAAAACTATTTTCCATCTAAGATGACATTATTTAGCATGTTTATGTTTCAAGTATAATGTCTCTATTATTTACATGGTTTGATTTTTCTTATGATGAAATGATATAAATTTTTTATATGGATTATGTTATGATGGGATGATGTTTACGAAACCCATTTTATTATTTGGGTTATGATAAATGATTTATGTATATTTTGTGGAACAAGTAATAATGATATCATTATGAGATGGGTGGGACCTATATCTCCATCCAATGCATTGGTTAAAGATTTATATCTCATGAGATAGAAATGGCTGGAATGATATGTTAATCCGGTTCAATGATACAGGACTGGAACGAGGAGTGAACTTGATTCAGTAAGAGAATTTGTCCACTAAGATGGTCTTGGCAGCAATTCCTTGGATACTATGTAAATAATATCAAGTGCTTAATGATTTTCCCCAATTACGTGTTTTCTTCCCATGCTATTTTATCATGATTGATGTTCCATTATGATCTGTGCCTTACGTACTTCCATGTTTTATTTCATTGCTCAAGATTTTTATGTTTAAACCTTATGTTCATTTTTTTAAGTTCAAATATATATGGTTTGTTTTATTTTCTCCATGCTTACCCTTACTGAGAATTTGATCTCACCATTTATATGTTTTCTTTTCCCCAGGATATAAAGAAAGGTTTTAGGTAAGAAAACGAAAGGGGAAAATATTTATGGGAGATGTTAAAGATCTTTCACCATGATTAGAAAATTATTTTCTGAGTTTCCAAACACACTAAACTATTATGGTCCTTGAGTGTTGGTTTTTTTATGTATTAATTATTCCGTAAAAGTGATGTAATGTCCATGTACGTCAAGTTTGGGGTCTCTACAGTTTGTAACAGAGGAATGGTTTAGTCAACCTTTGGAAACTAGGATGCGAGAACTTTAGTGAGATCCCTAGAGATATTTCTAAGGTATGTCTAGGGATGTCCCTAAGTTTAAGTATAAGTATAGGTTATAGTCCTAGAATTACGGTAAAAATATTAGAATTAAACCTAAGATGTTAGATATTGAAGGTACTCCCCCTTATTTTTTTGTTTCCCCTAACATGATTTTTTCCTCTCACACTATTCTTTTTGGGTTTTAGACAATGGTTGGAACCCAAAAGAACCATGTTGATAAATTTAATGGAAAATGAAATTATTGTACTCCTAAACAAACCAATGTTATGGGAGATGGAGTGAAAAATATTATTTCTATACTTACACAAGCTATGAATCATTATAGACTTCCAATTGAGTAGAGAAGGGAACAATATTCTATTGAGTCCTTTATGTGGCAATGTCCACCTTATTTCAGTGGGTCTTCTAATCAACTTGTTGCTGAACAATATATCAGTACCATTGAAAAGATATTTTCCACACATCACTATTCGGAACATGAAAAATTCATTCTGGCTATTTACCATTTATAAGGTGAAGCAGAACAATTGTGGACTCTAATTAAGAATACGATGCCTCGAGATGAAATTGAATCCATGGAATGGGATGAGTTCAAGAACTTATTTTTCAATAAGTACTTCCCTCGTATTCTTCAAAAAATGATGGAAAATGAGTTCCTTGAGATTAATAAAAATGATGATGAATTTGTTGGTATATATGAAGAGAATATCTGGTTTTATCATCCAACCTGAAAATAAAGTTGATCGATTCTTCAGTGGCTTAAAACCAAGTCTTCGAAGGGAATTATCTATAAGAGACTTCAGTATCTATGAAGAAATTGTGTGTTGTGCTATCAAGGTATAACTGGAACTTGATGTTACATATCCATCTCATGGTTTTGACAAGAAACGAAAGATGGAGTTCAAGGAAAATTCACAGAACAATAGTGAAAAGAAGATGAATGTTACATTATGCTCAAAGTGTGGAAAGAAGCATGGTGGAGATTGAGTAAAAGGTACTAGAAAATTTTTTAAATGTGGAAAAGAAGGTCATCAAGTAGTTGAGTTTATAAGTAATGGGAAAAGGTAGCTAATGATTTGATTAGAGAAAAGACTATAGAGAACGCTCCACCAACACTTCAATGCTTCAAGTGCAAGGAAATGGGGCATTATGCTAATCATTGCACTAATCCAAGGGTTAATGATGATTGACGTGAGAAAACTTATAAGACAAAGGATAAAGGGAAGTCACATGCGATCACTATTTGTGATTTTGAGTATGAAAATGATGTTGTGGAATGATTAATTGTTTATGTAATGGGATTTCAAAATAGTATAATGGAATCTCATTTTTGGTATCGTGGAATTTTTGAATATCTATGTATTTGTTATCAATAATTATATGGTACCAGTAACCATGTAAAGTGATTGATATATTTTTGGAAATAATATTATATGCTCATAATAAAGGGATAAATAGAAAATGAAATGAGCTCATGATTGATATCATGGTTTGAGTATATAGAAATTTTGGGATTTTGGTATGTGGAAAGAGTTAACTTTTGACAGAATTCATGTTTTCACAACGGTTTAATGGGTATTAATTTTTTCAATAGAATACCTGATTAAGGTATTCTCTTGTTTTTTATGTGACCAAAAAGATATATAAAATGATATATGGGGGATAAATGATGGTATTCACATGCTTAGTAGATGAAATTTCTAGTAATTGTTTTCTCTACACTATGAGCTTGGACAGAAGTATTTCAGATAAGCCTAAAGATTGTAATGGATTATGTTGGACATAAGTTAGTATTGTTTAAGGATAAAACTTTTTCGATATTATTGATGGGATTTTGTAATAATGTAATTCAGAAAAGTACTACCTACAGGACGGGCGACAACCCATTGCTTCAGACAAGGATATAGGAATCAAACCCACAACTGAAGTGTGACAGTCCTTTATCGCCTACCACTGGCCTATAGGAAGTCCCTGGTTAGTAGAAACTAGTTTTATTTTACTAAGCGGTATGATAGATGAATTATAAGTCCATTTTTGGAATCATATAAGATTAACCTCACTATAGATGGACTTATGTCCATTTAGTAACTTTTTCTAACCTTTTGTTTGAGACAGATGGAATGACCCATCATTCTATCACATGATCTCCTAACACTTCAATAATGACAAATTTAACATCATTTCTTTAAGAGATTGTATTGAAATAAAGTAATTATTTCTTCTAATTCAAATTATTCAAATTTAGGGAAATGATCTTGAAAACCAAAAATGTTGTCCTAGTGTCTTCATATCCGATGAATCAGATGGTACCTTAGATCATCAAAAATTAATGGCATTGTGATTTTTGGCTTTTTTATAGCCATGTTCTCTACCACTCTCTTTCTGAACATGATGGTTATGTTTCTCTTTCATATCCATATTTTCACCTATGTTCTCATATGTGGAAACCCAGTGATGAGTTAATTTGGGTAAACGATATGTTTTATACTTCATTTTTTAAAATTAAGTTTTATTATTCCTTTTTACGATGTGTGTTTCTATGAAAGAAACATTCAATTAGTAAACCATTTATAACGCCGCCGAATTTCGAGGGTGAAATTCATTTTAAGGGGGGTAGAACGTAACAACCCGAGATTTTATGAGAATTATTCTTTTTAATTTAATTTATTTCTTGTGTTTTATGCCACACCAAAGGGAGCATGCACTAAATGCATCCCTGACTTGACTTGCATTACACGCAATCACGTCCTTCCTTGATAGCGCGTGTAGTACGCAATACCGGGTTTCACTAAACAACGATATATTGTTATAATATTTTTATAGACTAGTCTTTATGAATAGTATTAACTAAATTTTGAATTTTATAACATTATCATTCATCTTACACTTTTTCTATAACATGGTATGAGAACAAAATAAAATTTTCGGGTAAAATAAGTATTTTTCAAAAAATGGAGTTTTGTCACCTTTTGATGGTACACCCACATTAAATATAGTTTTTGACATGTTTATAAGTTAAATTTTACAAAACAAAATTATTTTTTGGAATTAGGATTTAAAAAATTTACTTTGAATAAATTTTTTATATTATTCTGAAAACATTCATATTTTAATGAATAGTAAAAACACCCTCTATTTTAATTAAAAAGAACTTTTTTCATCACAATAATTTATATGGTAAAATTATAATATTGAATGGTTTTAAAGTTTAAATAGAATATATTTTACCATTTAATATAATTTATGTCATTACCATTAAGTTCAAATTGAATTCATAGGTAAAAACATTTCAATCTTTGGCATTGTTTTAACTTTTAAAACCTGTTTTCTTAACAACGAGATTAATTTTAAATTAATTACTGTAACTTATGTGTTTTGAATTTTGAAAAATGGATTCCATATTTTAATTCAGTGGGTTTAAATTATGTTAATAAGTTACTTTTATTTTTTCGATATTATGAATAATAACTACGATAATTTTTATTTACTGCAGTTAAAGGTAAATCATGTAATTAAGGGTAAAAATAAGATTATAAAATTACCCTAACTCCTGACAAAATTCTATTGGATGAATAAATGTCTACCCATTTCACCTAAGGGTTGGAATAGACACATTTTATGGACTTTTGACCATGAAAATAATTTAATTATTATTAAAACCAAAGAAAGTGACAACATGTCACTCTCTTAAATATTATAAGTATAATAATTTTAATATAGTGATAAAATTCATGAAACTTTGAAAATGAATAGTCTCCAGATATCTTATAAAATTATCTACATCATGTGAATTTATTTAGTATTTTTAGGGATTAAATAATTATCATTTAAGGTGACACAATAGTGATGTTGAAATTATTTTAGTGATTGAAATATCAAATAAATGGTTTTAAAAATATTAAAATGAATATTGTATGAACTATTTAATATGCTCCACGAATTTTCTAGATAAATATGACATGTTAAGAAACTATTATATATTTTAGTTCGAACATATCTTCTATGTGGATTTTATTTAAATTCAAATAAATGAATAGTGTCAAAATTGACACTTGTTTTTTTATAAAACTAACATAATATAAAATTGTTAAAAAATCACAAAAATATTAAAAAATTATAAATTAAAATTTATATCGTCAAAAATTTCCTAAATTATTCAAGTATGGACAATTCAAAACACATTTGTAATTATTGATAACAATTTAAAATTTAGAATCTTATTACCACAAATAAGATTAAATAAATTAAATAAGGACAAATCAAGTTAATAAGGTTTAAAATAAATTTCCATCATGTATAAATTTTATTTTTTGATTATATTACAACCATATCTCATCTAATATTCGAATATGAGTCATTTTTTAATGTTTTTAAGTGGGGTTTGATTTATTATTAATTAATATTTTTGAGGTTTCCAAAGGTGCCCCTCTCCTCCCTTATAAAAGGGCACCTCCTCCCTCTCCTCTTCACAAAACCTTGAGACTTAATGATTTTCCAACCACTGACCATTTCAATTTTTCAATTCCCTAGAGACATTTTGGAGGTTCTGGTCTTCTCAAAAGACCAACTCTAGTCCCTTAAGAGGAAGCTTAATGGAGGTACGTCAAAGAAGATGTAATCTCTTCTACCGATTCTTCATGTTTCTTTCTTATTCAACTTGCTCTTATTTAGTTTTTTCATTGTAAATTAATACAATAAGTATTAATAATTTACTGATATGATATTATAAATATTAAACAACCCCATTTCACCTTCTATCCATCATACGGAAAATGAAATCACCACGCGAGCGTACGTACGGAATACCGTCTCAACGTCGCGGTGTAATTAGTTTTTCCACCACAACCTTACTTGGATGGGTATAAAGGTGTAAATAATAACTATATATGGTTATTATAAAATCATACTGATTCTGAGATATTATATTATTCACTCCAATTCTATTCAATAATTAAGGGAACGATATCATCACTCGTGCGTACGTACAGACTACCATCTCCATAAACACGATGAGATTCATTTTCCATGATTGACCATTCATGTATGATTATAAAGTATATATATAATAAATAATCATTAAATATATTACCTAATAATGATACTAGATTTATGTATATATATGTTTCATTTACTTAATTCAATTCAATTCAATAAGGAAACGAAAACAACGTTCATGCGTACGTACGACCTATCGTCTCCATGAACCGTGTATTTCATTTCATTTATAGATCTATCATATATATTTATATAATGAATATATATTATATATAAATCATGTTTTACATTATAGAATTATGTAAACTAGGATATGAGTAATAATATCAAGAACAATAAATCGAAACACGTACGATAAATGAAAAGATTTTACCCAAAACGCTGCTTTAACATGGAATTTACAAAAGAATGGGTAATATAAAGTAATAAGTGAACCATATTTGATATCATAACAATGAATATGATTCTTTAATAATTCAATGACATTATTTAAATCATTATACAGGATTTTTGGATACATACGAAGCATATCAGACATAAGGTAAAGGATAACTTTTCCAATCTTTTTTTATCTGAGATTGTTTATTCATAAGTATTTACTAGGGTTATATTTATCATCCATGTCCCTGTTTTCTAAAAATGGTTTCATGTATGTCTAAAATTCCCTTTTACCAATTTTTTACATTTACTACATGGTATGTAATTAATCTTTCTTTTGTTTACCGTACGTTTTACTTTTTGTCTTTTCCGGAAAAAGTATGAGAAGATTATTTTTTTAACTTATACTGCTTGAACAGATTTTTACTATTTCATAATGCCTTTTCATAATAAAGATTACTCTACAATATTTCATGGTTATTTTCAATAAAATCATTTTATTTTAAAATTGTGTGGCATCTTGTGAAAAGAAAATGATTTTGAAGAAGAAATGATATTTTCCTCAAGAATTCATTTCAAGTGTTTTATCAAAAATATTTTCCATCTAAGATGACATTATTTAGCTTGTTTACATTTCAAGTATAATGTATCTATTATTTACATGGTTTTATTTTTCTTATGATGAAATGATATCCATTTTTTTATATGGATTATGTTATAATGGGATGATGTTTATGAAACCCATTTTATTCTTTGGGTTATGATGAATGATTTATGTTTATTTTGTGGCACACGTAAGAATGATTTCATTATGAGATGGGTAGGACCTATATCTCCCTCAAATGCACTGGGTAATGATTTATATCTCATGAGACAGACATGGCTGGAACGACATGTTAATCCGGTTTAGTGATACAGGACTGGAACGCGGAGTGAACTCAATTCAGTAAGGGAATTTGTCCACTAAGATGGTGTTGGAATCAATGCCTTGGCTACTATGTAAATCATATCAAGTGATTAATGGTTTGAGACAATTACATGTTTTATTCCCATTATATTTTATCATGTTTGATGTTCCATTATGATCTATGCCTTATGTACTGCCATGTTTTATTTCATTGCTCAAGATTTTGATGTTTAAACATTATGTTCAAGTTTTTAAGTTCAAATGTATATGGTTTGTTTTATTTTCTCCATGCTTACCCTTACTGAGAATTTGAGCTCACCCTTTATATGTTTTCTTTTACACAGGATATAAAGAAAGTTTTTAGGTAAGAAAAAAAAGGGGAAGATCTTTATGGGAGATTTTGAAGATCTTTCACCATGATTAGAAGATTATGTTCTGAGTTTCCAAAGACACTAAACTATTATGGTCCTTGAGTGTTGGTTTTTGTTATATATTAATTATTCCACAAAAGTACTGTAATGTCCATTTATGTCAAGTTTGGGGTATCTACAATCATTAAAATATATTTAAAATAATATATTAGAACAAATGGTTTTCATAAAAAGAGTTGGATCTGCATTCCAACTGTAAATCAATTTTTCAAAAGAAAAGAACTTAATTTTTTATACCAAGATTTAGGTGCTTTATTTAAGTCCATAGAGAGATTAAGTATGTTTAAAAATAGAATCAGGTTTTTGAGAGTTTCCAAAACTTGGAGGTTGTTCAACGTAAACATCCTCTAACAAATATCCATTTTAAAATGCAGATTTATCATCCATATGATATAGTTTAAATTTTATATGAGATGTATAAGCTAACAGAATTATAATTTCTTCTAACATAGATACAGGGGAAAAGGTTTCATCATAATTTATACCTTTTTCATTATTATATCCTTTAGATACTAATCTAGATTCTTTTTTAGTCATAATCCCTTGATCACATTGTTTATTTTTAAAGACCCACTTAGTTCCTATAACTAGTTAATTTGACGGTTTTCAACTAATTCCCAATCTACATTTTTTTTTGAATTTTATTAGCTCATCTTGTGTTGCTAACATCCAAATCTTATCTTCTAAGGCTTCTTTAAAATATTTATGTTATAATCGAGATAGAAAGGTATAGAATTCAACACAGTTTCCTGTATTTCTACTCATTCTTAATTTTTTGTCTAGGTCTCCTATTATAGTTTCTAAAGGATGATTTTTTAATATTATAGACTATATTGGTAAAACATGTTTAGGTTCATCAGTATCATATTATTATGAACTGAACTAAATTTTATTTATGTTATTTTCAAAATAAATTTTCATGTTTTCAAGTCTCATGTTGTTAGAGGAGTCACAAGTTTCATCAGTTTGATATTTCTCTTTAATAAAAGGGTCCATTTCATTAAACATAATGTTGGTCAGAGTGGAATATCAAGAGGGGGGGGGGGGTGAATTGAGTTCCTACTTAAAATTTCTGTTAATAAATTTGTTATAAAAATCCCCCAAATTTTGAAACGACCCAGTTAATTAAGGTAGTAGAGATATATATTTCTAATTGGTCAACATGTCTCTCAAAGGGTGATTAGTCCTCAGTTGAATTAGTGAAAAATACTTCTTCATATTTTAAAACTAGTTTACTAAATTAATCATATACACACAATAACCGAAAATAACTATCAAAGTGAATGAAAAAAAAAATTATGTTTTATCAATAAGCAGTGGAAGATAGATAAAACAAACTATAAAAAAATTATAGAACACAGAAAAGTCAAACAAGAGGTTCAGTCTCAAGATGAGACTTTATCCTCTCTACTTGGTGATCACCAGCCACCAAGCAATTTATATTAGCAATAAACTTGATAAATATCCTGTATCCGTATTTACAACAGTTATCACAAAATATCCATGGTTCACACCCTATACCACAGTTATTCATTGTAATTAAAAACAAAACAGACCAAACACATTCTCTTTCATAGTTATACGTAGGAAAACAAGGATTAAGAGATGTTTGATGTGAGAATTTTTATACCCTCCAGTTCAAGAATAGGAGAAATTGTGTATGAAACAAACACACCCTTCTCAAAAAATTTAAGATAATAGAATACACTACAAAATATATGATGAGATTGAGTTTAGAAGGCTCTATGTGTTTTTAGTTCAGATCATGACTCTTCGAAGTGAATAATTTGATGTTTGAGTCTTTCTCTGGAAGTTGTCTCCAAAATAGTGTGTCGCAACTCCAGGATTTGGATTTCAGGAATTGAGTGTTCTATTTTTGTGTTCATCATGATTTGATTAAGCGCGTAAGGAAGAAGTGAGTTTGTCCCCAAGATGATCTTCATGATGCTTATGGGTTCACAGAATAAATGTTGTATGGATTTTCTTTGATCTATCGAGTATGTATTTTTCATATGTTCAGACTCACTTCTCATCATCAAGTACCCACCCTGTATAATTTTCATTTATCTTTATTCTATATTATATTTGAGGTTCAACAATAGGTAAAAATTCATAATGTATGGTCTTTTCTCGTACTTTGTACTGTCCCCAGATATTGTCTCTCAATATGTCTACAATCAGCATTAATTAATTTCAGAAGCATTAAAGTTAGGAAATATGACCATTAGAATAATCTTAATAATTTGAAAAAGTATGTAGTAGAATATTATGGTAGATTGGTAATGGTAGCCTTCAAAATGGTAGGCTTAAACTGTAAGTGCACATCAGTCAGCATTCATCAGTAACCTTTCCAATGGTAACATTCCATCAATAACTCTCCATTGGCATCCTTTCATCTGTGACTCTCCATCAGTTACCTTCAATTGATAACTCTATATCGGTAACCTTCCCAACATTAGCCTAGCATCGGTGACCTTGAATTGGTATACATGCATCGGTGACCTATTCATCGGTGACCTTGCATCAGTGACCTTTTCATCAGTGACCTTGCATCGGTGAACTTTTAATTAGTGACCATGCATCGGTGACCTTTTTACGTAGAGAAATTTTGCACTATGAGCTTTAAACAAGAGAGAAGTGAGATTAAACACACATATTTATCACTTTGATATAAAAATTATTTTCAAATAAATGATTATCTTGTAAGAGAAACTTAATTGTCACATAAATAAAACAAGATTTTGGATTATTGAAACATGATTTGGGATTATGAAAATAGGTGAGTCCAACAAACTCCTCCTTTTTGATAATCAAAAATTCTGTCAGTATTTTCTAAATTAGGGTTAAGAACATTTTCTAATATCGTCATAGGTGTGTATAAGAAAATATCAACCATATCTATTATGGAAAAGTATATATAGTATATATATGCACAAGGAGTACAGTCAACTAAAAAAATGTCTCCTTCTTTAAGTTTACGAAGCTCAAAACTTAAACTTGACTTGTTTCTCCCCCTATGGGTAACTTTGATATTCAAGATTAAATATTTCTACCCCTTTGTGATTTAGAAATAGAGAGGAGGATAGAAAGAAACAAAATAGGATTTCTTAGTAATGAATAAAAAGTACAATATACAAAAAAAAATGTTAAAAACATCCCTATCAACTAAGACATCCCACATTCAATCCACATCGGATATGTCAAAAAGAGGTTTGTCTTTGAAAGTATAGGAAAAAGGTTATGGAGATAGAGGGATATGACTAGGGATGGCAATGTGCATGGTAGGAGGAGCTGCAACAGAAGCATCTGTAGACCTGTAGTGAGTAGATCTTTGAGGAATGGTGGGGGTCAAGCTTCTGATGGCCTATGCAAGAGTCATCATTGGTGAAACACTAGAAGATCCTAAGCCACCTGTGGTAGAAGGCAAGGCTGGAGGAACAAAAATTGGAGTGTAGTCCACATGGAGGAAGAAAAAAAAAGAAATATGAAATCCATAATAATAATTCCTCCTCTTTCCATGGATTAAATAAAATTATCCTTATTCTCCATAAATTTATCCAAAGAAGGATTCAACTCTCTGAGCCTTCAAACCTAATATTTAAAGTCTTGAGTGACAGGTGGAATCCTCAAGTTCTCCAATAGCAACATGAAGTGACCATCCATCTAATGCTTAGTGTATACCCTTTTGTAGTAGAAATCAACCTATTCCTAAATGGAATTCTGATATTGACCAGTTTCCCTTAGATAATTTACCACAAGATTATGGATTTCTCTAGTAGTGGAAATAACATGAGTCATAGAATATGGATCTGAGGTACTAGTACTAGATAAATTCTCAACTTCTTCTCTAATAACCGACCTGGAGGTCTCTAGATCCACATGATTAGAGGGTGAAGATGAAGCAGATGCACACAGAGGTTGCATAGAGAAGTATACTGTCTCCATATAATATTTAGCCAGCCCACTGATCAGTCTCTTCACATCATCATCTTGCTGACTCACATGTGTCTCCATGTACATCTTAATGTCATCAAACACATTGACCATTTGATAAACCAAACATTTAATATATCGAAGATCCTTGTCCACCAGAATTCTTGAGGCCATATAAGAGTCTAGTCTAGTAATATTCTTCTTCATAGATTCCATCGAATCTGCCAAGGTTTTGATCTAATTTATATAGTCATTTACCTCCTTAGCAGGATGGAGTGAGAGGTAGAAACTAGCCTTTCCACTAAAAAATTAAGAACTTCTTGATTGTGAGTCATAGTCCTCACTATCCCAAAAAATCTCTCATCAAAGTGGATCTTTATATCTTATTTTATTGATTCCAAATCATCATTCTTCACATAGGCACGAGGCAAAAGAACCACTGGTTTCATAATAGTGGTTTCTGAAACAGTTGGAATAGGAGGACTTCTAATTGGCTGGCCATCATCAGATTCTCCATAACCTAGGCCTAAGACCACAAATACAAGGTCTTGTGATCAATCATATATTCCATGAGCTAAAGAAACTGAACCTGTGGAAACATGTTCCTCCCCCTCACTTGGAGCATTCTCCTGATCAACTATATCCATCTCTTCCATACCTCCTTGAGCAGCTTCATCAACACGAGTATCCACTGCCACATCTTCTATTGAATCTTCAACTACTTCTAAAGAAATTCCATCTTCAAATGAATCAAAAACTTCTTCATCCACATCTTCAACCATTTTAGTATTTCCTATCAGAGCACTGATATTAGACATTCTTCTTCACTTATATCAGCAGTAGTATCAAAGTCATCATGACTATATTTAGTGTCCTCATCCTCATCTGAGGACCCCCTAATGACTCTTAAGAGATTTGCTTCCCCTTCTTCCCCACTGGTATCTTTATCATCATTGTCCCTTAGAACAGTCTCCCTTACAGGCAATCTCTTTAGTGGGCTAGGATCAACAAAGGATACAATACTAGGTCGAGGAATGGAGGGAAGGTCTGGATCACTCCTATCATCTATAGGAGAGTCTTTCCTTTCTAGCACAAAAACAACTTCTTCTTCTTCTGAATATGTTGGTTCTACTTCACCAGGATTTAGACCAGGATATATCTTATCCTTAGGCCTAGTAGGATGAGTGACATGGTTGAATTCCTCATATAACTTAGCCTCATAATGTACCCATCTTCTTGGCTAGGGGTTCCAATTTATCTTTATCAATTTGAAAATTACCTTTGTAATGCAGAAATTGTCACTTACTACAATTGTATCCTCCTTTTCTCTAGAAACTCCTTTCACATTCAGCATTAAGGATATCAATCTAGCATGAAATAAGGCATTGGATTTTGAACTGGGATTTGTCATATCCTCTAATTGAATCATCAACAGCCTACATAAATTTATCTTCTGTACATGCTTCAACAAGTACAAAATAAATACATCCTGAAATTTCAATTTAGCAATTACCCCTTTCCTAGAACTCAAGACATGCTGGACAAACGTAAATAGCAGCTTGTCTTCTCCTTCCATCATAGAAAAAATTACTTATATCACTCCCTGACAGTTCGGCTAAGGCTTATTCATAACTGATGAAATCAGTAGTGGGAGGAACCACTATAGAGTAGCAGTCATAAATACCTTCATGTTTTACTCTCGGACACTCATCCCATACAACAGAGGAGAAACTTACACTTACTCCATTTACTGTTGAAGTCATTATGTTCTCATCCTCAGTCTGTTCGAATTTCAAAAACTCATAAAACTCCTTAACTAAATTCGGGAAATAAGGTCCATTGTAGTTTGCAAATAATTCAAACCAGCCTTGAGCTTCATGTGTCTTCATCACTAAAGATATGCTCGTTAGCAACCACTCGGAACTGAGCTCTTTTTCAACTATGATATCCCTCTTCGACAGATGAGGGTTGATCAACTTTTTCATTAACTTGCTTCCACTACTCGACTCAGCTAGATGTTTCTTTGGATTTGGCGCATCCCCTTATTCACTGAGAAATAGTCTCTTCACTCTTGCCAAGTGATCTGAAGTATTATGAGGGTTTCAGAAGAGGGTTAGGTTATGAGGATAGGGAGAAAGAGATTCAGGAGAGAGTTTGAGGTGGATCGAAATGTGGTAGGATTTTTTAATTTTTTCATTTATGGATCGAAAAACAAATCAAGTTAAAGAATAACATAAAACATAAAAAATTTCATCTTATGGCAGAAAAAAAACACTATGTCCTGGAAAATATCGACTATCGGTAAGATTCCGACAGTGAGGTCCCAACAGCGAGGTTACAATGGTGATGTCCTATCAGTGAGGTTTCTAATAGTGAGGTTTCTAATGGTGAGGTCCTAATGGTGAGTTTCCTAATGGAGATGTCCTATCGGTGAGCTTCCTATTGGTGAGGTCCTATCAGTGAGGTTTATAATGGTGAGGTCCCTAATGGGGAGGTTCCTAACATTGTGGTCCAATCGGTCAGGTTCTTAACAGTGAGTTTCCTAATGGTGAGGTTTCTAATGGTGAGGTTTCTAATGGTGAGGTTGCAATAGTGAGGTTCCTTTCGGTAAGGTCCTATCGGTGAGGTTCTTAATGGTGAGGTTTCTAACGGTGAGCATCCAATGGTGAGGTTCCTATCGGTGAGGCCCTATCGGTGAGGTTCCTAACGGTGCAGTCCAACATGGAGGTTCCAACACCGAGGTTCCAATATATGAGGTTTCTATCGGTAATGTTCCTAACAGTGAGGTTTCTATCAGTGAGGTTTCTATCAGTGAGGTCCTAACAGTGAGGTTTCTAATGGTGAGTTCCTATCGGTGAGATTTCTAACGGTGAGGTCCTATCAGTGAGGTTTCTAACAGCGAGGTCCTATAAGTGTGGTTTCTAATGGTGAGGTCCTATCGGTGAGGTTTCTAACAGTTAGATCCAATGGTTAGGTTCCTAACCCTTATAGTTTATCATACCTAACTCATTTTTGATGTAATTTAACTTCTCATATTTCAAAGGCTTTGTAAACATATCAGCCAATTGGTGTTCTATACCAATGAATTCAAGAGTGATATCACTTCTTTGATAATGATCTCTCACAAAATGATGTCTCACATCAATGTTCTTTGTACTAGCATGAGATACTATATTTTTAGAGATGTTAATAGAACTTGTATTATCACAATTTATAGATACATTTATGAATTGATATCCATAGTCTAGTAAAGTGTGTTTCATCCAAAAAATTTGAGCACAACATCTCCCAGTAGCTTTATATTCAGCTTTGGCAGTAGATAATGCAACATAATTCTGTTTCTTACTACACCGTGATACTAGAGACTTGACTAAAATGTGAAATGTTCTAGAGGTGATATTAAACTTACAACCTACAAAATCAGCATCAGTTTTACTTATTAAATCACTTTTTTGTCTTCTTGGATAAAATAGTCCCAAGTTTATAATAAACATGAGATATTTAAAAATCATTTTAACAACAGTTAGATGAGACTCTTTAGGATTGGACTGAAAGTGATCACACAAGCATACACTGAACATAATATCATGTCTTCTACCAGTATGAATGAGTATAATTCTTCTCATACCTCTATAATTGGTTTGATCCCCAAGTTTACCGATTTCATCAGCATCCAACTTACAGGTGATAATCATATGTATATCACTACCATTATTTCATTCCAAACCAAAACATTTCAATAAATCCTTTGAATATTTTCTTTGATTTAAAACAATGCCATTTTTATTTAGAAAAATTTGAAATCCAATGAAAAATTTACGTTCCCCCATTAAACTCATTTCAAATTCATCTTGCATAATTTTTGAAAAATCAGTACACAATAAATTTTTTGACGATCCAAAAATAATGTCATCTAAATAAATATTTACAATTAAAATATATTTGGAAATTCTTTTAATAAAAAGAGTAGGATCCGGCCTTCCTTTAGTATATCTTTTTGAAATAAGGAATGAACTATGTCTGTCATACCAAGCTCTTAGAGCTTGTTTCAGACCATATAGGGCTTTTGAAAGTTTGAAGACATGATTTGAAAAATGAGGATTTGTAAAACCGGGGGTTTGTTCAACAAATACATATTCAACTATATACCCATTAAAAAATGCACTTTCTAAATCCATTTGCTAAAGTTTGAAATTAATAACACAAGCATAAGTAAGTTGTATCCTAATGGATTCTAGTCTAGCAACAGGTGAAAAAGTTTCCTCATAGTCTATTACATATTCTTGACTATATCCTTGTGCAATTAGTCTAGCCTTGTTTCTAACTATGTTTCCGTATTCATCAATATTATTTCTAAACATCCGTTTAGTGCATATGGTCAACATGTATTTAGGTATTTCTACTAATTCTCAAACATTGTTTCTTTCAAACTGATTTAATTCTTCTTGCATATCTATCACCCAGAATTCATGATTGATTACATCATCAATAATTTTAGGTTCAAGCGGTGAAAGAAAGGCTTTATGTTCAACCTGGTTTCTCAGAGAAGCTCTATTTTGTGTTCCCACTAGTGGAAATACGGGTTTTAACGTCGTCGTAATAACGTCGGTTTTTTAAAAACCGACGCGAATAGTATGTGCGGGAATTTATGGCGTCGGTTTTACAAAAAACCGACGCCAAACGCCGAAAATCGACGTCGAATTTTTTTTAAAAATGTTTTGGCGTCGGTTTTCTTCAAAACCGACGCCAATAATAATAATAAACATATTTTCCGCGTCGGTTTTCCTCAAAACCGATGCGATAAATAATTAAAAAAATAATTTTTGGCATCGGTTTTCAATAAAACCGATGCATAAAATAATTTTTAAAAAATATTTCGGGGTCGGTTTTCATTAAAACCGACGCCGAAAATAAAAAAATAATAAATTTTCCTCGGTTTTTTGGAAAACCGATATATTTTCGGCATCGGTTTTTTCAAAAACCGACACCAAAACTAAAAAAAATTATTCAGCGTCGGTTATTTTTGAAACCGACGACGAAAATAATTTTAGAAAAAAAAAATATTTCGGCGTCGGTTTTCATTCAAACCGACGCTGAAACTAAAAAAATATTATTCAGCGTCGGTTATTTTAGAAACCGACGCCGAAATGTTTTTTTTTTATTTTAGGCGTCGGTTTTCTATAAAACCGACGCCAAAGATCAAACAAAAGTTGTAGATAATTTCTCAAGCTTCATTTTGACAGGTCGTGGAGCAAAAACGGACTTACGGTTCAAAAGTTATAGGCGTCGGAAGTTAACGGTTTTGTGACTTGATTTTTGGCGTCGGTTTTTTTCAATAACCGACGTTAAAAAACACTTTATGGCGTCGGTTTTGAAAATAACCGACGCCAAAGATCAAACAAAAGTTGTAGATAATTCCTCAAGCTTCATTTTGACAGGTCGTGGAGCAAAAACGGACTTACGGTTCAAAAGTTATGGGCGTCGGAAGTTAACAATTTTGTGACTTGATTTTTGGCGTCGGTTTTTTTCAATAACCGACGTTAAAAGATACTTTTTGGCATCGGTTTTGCAAGTAACCGACGCCAAAGATCAAACAAAAGTTGTAGATAATTTCTCAAGCTTCAGTTTGACAGGTCGCGGAGCAAAAACGGACTTACAGTTCAAATGTTATGGGTGTCGGAATTTAACGGTTTTGTGACTTGATTTTTGGCAACGGTTTTTTTTCAATAACCGACGTTAAAAGACACTTTTTGGCGTCGGTTTTCCAAATAAACGATGTTAAAAGTAATTTTTTGGAATTATTTTTTCAAAAACCAATTTTAATACCCAAACATGTGAATATTTTTAGCATCAATTATATATTTAACCGATGTTAAAAGTAAAATTTCAAATACGCGGCTTCGATATTTCAATTTTTTCCCAACGCGCGTTCCTTTTTTCAAAATCCCGCTAAAATTTTATTAAATCGCCGCCATAGAAATTCTAATTTACACTATATAAAAGATCATCCTCTTTCTTTCATCATTTTTGACATCTACGATACAATCAGTATTTCAAATATTCTTCAATCGACGATTTCTACAAGGTATTTATTCTGATCACTTAATTTCATTATTTTTTTTTCATCACTAAAAATATTATTATTTTTATGATGATGATGAATTTATCTTCTAGTAGAGATAAAAAAATAAAACTTCCGAATGAGATTCATTAGTTGTGCAAAATTCTTTATCACTCACCATTTTCATTACCGTATAACATCGCCCTTAAAACGAAGTGAAATAATGTTTAACAACATATCAACTCAAATGATTTGAAAAAATAATTAATATTAGTTTCAATCATTAATTATATTTTCTTTTTCATTTGGAATATACATTTTGATTCTTTTTTCTCATGCATTCTTCGAAGAAACTGATATCGATCGACCCATAAAGAGGTACAACTTACAACAACCATAACTTTTGAACCATAAGTCCGTTTTAGCTCTGTAACCAGTAAAATCGAAGCTTGGGAAACGATCTATATTCCAATATCATGAGTTTCAGGGTTTTGACGTCGGTTTTTTTTAAAACCGACGTGGAAAATATATTTTTTAGAAAATGTATTTTTTGCGTCAGTTTTTATCCAAAACCGACGTTAAAACTCATGTAGAAGCTAGATTTAGACGTCGGTTTTCTAAAGAACCGACGCCAATAACCCCCGAGGTCATTAATTTTTGCGTCGGTTTAAAAAAACTGACGCCAAAGACCCCCAGTGCCTGAATTTTGGCGTCGGTTTATTTAAAAAACCGACGCTAAAGATACCCGAGGCCCTACAATTTGGCGTCAGTTTATATAAAAACCGACGCCAAAGACCCAATGGGAAAAGATTTTTAACGTTAGTTTATAAAAAACCGACGTTGAAACTTATATTTTTTACGTCGCCTTTATTGACGTCGGTTAAAAACCGACGTCAAAATGTAAAAAAAACCGACGTGGAAATACATTTTTGCACTAGTGTCCTCTATTTAAAACACCTACTATAGAATCTAAAGGATGATTCATGGGAGTTATAATACCTCTACAAATAGTTGAACTAGATTCCTCTTGAATTTATATAGGTCTAGATTTATTATTCACAGATTCTAGAAAATTTCCAGAATTGGTTGTTTTCACTAAGGGATCACTGTTTTTATCATTACGGTCCAGAATTGACTTATCATACTTAATGAGTTCAATAGAGGTTTTGGGTTCATGTGGATCAGTTTCATCAAATTTGACATGAACTAATTCTTCTACACATTTCGTTCTCTTATTGAATATTCTATAGGCTTTATTAGAGATTGAGTAACCTAGGAAAATGCCTTCATCACTTTTGGAGGTAAATTTTTCAAATTTTCTTTAGTGTTAAGAATGAAGACATTGCATCCAAAAACCCTAAAGTAATTAACCGTAGGCTTCCTATTATTCCAGATCTCATAAGGGGTCTTCTTAAGAACATGTCTAATCAAGAGTCTATTATTAATGAAACAATCTGTATTAATAGATTCAACCCAAAAATAAATAGGTATATTATAATCATTAAGCATAGTCTGGGAAATCTCTTGAAGAGTCATATTTCTTCTTTATACAACTCCATTTTTTAAAGTTGTTCTAGGAGAAGAGAAATTGTGAGTATAACCATTATGTGAGAAAAAGGATTCGAATTCATGATTTTCAAACTCACGGCCATGATCACTTTTCAAGGTCTTAATTCTATGTCAATTAATATTTTCTATAGACTTGAATTTAATATAGAAAGAACATGCTTCACTTTTGTGAGATATAAAGTATACACAAGTATATCTAGAAAAATCATCTCCAAGAACATAAACAAAGTGCTTCCCATTTAAACTTGAAACTCTAGATGGTCCAAACAAATCCATGTGAACCAACTCAAGTAGTTGAGAAGTAGAAACTTATTTCTTTAGTTTGAAAGAAAATGTGTGTTTTTTACCCTTTTGAAAAGGATTAAAAACATTGTTAAGTGGGAATTTGAATTTAGGTAGGTCTATAACTAAACTGTTACCAGCTAGTTTCCTATGTGAGTGCACATTGGAGTGTCGTAATCTTCTTTTCCATAAACAGGATTCTTTATGAAAATCATTTAAACATGAAACATTTTGTTTAGCTAAAGAATTTAAATCAACAACATATACATTTTCATTTCTATGAGCAGTAAATATTAAATTGATTTTATAATTAAAAACATTTTAGGCATCACTTTCAAATTTAACATTAAAACCATCATCACATAACTGAGAGATAATAAGTAAATTGTACTTTAACCCATCAACAAAAATTAATTTTGAAATTAATATAGTATTAGGGTTACCAATTTTGCATAAGCTGACGATCTTCCCTTTTGAATTATCACCAAATGCAACATGTCCACCATCAACTTTAATTAGGATCTTGAATCATGAGTAGTCTCCTATCATGTTACTTGAACATCCAATGTCCAAGTACCATAGAGTTTTATAGGAGCTCTTTAAATAGTTTTCCTACAAAATAGATTAAGTGCATGGTAACATTGGTACCCAGATTTTCTTTGGTCTAGAGAGGTTAGAAAGTAAAAATTTGGGAACCCATACTTGTCTCATATATTTCCTATAATAAACAGATATATTTTGAGACATAAACACTTTGTTTGGTCCTTTATAGAATTTATTTTCAAAATATAGTCCATAACTTGAACTTGTAGTGAACTATCCAGATTTTGGAACAAATTTATTCTTAATAATCCTCGTCTGTCCTGGCTGATATCCTAGTCCAGTTGTGATTTTGGAGCAATTTTTTTTCCTAGTAACTGATTCAAGGTATCTCTACCTGCAGTAAACATCTCCAAATCCCTCTTTTATTTCTCATTGGCTAATTTAAGTTCAGTATTTTCTTTTAACAGTTGAGCACATTTTTCTTTTTCAATATCTAGATCAGACATATAATTGGCATTTATAACAGGTTTTCTTTTAAATAATTTATATTTATCCTTGAGTTCATTAAAAGTGTCCTCATGAATTTCATAGTATTCAAATAGTTCATCCTTAGTCATATTTTCATCATTGTTTAATTCAATTTTATTCTCATAATAGTAAGAATTATGTATAGGAAAATTGGGTGTTACCTAGGATGTTTCTGTCATGAAACACAGGTTTGCATGTTTGTCCTTTTCAATATCAGAAGTGTCAGATCCACTTGAGATATCTTTTGAGTCACTCCACATAGCATTCATAGCATTTTTATAGCCTTTTCCTATGTCTTCATGTCACGACCCATCCTCGGGGCCCATGCCGTGACTACCCCAAGCCCGCCTTCCATAGGCCATGGGCTGGCGACTAGCACCAAAGGTGTAAATCCCGATAACTGGGAAGGAATTTCCTTTATAAAAGTAAACAAAACACCACAGAGTAAAAGAGGAAGTAAAAAACTAAGTACAAAAGAAAGTGCTGAAAAGTAAATGGGCCAGAATACAAACCCAACTGAAATTACAGCTACAACTGAATGAAATTACAACAAAAAAAGACAAACAGCTGGAAGAAAGGAAGCAACTCCTAGTTCGTCCTCCTCAGATCCTTCCAGAAGGGTAGGTACAAATAGCGTAACTCCTGGATCGTCCACCATGGATCCTACCTGAAGGGTAGGTATAGACATCCTCCAAAACGCTCTCGCCCGTAAAGCTCCTCCAAGTGTCATCTCATCGTGAAGTCCACCTCTGGACACTGACTCGTCGTGAGGTCCACCTCCAGGTACCGTCCAGCCCTCGAACACTCGGCCTCTATCAGCGATGCCTATCACCTGCAAACAACACAACGTGGTGCGGGCATAGCCCGTGCATAGGTGAGTATAAAGATACTCAGTAGGGACCCCGAGACCCTCAAGGTCTCACTAAATCCAACATTGATAGACACAAAGAAGGATCACAACAGATAACCCTTACTTAGGTATAAGCCTATACTTATACCTAAGTTATGAAGTAACCCATCTCAATCGCGAGGAAACACAAAGGTTATGAAATCAACAGATAACCACTACCTAGGTATATGCCCAGACATATACCTAAGTGATCAAGTGACCAATCTAAATCATGAGATAAACACAAAGGTCACAGACTCAGCTCAAACAAGGATTTAATCATGAAGTCGAAACCACGGCTGCTGGAGAACTCCTCCTCTGTCGAGTACAGTGGGCCTGTCACTACAACCAAGCGCACCCCACTATCCTTGGACTGTTGTAGTACTCCACCAGTCGAGTACTATGGGCCTGATGCTACAACCAAGAACTTCCCACCATGGGTCTTCCGCTACAACCAAGCGCTCCCCCTCATAGGATCCAGAGGTACTCCTTCTGTTGAGTATTGAGGGTCTCCCGCTACAACCAAGCGCTCCCCCACCATGGGTCTGCCGCTACAACCAAGCGCTCCCCCTCATAGCCTCCAGACTCTCACCACATCCTCCAGCCAATCCTCAGCCGCCTTTGGGTCCGTCTCTCCCCAAAACCATTGTGGTCTCTAGAGCTGGAACACATGCAACGCGCTCAAGAGGCATGCATCACCTACAGCTGGGGCTGGTGGCATCGGTGGACCAACGTATGGTAGTACCGCTGGTGCCTTCGATGGTGCCTCTACTATAAGAGGGCCCTATACTGAAGCCTCGTCACTCAGCAGGCTGTCAGTACGCACATCCCTCTAGGCTCTAGCTAGTCTTCTATGGAAAGGAATCCTAAAAGAAACATACGTGACATGGTCAAACAATTATACCTTGTGAGATGACCTGGTTTGAGATGTTTTAAGGGGAAATTTTTTTGAAAACTCACCCGCAATTAGTGTTTTCGTGCACAAAGTCGGAAATTAGTTGTCAGGGTCCTGGTGTATGGATATGTCGGCCGCCCGCACCAACACTGGAATCCCTGGACTAAAAACCACACTCGGTACCCTTAACACTATTGCTTCACATAAAGAAAAAAAACAGAGTTATAAGTTCTACGGTAGAACCAAATCCTCTGAAAAATTGGTATCAGAGGAGTCAGTTCTACCGTAGAACTTATAACTGTGTTTTTTTTCTTTCTGTGAAGCAATATTGTTAAGGGTACCGAGTGTGGTTTTCAGTCCAGGGAGTCCAGTGTTGGTGCGGGAGGCCGACGTATCCATACACTAGGACCTTGACAACTAATTTCCGACTTTGTGCATGAAAACACTGATGGCGTGTGAGTTTTCAAAAGTTTTTCCCTTTAAAACAGCTCAAACCAGGTCAGCTCACCAGGTATAATCATTTGACCGTGTCACGTATGTTTCATTCAGGATGCCTTTCCACGGACGACCAGCTAGAGCCCAGAGGGATGTGCGTACTGACAGCCTGCCGAGCGACGCGGCTTTGGTACATGTTCCTCTAACAGTAGAGGCACCAGTGGAGGCACCAGCGGTACTACCATATGTTGGTCCACTGATTCCACCAGCCCCAGCTGTAGGCGATGCATGTCGGTTGAGCGCGCTGCACGTGTTCCAGTGCCAGAGACCACCCATGTTCCGGGGAGAGACAGACCCGCAAGCGGATGAGGATTGGCTGGAGGTTGTGGTGAGAGTCTGGAGGCTATGAGGGGGACTGCTTGGTTGTAGAGGTAGACCCACGACAGAGGAGCGCTTAGTTGTAGCGGCAGACCCGTGGTACTCAACAGAAGAAGTACCTCTAGAGCCTATGAGGGGGAGCACTTGGTTGTAGCGGCAGACCCATGGCGGGAAGCGCTTGGTTGTTGTAGGAGGCCCACAGTACTCGACTGGTGGAGTACTACAGTAGTCCAAGGATAGTGGGGCTCGCTTGGTTGTAGTGGCAGACCCACTGTACTCGACAGAGGAGGAGTTCTCCCGCAGCCGTGGTTTCGACTTCATGATTAAATCCTGTTTTGAGCTGAGTTTATGACCTTTGTGTTTATCTCATGACTGAGATGGGTCACTTGATCACTTATGTATATGTAAGGGCATATAACTAGTTAGTGGTTATCCATAGATTTCATAACCTTCGTGTTTCCTCACGATTGAGATGGTTTACTTGATAACTTAGGTATAAGTATGGGCTTATACCTAAGTAAGGGTTATCTGTTGTGATCCTTCTTTTTTCGTTATCCTTGTTGGATTTAGTGAGTCCTTGAGGGTCTCGAGGTGTCATGACCCATCCTCGGGGCCCATGCCATGACTACCCCAAGCCCGCATTCCATAGGCCAGGGGCTGGCGACTAGCACCAATGGAGAATATCCCGATAACTGGGAAGGCATTGACTTTATAAAAGTAAACAAAACACTACATAGTACAAGCGGAAGTAAAAGACTAAGTAAAAAGAGAAGTGCTGAAAGGTAAATGGGCCAGAATACAAACCCAAATGGAAGTAAAACTACAAATGACCAAGGTACAACAGAAAAAGACAACAGCTGGAAGAAAGGAAGCAGCTCCTGGGTCCTCCTCCTCGGATCCTACCAGAAGGGTAGGTACAGATGGCGCAGCTCCTGTATCGTCCACCACGGATCCTACCTGAAGGGTAGGTACAGATAGCCTCCACAACGCTCTCGCCCGTCAACCTCCTCCGTGTGTCGTCTCGCCGTGAAGTCCACCTCCAGATACGGACACGTCGTGTAGTCCTCCTCCGGGTACTGACTCGTCGTGTAGTCCACCTCCGGGTACCGTCCAGTCCACGAACAATCGGCCTCCGTCAGCACTGCCCGTCGTCTACATCTAACACAATGAGGTGTGGAAATAGCCCGTGTAGGGGTGAGTATAATGATACTCAGTAGGGACCCCGAGACCCTCAAGGTCTCACTAAAACCAACATGGATAACCACAAAGAAGATCTCAATAGATAACCTCTACTTAGGTATATGCCCATGCCTATACCTAAGTTATCAAGTAACCCATCTCAATCATGAGGAAAACACCAAGATCATGAAATCAACGGATAACCAATATCCAGGTATATGCCCATACATATACCCAAGTTATCAGGTGACCCATCTCAATCATGAGGTAAACACAAAGGTCAAAAGCCTCAGCTCAAACCAGGATTTTCATTATCAAAACCGTAACTGCTGAAGAGCTCCATCTCTGAAGTGTACAGTGGTCATATCACGACTCTGAGGTACTGCTCACTAACCTAAGACTGCTGAGGTACTCCTCCTGTCGAGTACCGCTGGTCTACGGCCAACTACCGGGCGCTCCATCCGCTGTGGGTCTGTCGCCAAATACCGGGCGCTACCCCTAATAGCCTACAGAGGTACTCCTCCTATTTCGTACCGCGGGTCTGTGTCCAACTACCGGGTGCTCCATCCGCCGTGGGTCTGTCTCCAAATACCGGGCGCCCCGTCCACTGGGCTAGTCGACTCACTCCAAGTCGATTCGGTCAAGCAGTCGTCAGGTCTCAGCAGTATTCACGTTCTCCGTACTCCGTACGCTCGTCTCCGGGAGGGTCCGCTCCACGAGCAACAGGTCGATACTCCAAGTATCACAAAGTACCATGAAGAAGTATCTCAAAGGACTGCCTCGTCATAGGGGTCTCAACGCAATAGACGACGCGTCAATCAGACGCCCGGTCTGTGAGTTATTTGCCTTTTCGTCCCAAGGGCCCGGTTGGTTTCGTGAGCGACCCAACCCGGCCGTATCTCAACTATACACCGAACTCTCATAGGGTAAACTCATAGGGACCGTTTCTCAACGTTATCACCAACGCCGCTGACGGTTCGTCAAACGGACGTCCAGTCTGAAAGATATCAGCTTTTCCGTTCCAGGGGCCCGGTTGGATTTCGGGTACATTCCAACTCGGACACTAACCAAAAGCAACCAAAACTCGGGTGAAGTCTGTCAAAAGTTCCATCTCATCAAGAGGAATTCAATGAGACAGACAGCACGTCAATAGGACGCCCGATCTGTGAGTTATTGGCTTTTTCGTTCAGGGTCCCGGTTGGTTTCGTGAGCGAACCAACCCGACCGCACTTCGATGGCATCCAAACCTTGAGCGGAGTAATCCAAATGTTCCGTCTCACTTGAGGAATCCATCACAGTCAACGGCACGTCAATCGGACGTCTGGAGTTCATGTTATGTGCGTTTCCGCTCCGAGGGCCCGTTTGGTTCCGTGCACGAACCAACCAGGCCGAACCCAAAGTATTCCGAAACCTTGAGTGCGATATATCGAAACGACCGTATCATTTCACGAATCTCTACGCAACTGAAGGTGCGTCAATCATAGGTCTATAGCCCATGATATGGGAAGAAGACCAAAGAAGGTCCGAAAATGGGGGGTCTGGGCCCGGACCGACCTGGCCCGACCCCCCTGGGTCGGCCCGAACCGTGTCGACCCGACCCAGGGCCGGCCCGGCCGGCTCGGTCCGGCCCGACCGGCCCGCCGCGGCTCGGCCAGCGCGGCCGCGCGGAAGCCGCAAGTGGGGTGCACGGCTCCCCCCCCCCCCCTCGCCGCTAATTGAATCCGGCTGCGAACCGCCGCCGCCACCGGTCGCCGGCGCCGCCGCACCGGCGTGGCGCGCCGCCACCGCCTTCTGCGGACCACCGGATGCGCTCCGGTGGTCCATTTCTCCTGCCGTCTTCGCCAACGGTCCTCCCGGGACCCGACCTTCACTGCGAAGGGATTCAAAAGCCATATCGGTCTTCTTTGTCATCGTCCGTTGATCCGCACATCGATTAACAAGCTGCGGAGGGTTGTCGGGCCGTGTTTGTTCGGTCCGCATCCTCCGCGTTAGGTGTTATCAATTGGAAAATAATAACACATGATTTTAATCATTGATGAGTTTATAATTTATCCAAAATAAATTGTACGAACACCTTTCAATCAAATACCCACACACGAGAGTTTAAAATTTGAATGCGCGGCGTGACGATGTCGCGCATTCTTGCCGCTCGATCCCGCACGGCGTGAAGATGTCGCGCATCCTTGCCGCTCGATCCCGCGTGGTGCGACTGCACCATGTCAATTTCATTCGATCCTCAACAACAAGAAAAACAATAAGGGAGGGGGACGACCGTGTTTGTGCGGTCCGACCTCCTCCTGGTAACTGATATCATGCGGTCCAAATATCGCGGATAAAAGACGGAAGAGAATCACATAAGGAAAATCACATAAACCCCCTACCGCGAGCGCGGCTTGAACGAGGTTTTCATCATGGAGAAATTCGTCGCAGAGAAACCGTCACGGAAAGAGGATTTGAAGACGACGTCGAGGTGCGTCTGAGGAGGAAACGACATCTCCTCACGTGTTGCGGTGAAGAGGAAGGAATGCACGTCATCGTTCTTCGTGGAAGGATAGTGTTCTTCGTCGAAGATGAAGAAGATGATCTCTAAGGTCCTTGCCTTCTTTTTCCCCCAAGTCCTCTCCAGCAACAAAGTAACTAACCCAAAATAAATTAAGCCACACTTAATTTATTAACTCAACATGGCTTTTGAAATTCAAGTGTTTGAATTTCAAAAACTCACATTAAACTCACTACATTAATGTAATAAGTTATTAACTTAAGTTAACAATATTAATGGTGAGTTGAGGGGGTTAGAGGATATGAAGGGGTGGGGTTCATGTGGGCCCAACGACCCTCATAACCTCCATTGGGAGGTTGGGTAGTTACCCAACTTCCATCTAAAGGATTTAAACACTTAGAGTAAAATAAAAATTGTTGTTAAATTTTTATTTTTTTAACTTCCACAATTTTTATCAACTTCTCTCGAGTAAAAGCAACTCCAGAATAGGCGTTCATAAGCAAATACCGGCGCTGCGGTTCCATCGGTGCCCTCATAATTTGATTCCGACCACCGGTTCAAAAGTTAGAAATTCTTTCTCATTCGTTCACTGAACGTACCCGAGATAAACTTCGGAAATTGATTCTGGGCACACCGGGCCTCAGAATCAGGAGTCGTCAGAAACTCCGTTCTTGTAAAATCCCAAAGAAAATTAAGAATAAATTTTCTTTGAATTTTATGGGTCTTTACATTACTCCTACCTCAGGGCTTTACATCCCCGTAAAGCTATAACACAAACTAGGGAAACAAAAGTGGTACTGAGCACGCATCTGAGCCTTCCGCTCTCATGTGCTCACCTGGAGGTTTCCGAGCTGCCTACGAAAAAAGACAAGAGGAATCAACCATCCTAATAGGACCTGCTCCCGTCGAACCACAATCTCCACTAGAATCTCCGCAAAAGTCACCCCATCATCAAAAACCAACTCCCCATGGTCAACGATTTGTGTCGGGACGTGCACGTATCTCATCAGCTGAGATACGTGGAAGACGTCATATACTCGGTGCAACTGAGGTGTATGGGTGAAGCGGAAAACCACATCGCCTACCCTGCTGGGGACCAAGAAAGGTCCATTGAACCTCGGAGATAACTTGCCGCCTTGGCCACATCCCCGTAAACATCGTCGAGGTGATACCCGTAGAAGGACATGATAGTCATTCTAGAACTCAGAGGTCTCCAACTCCTGTTAGAACTGAAACTCAAAAGACTGCTGCCACGAGGGTATGGTTGACCGACTCAAGAGTGATCGGTCGCACCCTCCTGTGAATGAGTTTATCCTGTGCTGCCTGGGGTTTCCTTTTCTCCGATCAAGGAAAACCCATCCCGACGTCGTACTTAAACCACAATCTTTTTAGCCTAATACAGTCAATCCGTGTATGAACTGTGGATCCAATCCATACGTAGACCAACGTCATAAGGCCTCGAAGTTGCCACAAAGAGATTCCAACCGAAACTCTCGCCTCGAGGGTCTGACCACACTGTCGGCATAAGTGTGATTATCGAGTCACCTCCCAAGGTATCTCCAGATGTGAGGGTCAAGTCCATGGCTTACCGAAAACTCTAGGTCTGGAACAAGATTTGTGAAAGTAAGGAATGATTCATATCGACGTCTGTTAGTACAGCAGCTATTAGTGGACACAGACTGTCCCTTGAATCATTTTTAGAGCCATTGGGTCACTCTCCCTGACCGCATGCAACTACTCTCTTCCTCCTCCCTCCAGCTCCCTGAGCATGGGGGGATAACTAAGGCCGGTGGTTGTAGCATGTTAAGATGTACACCACCTCATGATGCTCTCCTAGCTCTGCCTCCACATCTGCTGCTTCTCAGAATCATCTCTCCTTTAAGATTCCTCTTATGAAAAAATTTAACATGCCCGAGTCTCCAAGACTGGTGCCAGTTTCCTGTTTCTTACTCCACTGTGCAGTCTTCATCCGCTCCTCGATGATCTGCACCTTCTTTGCCTACTATCTGAAAGAGCTGCTAAAATTTCTCCTTTGCCGAAAAGAGAATCTCGGTCTCATCCCCTGGATGAACCACGCCAATTGCCTAATACAGTCAATCCTGACATGAATGATGTATTCATGCCATGGATGATGTCGTAAGGCCTCGACGTAACTACCAAGAGATCCAACTATCACTCTCGCCTCCAAGGGTCGAGTCACACTATCGGCATCAGTGTGAGGTCACTGGGCCTCCTCTAGTAGAAATATCGAAAGTGAGGGTCAAGTCAACAGTTTAACTGGGACCACTCAGTATCAACCAAACAAAAGGATAGGAAAGAAAAAAAAAAGATAAGTGTCTTTTTATTATTGCAGCTCATAGTAAAAAGACACGAAAACAACAACAACATGGAACTAAAAGTACAAGTGATGTATCCACTAGTTCCGCTCCTATCCACCTGCTTCCGGAGCTCTACTTCCTTGTCCACTGCTCGGCTGTTGCTCAAGCACCCGCCGCTGCTTCTACCTCGGTGGCTCCTCCAAAGCCTGCGGATCAACTGTACGAGGAGTCGGACAGTCACGTGCCATGTGACCCTTCCCGCCACATTCATAACACTTCCTGCTTCTCGTACGGCTGGATATGGTCCTCCTGGACCTCTGCATCATCTGTCTACTGCCCACAGATGACTCAGCTACTGATCTAAAACCCTGCGGCAAAGGCAGAAGCTCCTGTACACGCTCGGGGTGTAGTGCTACTGGCACAAACTCAACCCTGAAGAAGGTCTCGAAGTCTTCCTATGCGAAGGTCATCCCGTCGCAAAACTGGAAATAGTGGATCCACCACCTACCTACTGCTTCCTGAAGAAGGATGGAAGTAAAGATCATCATGAAGTCTGCAGGCGTCCCCACTAGACTGAAGACTCTCACCACTGCCTCCAGCCAATCCTCAGTCGCCCGTGGGTCCGTCTCTCCCCGGAACCTGGGTGGCCTCTGGCACTGGAACTCGTGCAGCGCACTCAAGTGGCGTGCATCGCCTACTGCTGGGGCTGGTGGCATCGGTGGCCCAACGTATGGTAGTACCGCTGGTGCCTCCGCTGGTGCCTCAACTGCAAGAGGTCCCTGTACCGAAGCCTCGTCGCTTGGCAGGCTGTTAGTACACACATCCCTCTGGGCTCTAGCTGGTCATCCGAGAAAAGGCATCCTGAAAGAAACAACGTGACACGGTCAAACGATTATACCAGGTGAGCTGACCTGGTTTGAGCAGATATTTAAATAAAACTTCTGGAAACACACATGCAATCAGTGTTTTAATGCACAAAGTCGGAAATCAGTTGTCAGGGTCCTGGTGTATGGATACGTTGGCCGCCCGCACCAACACTGGACTCCCTGAACTGAAAAACACACTCGGTACTCTTAACACTATTGCTTCATAGAAAGAAAAAAATATCAGAGTTATAAGTTCTGCGGTAGAACCGACTCCTCTGATACCAATTTGTCACGACCCGTCCTCGGGGCCCGTGCTGTGACTACCCCAAGACCGCCTTCCATAGGCCATGGGATGGTGACTAGCACCAAAGGTGAAAATCCCGAAAACTGGGAAGGCATTGCCTTTATAAAAGTAAACAAAACACTACAGAGTACAAGCGGAAGTAAAACACTAAGTACAAAGAGAAGTGAATAAAGGTAAATGGGCCAGAAAACAAACCCAAATGAAAGTACAACTACAACTGAACAAGGTACAACAGAAAAATACAACAGCTGGAAGAAAGGAAGCAGCTCCTGGGTCATCCTCCTCGGATCCTACCAGAAGGGTAGGTACAGATGGCGCAACTCCTGGATCGTCCACCACAGATCCTACCTAAAGGGTAGGTACAAATATCCTTCACAACGCTCTCGCCTGTCAACCTCCTTCGTGTGTCGTCTCTCCGTGAAGTGCACCTCCAGATACTGACTCGTCGTGTAGTCCACCTCCGGGTATTGACTCGTAGTGTAGTCCACCTCCGGGTACCGTCCAGTCCTCGAACACTCGGCCTCCGTCATCACTTCCCATCGTCTGCATCCAACACAATGAGGTGCGAGCATAGCCCGTGTAGGGGTGAGTATAACGATACTCAGTAGGGACCCAAAGACCCTCAAGGTCTCACTAAAACCAACATGGATAACCACAAAGAAGATCTCAACAGATAACCTCTACTTAGGTATATGCCGATGCATATACCTAAGTTATCAAGCAACCCATCTCAATCATGAGGAAAACACCAAGATCATGAAATCAATGGATAACCACTACCCAGGTATATGCCCATACATATACCCAAGTTATCAAGTGACCCATCTCAATCATGAGGTAAACACAAAGGTCAAAAGTCTCATCTCAAACCAGGAATTTCATTATCGAAACCGTAACTGCTGAAGAGCTCCATCTCTGAAGTGTACAGTGGTCCTATCATGACTCCGAGGTACTGCACACTAACCTAAGACTGCTGAGGTACTCCTCCTGTCGAGTACCGTGGGTCTGCGACCAACTACCGGGTGCTCCGTCCGCTGTGGGTCTGTCGCCAAATACCGGGTGCTCCCCCTAATAGCTTACAGAGGTACTCCTCCTGTTGAGTACCACGGGTCTGTGGCCAACTACCGGGCGGTCTGTCCGCCGTGGGTCTGTCGCCAAATACCGGGCGCTCCATCCACTGGGCTAGTCGACTCACTCCAAGTCGAGTCGGTCAAGTAGTCGTCAGGTCTCAGCTGGGTACACGGTCTCTGTACTCCGTACGCTCCTCTCCAGGAGGGTCCGCTCCACGAGCTATAGGTCGATACTCCAAGTATCACAAGGTTCCACAAAGAAGTATCTCAAAGGACTGCCTCGTCATAGGGGTCTCAACGCAATAGACGGCACGTCAATTGGACGCCCGGTCTGTGAGTTATTAGCCTTTTAGTCCCAGGGGCCCGGTTGGTTTCGTGAGTGAACCATCCCGGCCGTATCTCAACTATACCCCGAACTCTCATAGGGTAAACTCATAGGGATCTTTTCTCAATGTGATCACCAACGCCGCTGACGGTTCGTCAAACAGACGTCCAGTCTGAAAGATATCAGCTTTTCTATTCCAGGGGCCTGGTTAGATTTTGGGTACATTCCAACCCGGCTACTAACCAACAGTAACCAAAACTCGGGTGAAGTATGCCAAAAGTTACATCTCATCAAGTGGAATTCAACGAGACAGACGGCGCGTCAATCAGACGCCCGGTCTGTGAGTTATTTGCTTTTTCGTTCCAGGGGCCCGGTTGGTTTCATGAGCGAACCAACCCGACCGCACTTCAATGGCATCCAAACCTCGAGCAGAGTAAGCCGAATGATCCATCTCACTTAGAGGAATCCATCAAAGTCGACAACACGTCAATCGGACGTCCGGAGTTCATGTTATGAGCGTTTCCGCTCCGAGGGCCCGGTTGGTTCCGTGCACGAACCAACTCGGCCGAACCCAAAGTATTCCGAAAACTTGAGTGCGATATAAAGAAACGACCATCTCGTTCCAAGAATCGCTACGCAACTGACGGTGCGTCGATCGGAGGTCTGTAGCCCAAGATATGGGCAAAAGACCAAAGAAGGTCCGAAAACGGGGGGTCTGGGCCCAGACCGACCCCCCTGGGTCGGCCCGAACTGGGTCGACCCAACTCGGGTCCGACCCGGCGGGGCCCGGCCCGGCCCGGCCGGCGTGGCCTGGCCCGACCGTCGCGGTCTGGCCCGACCGGTCGGCCGCGGCTCAGCCAGCGCGGCCGCGCGGAAGCCGTGGGCGGGGTGCACGGCTCCCCCCCTCACCGCTAATTGAAGTCGGCGGCGAACTGCCGCCGCCAACCTTCCGGCGGCGCGCCACCGCCACCAGTCACTGGCACCGCTGCGCCGGCGTGGCGCGCCGCCACCGCCTTACGCGGACCACCGGATGCGCTCCAGTGGTCCGTTTCTCCTGCTGTCTTCGCCAACAGTCCTCCCGGGACCCGACCTTCACTGCGAAGGGATTCAAACGCCATACCGGTCTGCTTCGTCGTCGTCCGTTGATCCGCACATCGATTAACAAGCTGCGGAGGGTTGTCGGGCCATGTTTGTTCGGCCCGCGTCCTCCGCGTTAGGTGTTATCAATTGGAAAATAATAACACATGATTTTAATCATTGAAGAGGGTATAATTTATCCAAAATAAATTATACGAACACCTTGCAATCAAATACCCATGCACGAGAGTTTAAAATTTGAATGCGCGGTGTGACGATGTCGTGCATTCTTGCCGCTCGATCCCGCGCGGCGTGACGATGTCGCGCATCCTTGCCGCTCGAACCCGCGTGGTGCGATGAAACCACGTCAATTTCATTCGATCCACAACAACAAGAAAAACAATAAGGGAGGGGGACGTCCATGTTTGTGCGGTCCGACCTCCTCCCGTTAACTGATATCATGCGGTCCAAATATCGCGGGTAAAAGACGGAAGAGAATCATGTAAGAAAAATCACGTAAACCCCCTACCTCGAGCGCGGCTTGAACGAGGTTTTCATCATGGAGAAATTCGTCACAGAGAAACCGTCACGGAAAGAGGATTTGAAGACGACGTCGAGGTGCGTCTGAGGAGGAAGCAACGTCTCCTCACGTGTTGTGGTGAAGAGGAAGGAAGGCATGTCGACGTTCTTCGTGGAAGGATGGTGTTCTTCGTCGAAGATGAAGAAGATGATCTCTAAGCTCCTTGCCTTCTTTTTCCCCCAAGTCCTCTCCAGTAACAAAGGAACTAACCCAAAATAAATTAAGCCACACTTAATTTATTAACTCAACATGGATTTTGAAATTCAAGTGTTTGAATATCAAAAACTCACATTAAAGTCACTACATTAATGTCATAAGTTATTAACTTAAGTTAAAAATATTAATGGTGAGTTGAGGGGGTTAGAGGATATGAAGGGGTGGGGTTCTTGTGGCCCCCACCACCCTCATAACCTCCCAAGGGAGGTTGGGTAGTTACCCAACTTCCATCCAAAGGATTTAAACACTTATAGTAAAATAAAAATTGTTGTTAAATTTTTATTTTTTTAACTTCCACAATTTTTATCAACTTCTCTCGAGTAAACGCAACTCCGGAATAGGCGTTCATAAGAAAATATCGGCGCTGCGGTTCCATCGGTGCCCTCAGAATTTGATTCCGAGCAGGAGTTCAAAAGTTAGAAATTCCTGCTCGTTCGTTCCCAGAACGTACCCGAGCTAAACTTTGGAAATTGATTCCGGGCACACCAGGCCTCGGAATCAGGTGCCGTTAAGAAACTGCATTCTTGTAAAATCCCAAATAAAATTAAGAAAAACTTTTCTTTGAATTTTACGGGTCTTTACATTACTCCCAACTCAGGGATTTACGTCCCCCGTAAAGCTATAACATAAACTAGGGAAACAAAAGTGGTACTGAGCACGCATATGAGCCTTCCACTCTCATGTGCTCACCTGGAGATTTCCGAGCTGCCTACGAAAACGGACAAGAGGGATCAACCATCCTAATAGGACCCACTCCCTTCGAACCTCAATCTCCACTGGAACCTCCGCAAAAGTCACCCCATCATCAAAAACCATCTTCCCATGGTCAAAGATTTGTGTCGGGACGGGCACGTACCTCCTCAGCTGAGATACGTGGAAGACATCGTGTACCCAGTGTAACTGAGGTGGATGGGTGAAGTGGTAAACCACATCGCCTACCCTGCTGGGGACCTAGAAAGGTCCATTGAACCTCGTAGATAACTTTCCGCCTTGGACACATCTCCGTAAACCTCGTCGAGGTGAGACCCATATAAGGACTTGATCGTCCTTCTCGAACTCAGAGGTCTCAAACTCCTGTTAGAACTAAAAGTCAAACGACTGCTGCCACGAGGGTATGGTTGACCGACTCAAGAGTGATCGGTCGCACCCTCCTGTGAAAGAGTTTATCCTAGGCTTCCTGGGGTTTCCTTTTCTCTGACCAAGGAAAACCCATCCTAAGGTCGTAGTTAAACCACAACCTTTTTAGCCTAATACAGTCAATCCGTGTATGAACTGTGGATCCAATCCATACTCAGACCAATGTCGTAAGGCCTCGACGCTGCCACCAAGAGATTTCAACCGAAACTCTCGCCTCGAGGGTCTGACCACACTGTCGGCGTAAGTGTGATTATCGAGTCTCCTCCCAAGGTATCTCCAGACGTGAGGGTCAAGTCCACAGCTTATCGAAAACTCTAGGTCTGGAACAAGATTTGTGAAAGCAAGGAATGATTCATATCGACGTCTGTTACTACAACAGCTAGTAGTGGACACAGACTATCCCTTGAATCATTTTTAGAGCCATTGGGTCACTCTCCCTGACCGCATGCAGCTACTCTATTCCTCCGCCCTCCAGCTCCCTAAGCCTGGCGGGGATAACTAAGGCGGGTGGTTGTAGCATGTTAAGATGTACACCACCTCATGCTGCTCTCCTAGCTCTGCCTCCACGTCTGCTGCTTCGCAGACTCATCTCTCCTTTAAGCTTCCTCTTATGAAAAAATTTAACATGGCCGAGTCTCCAAGACTGGTGCCAGTTTCCTGTTTCATACTACACTGTGCAGTCTTCATCTGCTCCTCGATGATCTTCACCTTATTTGGCTACGATCTGAAAGAGCTGCTAATATTTATCCTTTTCCGAAAAGAGAATCTCGGTCTCATCCCCTAGATGAACCACAACCATTGCCTAATACAGTCAATCTTGACATGAATGATGTATTCATGCCATGGATGACGTCGTAAGGCCTCGACGTAACTACCAAGAGATCCAACTGTCACTCTCGCCTCCAAGGGTCGAGTCACACTGTCGGCATCAGTGTGAGGTCACTGGGCCACCTCCATTAGAAATCTTGAAAGTGAGGGTCAAGTCAACAGTTTAACCGAGACCACTCAGTATCAACCAAACAAAAGGACAAGAAAGCAAACAAAGATAAGTGTCTTTTTATTATTGCAGCTCATAGTACAAAGACACGAAAACAACATCAACATGGAACTAGAAGTACAAGGGACGTATCCACTAGTTCCGCTCCTGTCCACCTGCTCCCAGAGCTCTACTTCCTTTTCCACTGCTCGGCTGTTGCTCAAGCACCTACCGCAGCTTCTGCCTAGGTGGCTCCTCCAAAGCCTGCGGATCAACTATACGAGGAGTCGGACAGTCATGTGCCAAGTGACCCTTCCCTCCGCATTCATAACACTTCCTTCTCCTCGTACGGCTAGCTCTGGTCCTCCTGGACCTCTGCATCATCTGTCTACTGCCCACAGATGACTCGGCTACTGATCGAAAACCCTGCGGCAAAGGCAGAAGCTCCTGTACACACTCGGGGTGTAGAGCTACTGGCACAAACTCAACCCTGAAGAAGGTCTCGAAGTCTTTCCATGCGAAGGTCATCCCATCGCAAAGCTGGAACAAGTGGCTCTACCACCTGCCTGCTGCTTCCAGAAGAAGGCTGGCAGCAAAGATCACCATGAAGTCTGCAGGCATCCCCACTAGCCTGAAGACTCTCACCACTGCCTCCAGCCAATCCTCAGCCGCCTACGGGTCCATTTCTCCCCGGAACCTGGGTGTCCTCTGGCACTGGAACTCGTGTAGAGCACTCAAGTGGCGTGCATCGCCTACTGCTGGGGCTGGTGGCATCAGTTGCCCAACGTATGGTAGTACCGCTGGTGCCTCCACTGGTGCCTCAACTGCAAGAGGGCTCTGTACCGAAGCCTCGTCGCTCGGCAGGCTGTCCGTACACACATCCCTTTGGGCTCTAGCTGGTCGTCCGAGAAAAGGCATCCTGAAAGAAACAACGTGACACGGTCAAATGATTATACCAGGTGAGCGGACCTGGTTTGAGATGATATTTAAATAAAACTTCTGGAAACACACATGGAATCAGTGTTTTCGTGCACAAAGTTGGAAATCAGTTTTCAGGGTCCTGGTGTATGGATACGTTGGCCGCCCGCACCAACACTGGACTCCCTGAACTGAAAACCACACACGGTACTCTTAACACTATTGCTTCACAGAAATAAAAAAATATCAGAGTTATAAGTTCTAGGGTAGAACCGACTCCTCTGATACTAATTTGTCACGACCCGTCCTCGGGGCCCGTGTTGTGACTATCCCAAGCCCGCCATCCATAGGCCAGGGGCTGGCGACTAGCACCAAAGGCGAAAATCCCGAAAACTGGGAAGGCATTGCCTTTATAAAAGTAAACAAAACACTATAGAGTACAAGAGGATGTAAAACACTAAGTACAAAGAGAAGTGCTGAAAGGTAAATGGGCCAGAATACAAACCCAAATGAAAGTACAACTACAACTGAACAAGGTACAATAGAAAAAGACAACAGCTGGAAGAAAGTAAGCAGCTCCTGGGTTGTCCTCCTCGGATCCTACCTGAAGGGTAGGTACAGATGGCGCATCTCCAGGATCGTCCACCACGGATCCTACCTGAAGGGTAGGTACAGATAACCTCCACAACGCTCTCTCCCATCAACCTCCATTGTGGGTCGTCTCGCCGTGAAGTCCACCTCCAGATACTGACTCGTCGTGTAGTCCACCTCCGGGTACCGTCCAGTCCTCGAACACTCGGCCTCCGTCAGCACTGCCCGTCGTCTGCATCCAACGCAATGAGGTGCGGGCAAAGCCCGTGCAGGGGTGAGTATAAAGATACTCAGTAGGGACCCCGAGACCCTCAAGGTCTCACTAAAACCAACATGGATAACCATAAAGAAGATCTCAACAGATAACCTCTACTTAGGTATATGCCCATGCATATACCTATGTTATCAAGTAACCCATCTCAATCATGAGGAAAACACCATGATCATGAAATCAACGGATAACCACTACCCAGGTATATGCCCATACATGTACCCAAGTTATCAAGTGACCCATCTCAATCATGAGGTAAACACAAAGGTCAAAAGTCTCAGCTCAAACCAGGATTTTCATTATCGAAACCGTAACTGCTGAAGAGCTCCGTCTCTGAAGTGTACAGTGGTCCTATCATGACTCCGAGGTACTTCTCACTAACCTAAGACTGCTGAGGTACTCCTCCTGTCGAGTACCGCGGGTCTGTGGCCAACTACCGGGCACTCCGTCTGCTGTGGGTCTGTCGCCAAATACCGGGTGCTCCCCATAATAGCCTACAGAGGTACTCCTCCTGTTGAGTACCGCGGGTCTGCGGCCAACTACCGGGCGCTCCGTCCGCCGTGGGTCTGTCACCAAATACCGGGCGCTCCGTCCACTGGGCTATTCGACTCACTCCAAGTCGAGTTGGTCAAGCAGTCGTCAGGTCTTAGCCGGCTACACGGTCTCCGTACTCCGTACGCTTGTCTCCGGGATGGTCCACTCCACGAGCTACAGGTCGATACTCCATGTATCACAAAGTACCACGAAGAAGTATCTAAAAGGACCGCCTCGTCATAGGGGTCTCAACGCAACAGACGACGCGTCAATCAGACGCCCGGTCTGTGAGTTATTAGCCTTTTCGTCCTTGGGGCCTGGTTGGTTTCGTGAGCGAACCAACCTGGCCATATCTCAACTATACCCCAAACTCTCATAGTGTAAACTCATAGGGACCGTTTCTCAACGTGATCACCAATGCCGCTGACGGTTCGTTAAACGGACGTCTAGTCTGAAAGATATCATCCTTTCCGTTCCAGGGGCCCGGTTGGATTTCAGGTACATTCCAACCCGGCCACTAACCAACAGCAACCAAAACTCGGGTGAAGTATGCCAAAAGTTCCATCTCATCAAGAGTAATTCAACGATACAGACGGTGCGTCAATCAGATGCCCGGTCTGTGAGTTATTGGCTTTTTCGTTCTAGGGGCCCGGTTGGTTTTGTGAGCGAACCAACCCGAGCACACTCAAAAAACATCCAAACCCTGAGAGGAGTAATCCAAATGATCCGCCTCACTTAGAGGAATCCATCAAAGTCGATGGCACGTCAATCGGATGTCTGGAGTTCACGTTATGAGTGTTTCCGCTCCGAGGGCCCGGTTGGTTCCGCGCACGAACCAACCCGGCCAAACCCAAAGTATTCTAAAACCTTGCATGCGATATACCGAAATGACCGTCTCGTTCCAAGGATCGCTATGCAACTGACGGTGCATCGATCGGAGGTCTGTATCCCCTGATATGGGAAATAGACCAAAGAAGGTCCGAAAACGGGGGGTCTGGGCCCGGACCGACCCGGCCCGACCCCCTGGGTCGGCCCGAACCGGGTCGACCCGACCCTGGTCCGACCCGGCGGGGCTCGGCCCAGCCCGGTCGTCTCGGCCAGCGCGGCCGAGCGGAAGCCGCGGGCCGGGGGCGCGGCTCCCCCCCCCCCCTCGCCGCTAATTGAAGCCAGCGGCGAACCGCCGCCGCCGGTCGCCGACACCGCCGCGCCGGCGGGGCGCGCCGCCCCCGCCTTCCGCGGACCACCGAACGCGCTCCAGTGGTCCGTTTCTCCTGCCGTCATCGCCAACAGTCCTCCTGGGACCCGAACTTCACTGCGAAGGGATTCAAACGCCATAGCGGTCTGCTTTGTCATCGTCCGTTGATCCGCACATCGATTAACAAGTTGCGGAGGGTTGTCGGGCCGTGTTTGTTCGGCCCGCATCCTCCATGTTAGGTGTTATCAATTGGAAAATAATAACACATGATTTTAATCATTGACGAGGGTATAATTTATCCAAAATAAATTATATGAACACCTTGCAATCAAATACCCACGCACGAGAGTTTAAAATTTGAATGTGCGGCGTGACAATGTCATGCATTCTTGCCGCTTGATCCCGCACGGCGTGACGATGTCGCGCATCCTTGCCGCTTGATCCCACGCGGTGCGACGGTACCGCGTCAATTTCATTCGATCTGCAACAACATGAAAAACAATAAGGGAGGGGGACGACCATGTTTGTGCGGTCCGGTCTCCTCCCGTTAACTGATATCATGCGGTCCAAATATCGCGGCTAAAAGACGGAAGAGAATCACGTAAGGAAAATCACGTAAACCCCCTACCTCGAGCGCGGCTTGAATGAGGTTTTCATTGTGGAGAAATTATTAGCAGAGAAACCGTTGCGGAAAGAGGATTTGAAGACGACGTCGGGGTGCGTTTGAGGAGGAAGCGACGTCACCTCACGTGTTGCGGTGAAGAGGAACGAAGGCACGTCGTCGTTCTTCGTGGAAGGATGGTGTTCTTCGTCGAACATGAAGAAGATGATCTCTAAGATCCTTGCCTTCTTTTCCCCCCAAGTCATCTCCAGCAACAAAGGAACTAACCCAAAATAAATTAATCCACACTTAATTTATTAACTCAACATGGCTTTTGAAATTCAAGTGTTTGAATTTCAAAAACTCACATTAAACTCACTACATTAATGTCAGAAGTTATTAACGTAAGTTAAAAAAATTAATGGTGAGTTGAGGGGGTTAGAGGATATGAAGGGGTGGGGTTCGTGTGGGCCCCACCACCCTCATAACCTCCCAAGGGAGGTTGGATAGTTACCCAACCTCCATCCAAAGGATTTAAACACTTAGAGTAAAATAAAAACTGTTGTTAAATATTTATTTTTTTTACTTCCACAATTTTTATCAACTTCTCTCGAGTAAACGCAACTCCGAAATAGGCGTTCATAAGCAAATACCGGCGCTGCGGTTCCATCGGTGCCCTCAGAATTTGATTCCGAGCAACGGTTCAAAAGTTAGAAATTCATGCTCGTTCGTTCATTGAACGTACCCGATCTAAACTTCGGAAATTGATTCCGGGAACACCGGTCCTCAGAATCAGGTGCTGTCAGAAACTGCGTTCTTGTAAAATCCAAAAGAAAATTAAGAAAAAAATTTCCTTGAATTTTACGGGTCTTTACATGAGGTCCCTACTGAGAATCGTTATACTCACCCCTGCACGTGCTATGCCCGCATCTCATTGTTTTGGTTGCAGACGATGGGCAGCGCTGACAGAGGCCGAGTGTTCGAGGGTTGGACGGTACCCAGAGGTGGACCTCACAATGAGTCAGTATCCGGAGGTGGACTTCACAATGAGACGACACTCGGAGGAGGTTGATGGGCGAGAGCATTGTGGAGGCTATCTGTACTTACCCTTCAGGTAGGATCCGCGGTGGACGATCTAGGAGTTGCGCTATCTGTACCTACCCATCAGGTAGGATCCGAGGAGGACAACCTAGGAGCTTCTTCCTTTCTTCTAGCTGTTTGTCTTTTTCTATTGTACTTTCGTTTAGTTGTAGCTGTACTTTCAGTTGGGTTTGTATTTTGGCCCATTTAATTCTCAGCACTTTCTTTTGTACTTAGTGTTTTACTTCCTCTTGTACTCTGTGGTGTTTTGTTTACTATCATAAAGGCAATGCATTCCTAGTTATCGGGATTTATGCCTTTGGTGCTAGTTCCCATCCCCTGGCCTATGGAAGGCGGGCTTGGGGTAGTCACAACATGGTCCCCGAGGACGGGTCGTGACACTTTATATTTCTTATGAAATTTCAGCTTGGGGAAACCAGCTTTCACATGAAATTTTCATTTACACTCATAACAGACTATCTCATTTGTGTTATCATTCCAATTTTTGTCCTTTTTACAATGTCCTTTATTATCATACCTTCCTTTATATTTATACTTTCTAAAGAACCTTTTCTTGCAGTAGAACTACTTGATTCTCCTAGAATGATTAGCCATCTCATCATCACTGTCAGAATCTAAGTCTTCACTGGTGGAAGTGTTTATAGGAGATTTATCTTTTTATTTTTCCTTGTTCATTGAGGTAGATGTCTTGAATGCCACAAATTTCTTTCATGATTCTTTATCTACTTATTGATTTACCTTAGGCTCTTCTTCGTACATCGTAAACTTTCTAATTAGTTCCTTCACTGGTAGATTTCCTATGTCACAAGATTCTTGGATATAAATAGGAGTTCCTCTCCATTTTTCAAGTAATCATTGATGCAATATCAAAATACGATCCTGGCTGTGCACTGGTTTTCCAAGAAGACTCATGGTATTAACTATTTCAAAGAACCTGAGATACATTTCAGAGATAGGTTCATCAGGATTTATCTTAAAATTATCATATTTAATAGTGTAAGTATTTAATCTCATTTATTTAACATTTGTTGTTCCCTCATGAGAAATAGATAAAGTATCCCAAATTTCATATGCAGTTTTAAAAGAAGATATTCTTTTAAATTCCTCATCACCTAGAGAACAATACAAAGAATTCATTTCTTTTCAATTATTATTATATGTAGCTTTAGTCAATTGAGACCATGTTTCCCTAGTAGTAATAGGTAATACATTTTGTTCTTCAATTATGTCCCAGATTTCATGTCCCATTCCCTCTAGATACATTTTCATTTTAAATTTCCATTGAGCATAGTTATTACCATTAAAGAAAGGTGGCCTATTAGTATCAGCACCCTCCACTATGTTATCCACTGTTAATTAGAATTATAAAGAACTAAAAATTTAGATATGACCGAAAATTTAAGATCTTTAAGATACAACTAAAATCACAGTTAAAGAATATGAAGAAACACACAATATTATAGGTAGTAGTAAAAACAAACTAAACTAACAACCTCTGATACCAAATGTTAGTCGGAGTGGAATCTCAAGAGGGGGGAGGGGGTGAATTGAGTTCCTACTAAAAATTAATGTTAAAAAATTTATTATAAAGATCCCCCAAATTTTGAAATGGCCTAGTTAATTAAGGAAGTAGAGATATAGATTTCTAATTCATAAACAAGTTTCTCAAAGGGTGATTAGTCCTCAGTTGAATTAGTGCAAAAAACTTCTTCAACTTTTGAAACAAGTTTACCAGATTAAACATATACACACACTAACCAAAACTAACTATCAAAGTTAATCAAAAATAGATTTATGTTTTAGAAATAAGTAGCATAAAATAGATAAATCAAAGTATAACAAAATATAGAACATAGAAAACATAAAAAATAGGTTCTGTCTCAATCCAAGACTTAATCCTCTTCACTTGGTGTTCACCTGCCACTAATTAGTTTATATTGGAAGGAAACTTGATACACAGCCTGTACTGGGCTTTACAATAGTTTTCACAAAGTGTTCAGGGTTCACACCCTCTACCACAGTTCTTCATAGGAATGGAAAACAATAGGTACCACACACGATCGCTTCCAGAGTTATACATGGGAAAAAAGGTGAAAGAGAAGTTTGATGTGAGGATTTTTATATCCTCCAGTTCAAGCATAGTAGACAATGTGTATAACACAAGCACACCCTTCTCAAAAAATGTAATATAACAGAACACAATAGATAAAATATGATGAGATTGAGTTTAGAAGGCTCTACGTGTTCACAGATCAGCTCTTGACTCTATGAAGTGAAGAATTTGTTGTTTGTGTCTTTCTCTAGAAGTTGTCTCCAAAATAGAGTATCAAAACTCCAGGTTCTGGATTTCATGAATTGAGTGTTCTTCTTGTGTTGATCGTGAGTTCATGAAGCATAGAAGGCAGCAGTGAGTTTGTCCCCAAGATGATCTTCGTGATGCTTGTGGGATCACAGTATAAGTGTTGAATGGATTTTCTTTGATCTAGATAGTATGTCTTTTTCATATGTTCGGAATCTCTTCTCATCATCAAGTCCTTACTTGATATACTTTTCATTCCTCTTTCTTCTCTTTTATATTTTAGGTCCATCTATAGGTAAAATTAGCTCACATGCGTTCTTTTGTCGTACCTTGTATTGTCCCCAGATATTGTATCTCGATATGTCTATAATCAGCATTAATTAATGTCAAAATAATTAAAGTTAGAAAATACGACCGTTATAATAATCTTAAGAATTTGATGAAGTATGGAGTAGAAGAGTATGGTAGACTGGTAACAGTAGCCTTCATAATGGTTGGCATCAATAGTAAGTTCATATCGGCCAACATTCATCGGTAACCTCTCCAATGGTAACCTTACATCAATAACTCTCCATTGGTAGCCTTTCATCAGTGACTCTCCATAGGTAAAATTCAATTGATAACTCTCTATCGGTTACATTCCCAACAATAGCCTTGCATCAGTGACCTTGGATTGGTATCCTTAAATCGGTGACATTTGCATCGACGACCTTGTATCGGTGACCTTTGCATCGGTGAACTTTGCATAAGTGAGCTTTCATTAGTGACCATTGTATTTGCGACCTTGCGTCGATGACCATTGCATCAATGACCTTGCATCAGTGACCTTTTTACTTAGATAAATGTTTCTCTGTGAGATTTAAACAAGAGAGAAGTGAGATTAAACACACATAGTCATCATTTTGATATAAATATGATTTCACATAAATGATTATCTTGTAAGATAAAAATAATTATCACATAAATATAACATGATTTAGGATTATCGAAACATGATTTGGGATTATCAAAACATGATTTGGGATTATCAAAACAGGTGAGTCCAACACATCACAAGAACCAATTCATCAAAAATCCCTGACTTTTTATTAAACACTCTATAGGATTTATAGGTATAAAAATATCCTAAAAATATTCCTTATTTAGCTTTTGGATTAAACATACCATGATTATCCTTGGTGTTTAGGATATACACCTTACATCCAAAAAATTAAAAGTACTTTACCTTAGGTTTTCTGTTATTCCAATGTTTATAAGGGTTTTTTTGAAAATATGCTGAATTAATACTCTATTCATGATATAGAAGGTTGTGCTTACAACTTATGCCCATAAGTAGGTAGGTAGACTATATTCATTTAGCATAGTCCTAGCCATTTTGCGAATAGTTATGTTTCTTCTTTCAAAAATTCAATTTTGTTGAGGTATTATTTGTACAGAAAAGGTGTGTTTAATACCCAGATTTGAATAAAAGGAATTGAATTCCTGATTCTAAAATTCTACTCCATGATAACATCATAATGAAATTATCATAAAACCTATCTTTATTTTGGAAAAATTTACTGAAACATTAAAATCTCCACTTTTGAGTTTTAGAAATCAAATCCAAGTAAATAAAGAGTAATCACTAACTAAAACATATACATATAATTTTCTAGACAAACATGTTTCTCTTAATGGTCCAAAAAAATTTATGTGGATAATTTATAGAGGTTTCGATGTAGCAATTTTTAATATATTTGATGAAACATTTGCGTTGCTTGCCAATTTGGCATGAATTAAAAAATAGGTCACTATCAAACTTAAGACTAGGTAAATCAGAAACAAACTGTTTCTTAGATAATTTATGTAAAGAATAAATATTATAATGACCAAGCCTTCAATTTCATATCCAAGAATCATTTATCATAGTATTTAAAAAATTCAAATTCTATTTACATAAGGAATTTAAATCCAATGTATAAAAATTATCAGTTATAGGTTCTCTAAACTTAAGTTGTTTATCTTTTAATAAAGAACAAGAATCATTAGAAATATTAAAATAATATCCATCATTGCATAGTTGAGAGAGACATATCAGTTTATGCTTTAGCCCTTGCACATATAATACTTTGTTGATTGAGAATATTTTTGGATCTCTAATAGTTCCAGCTGCAATTATCTTTCCTTTGGTATTATCACCAAAAGTTACTAGACCTCCATCTATTTGAGTCAGTGTATTGAAGTTTGATGAGTTTCCTCTTCTATGCTTGAGAATCTACTATCCATATACCATACATCTTTTCTTTTTTCTGTGACCTATTTACTAAAAAGGCAATTTAAATAAGAGTTTGTTTTGGTACCCATATTCTTTTGGGTCAAGTAGTGTTAGCTGGAAATGATCTGGGAATCTTGATTTGAATTGTTTTTCCATAACTCATATTTATAGTAGATAATCTATTTGAAATAAAATCCTTTTTAATTCCACTTATTTTCGGATTTCTAAAATAATAGTTTTTTGTTATATGCCCTTCTGTTCCACAAAAATGACAAGTAACCATTTTTGAGTTGGGAACAAAATAAGTATTATATAGTTTATATTTTTCACCATTACTTTCTATACAAATTATTTTATTTTAATGGAATTTTTACCAAGAATTTCATTCAGAATATTTTCTCCTTTTGTAAACAAGAGAGTAGAAATATTATTGTTTCTGCTTCACCTTTTAATGCTTTAATATTTTTTTTCATGATCATCACAATTTGTGGTATATGAGTTAAAATTTTCAATTAACTCTTGATGTTGTTTAAGTAAGGCGTCTCTTTCTCCTAAAATTTCATTTTGAATATTTTTCAAAGATTTTCGTTTCTTTAATAAGGAATCATATTTTCTTTTTTGATTTTTTTTCATAGGCAACCAATTTATTATTTGAATAACATGAATCAGAATCAGAATTAGTTGAATAAAATATTTGTACCTTATCTTCTTCTACCATGAATCACATAATTTATTTTAGATTTGATTCTACCTTTTTTGATTCAGATTTTGATGAGATACCAGAGTCCTCAGAAACACTCCATGTTTCTTTCATTTCTCATTTATATTTATGTTCATAATCAACATTTTTCTGATATTCCTTTTCTATCTTTATCTTTTAACCTTTTAATTGGGGACAATTAGGTTTTATATGACCTAATTTATTGAATTCATAGAATCTTATTTCCCTAGAGTCTTTATCATCCCTTTTGAAAGGATTTGTAAATCCTCTTTTATTCTTATAAAACATGTTAAACTTTCTAGAAAAATTGATCCAATTCCATTTTAGAATCAGATGTATCTGAATTCCCTTCTTCTTTGACTTCTTTATATATTCTTTTTCTTTGATTCTGAGATGTTACCTTTAGATAAGTATTATCCCTTTTCACTGAAACTTTATGGTATTCAGCTTCATCTTTCATTTCATATTCATACATCATCAGTGTCCCAATTAATTATCTCACTGTCAGATTTTTTATAGGTGTTGATTGTTGAATTGCAGCTGATATACCATTCCATTTAGTAGGTAGTACTCTCAGTACTTTCAAAGCATGATCTTATTGTTTCATAGGATCACCTAAGAATTTAATATTATTTATAGTCTCTATAATACTTCCATTCATCTGAGTGGTACTTTCTCTATCAAGAATTATGAATTTATCAAATTATAGTTTTTCTATTTCATTTCACATTTGTCTTACATTGTCTGTTTTATCATAATAAACTGCAATGGTTTTATACATTTCATTAGTAGTTGGAAATTGTGATGCATGACTGAATTCATCTATTCCAAGACCACAGATAATAGAATTCATAGCTTTAGAATTCTTGTCATGGTTATCCTCTGGAGCAGAAGTCCATGTTACCTGATTTTCTATAATTATATAAGGAGTAATAATCATAGAGTAAACTTTGAATCCTAGATTCTTAAAATATATAATCATCCATGATATCTAGCACCCATAGTTTTAATTGTTAAAATAAGGAGCACGAACCATTGACAATCATTCTCTTCGATCAGTAATTTCCATATTTATATAAACCTTATACTTTTAGATTGTTATATCCTTTTCCAAAAGTTCTTCTCTGATACCAATTGTAAGGTCAGAATATAAAAATATATAGAAGAGGGGGTTAATTTTGTCTTTTATAATTCTTTTAGAGTTCTGCCTCTTGATGTCGACTTCTGATTACATTGGTAAGTAGTGTTTATCCTCTATATGAAATTATGAGAAATGAATATAAACAGAAATATTGAAAACAAATGTTTATAGTGGTTTAAAGCATAAAGATCCCCTTGTACACTCCACAAATTACTCTCTCTACGAGTTTGGTGAATTTCACTAGTCATTTCCTCATATCATAAAACCAATCCACAACTGAGTGCAGGCAGTTGAATCCTTTTCAAACAAGACTAAAAATAGAGTCTTCTGGTTCTAAAACAGAGAACCGATAAACCACATCTTAGATCAAGAAGCTGACACATCACCACAACTGAGTATGAGTATTTGAAACTCTCAATAAAAAAATATTGATTATAAAGTCTTACAATTTAAATTTATAGTTGAAAACCAACTGGAAGATGATGGATCTTCTTCTTCAGAAAATTGTTTCTTCAAGAAACAACAGTCCTGAAGAATTTTTGTTTCAATAGATCTTTGAAATAAAAATAGTAATGAATTTCACTAGCAGACTTATAGTAAATACATAATTTTGTATATGTATATTTATCTTGTAGAATATTCTGTAGAAAAATAGTGTCTGATCAATTATTGTTTTAGATCTATAAAATATCATCACAAGAATGCAGTTTTAAACATGAATATGGGTCGCGATATATGGTTCAATATATATCTCAATATATTCTTATTTGAATCATACACACATATATTTATGATGAATACACTAATAAAATATGTAATATAAAGAGCCTATATTTTAATTCTAGATCCAAGAAAATTTCCTGATAAATCGTAAAGAATTCAAATTCTTGAGGCAACTCAGATTAGTCATATATTTCCTAAAGAATAAGAGTTAATTTTTCCACTTAATACAATTCTTTGAATTAATCATAATAAGAAATGAATCGTTTGATAACAAAATTTAAATCGACATGATATTTCGTAAATACCATTGCACGAAACTCAGATAAAATCATAAATTCAAATCTTTGGTGATGAAATGTCAAACAAAAGGTTCCTTCACAAAATGAAAAAAATACCAAATTCAGGGTTCAACTATACATCATTCATTCTCCAAACATAAGGTTAACAATTTAATATTGATCACAAAATTATGGTTGAGGATTCATACATTTGATTCTCAAACAAAAGGTTCCATACTTACGTAGTGTTATTTAACCACACTTTTTCTATTTGTAAAATGTAAGGTTTCATCCCAAAATAAGGTTATTTATCTAGATGTTTCTATCAATGTAGGGTTTATTAACCATACAAGATAATCTATAAGTATAGGGTATAATATAAATGTAGGGTTTGTTCCATACGTTACGTTCTTCAACATACATTATGAATAGTGTTTCCAGAATACGGTTAAGATCTTTTCGAACACTTTGAAGAATATACCATGTGAATAATAAGATTGAATATATTTCCAAAACAAGTAATATAAATAATATTATTTTCTTGAAATACACTTAACATAATATCATTATTAAAACAAACAAGCGTAATTGTGAGGATCAAAATCAATAGTATTTATAGAGTACTGTTGAGACAATAAATTCCAAAAAAATAAATTCCTTTGAATACATAAACACAATATCATTAACATAAATTTGTTAAATTATAATATCATTTAAAATTATTTTATCTAAGAAAATTGGTTATACATTACATTTAACAAAATCAATGTGATATTATAACAAATTAATTCTATCATACCAATAATGAGATGCTTTCTTATGACCATACAAATCCTTATATAGTTTAAAGACATTATTAGTAAATTTCTAATTTTCAAAACTAGGTTGTTGAGAATGATAATCTTATTTAGAAATAAAATCATTTGAAAAATAAATTTTACCTTCCATTTGAGATTATTCAATACCATGAAAACACAAAAATTATTAAAAAATAACATATTCAATTCTAGATATGGGTGAAAACGATTCATCAAAATCGATACATTCTTCTTAAAAATAAATGTGAGTTAAAATTATTGCACTATTCATAACAATATTTCTAGATTCAACGATTTTATTTCCAAAAATTAATTTAGTTTCAATAAAATTTTTATTTATTGCGGTTTATCTAGAAAATAATTCTATATAACTTATTAATTTTATCTTTCATAGAAATAATATACTTATCATCATTCGTAGAACTAAAAATATCTTTTGGTATGAATTCATAAAAAAAGGAGAATCTTCATGAAATTTCAATGCATAATTTCTAGTTTTAATACTCAAAACAACATTAACATTAACATTATAAACATTATTGACTTTATTAATTTTAAATGATATATAAATAGAATAATAAGTATTAATCCCCATCATCAAAATAGTTTTTCACTTTTTAATTAGAGAAAAGTTACCTGTTTTTGAATTTTTTTGGTTTTGAAATCAAAGAGAGAAATAGAACAAAAGAAAAAATTAAATAAAGATATTAAATAAAAATAAATAATGAAGTTGATTTAAAAAATATTTTATGAGATGGTTTATCAATTTGAGTTTGGTTTTATAATTGGAATATTATCCTAGTTCGATTTTATTCAATCCTCTTCAGCTATGTTGATTTATGTGAGATTCCATAATTACTTCAACTCACTCATTTAGTTAAATGGTTATGATAATAATTGAACTTATCAAAATTATAGTTTTATCTAAACTTCATTTGTTGTGTGATAGTGTTATAGTGAATACCCCTAATTATCTTATTCAATTCCCAATCGAACATTGTTTACCAAAACAATCAGGAATATTCACCACCCCCTCCCACAAATATTAGCGATAGACAAGTGATTCACCAATAAGACCTGATCTTATTTTATTGAATATAGACTAGAAACTAATGTATGGAGAAAAATGATAATTTATCAAAGAAATAATGAAAACATAATATAAAATCGAAGACAATCGCATAAGATAATAAATACTATATTTAGAATTTGAAAACAACTTCTCAGAAGAGAGAGTTTTTATTCAATCAAATTTAAGAAGTCAAAGAATTAAAAATATAAAAATTCCCTCCCAAATTCCCTCCTATATTTACCCCACCATGGTAAGGGTAATTTAGAGGAATGGGGAAGATGAAGGGATTACAAAAACAAGAAGAAAAGAATGAAAAAAAGAAAACAATTTTATCCTCTGGATTCCGTCCACCAAAAGATCAGCTTCGGTTCTCCCACCATGTCATAAAATCAGGACAAGGTCCCTTATTATATGCAGTGAGTAATGGAGTTTTCTATCTACCCACGAATTTTCAGGGAATTTTGAGCCGTGTGGAATGAGTTATGGATCAATTAGTAGACCTGCCTTTTTTTAGCCACCAATTACTATTCCACCAACCATATTTGACTGGTTTAAGGGTGGCCTATATGAAATCCATTCTCCATGAAATTTAATTTGAATATTACTCATCAATTTGGATTTATAAGTCATCTATAAACACCCCATTTGGTGTTTAGTGACAAGAGATATGGATCATTGAATGAAGTAATGTCAATTCTGCCGACCAGAATAAGTGTTCACGTTGACCGATTTGTTTTGTCTTGTTGAAGTTAGAATAGGCAATGGGTATTACTGAATTATATTTAGAACAAGAACTATGACTCCTATAAAAAATGACTCACCTGCATTGGATAAATATTGTGGGAGTTATGCCGGAAATACATAGGCAACATAAAACTTTTAAATGTCCAGAATTAACCAATTTTTACACTTAAGCTCAAAACTCACCAAAAGTAATAAAATGATAAAAATAAGATCAAATTGATTAATGGGAAGGGATTAAATCACTTAAAAAATATGTAGAAATGTGAAAATATGAGTTTTGTCAATTTCCCCACACTTAGCACTTGGACTCCTGGACAAGTAAACATCGATATCAAATCATAGAAAATTTAAAACACATATCCATGAGATCTAACAATTTAACAACAAGAAATAAAATATATAATGCCTCATCCAAAACTATTATTACAAGTTCTTAATTCAGTTCATTAAATATATTTCTCCTTCATTTATTCTCCCATGCACACAAAACACTTATCTGACATGCATTTTCTCTCATCACAGAAATATCAATTTTCAACAATGTATTTCTCATACAATACTCATGAAAGGGTCACCATAGGCTAGATAAATTCCTACATCTCTAATAGATGTGAGTCAAGTACATATATTTATCATTTGGACTTTATAGGGTTGTTTTGTGGCTTCAGGTTGGTATGATTTAGATGTGAAAAATTCTGAGGCTGAATGGGGAGTGCTTGGCTCTTTTTGAAGAAAAATTACATTATTCTAATTTTTACTCAAGTACGGTCTCCTCCTCACTCCCCTTAGTAGTAAATCCTCTCTATCATCATGAAAAATTAGTGAAATTACCCACCATTCATCACTTCAGCAACAAAAGTATGAGTCATGTCAAACATGATTTTTCTTGAAAGCTCTAAATAGGTACAACATTATTTTTTTTCATTGGAAGCTCTAGAAAGGCACAAATTCTTTTACATGAAAGATCTAGATATGGCTTAAATTTCAATATAATTTTTCATTAACAAGAACATATCTTCAATAATTTATTTTCCTCCCAAAGAATCACCAAATTAGGTAGAATAATACAATATAGCTTCCCCCACACTTATGTTCAGCTAGATTATGAAATTTCAATTCAAGAGCAGGTTGGATCAAGAAAATTGGCTTACGATGTGGCTAACCTAACAGGCTATTCATGGATTCTATGGGCTATAAGGATTAAATATACAAATTGGGCCATTATAAAAAGGATTCGTATGAAGTAGGGGATTTAATACCAAAGAAATACCTCAATCATTTAAAACACATGTACCTTAAACTGTCATGTTTTGATAGGAATAAATCAAATTATGGATAAATAATGCATGGTATGATTCTCTCAATAAGTGAAGTTAATGAAAAGAATACGAAAATTAGGTTCAGAAGCCTCATATGAAAGTGATTTCAAATATAAAGACAATGATTTGTGGCATTGGATTAAAAAATCAGAGTACTTTTCATAAAATTTCCAAATATTTAAACATGAAACAAAGTCATTTTCAGCATTCATTTAAGCTTAGTTTCATGGGATAAATTTTTACACACATTGACATGGGTTTGAAAATATGCGATGATAATCCTTTAAATGAAAAAGTTTAAAAAACACACAAAAATTTAAAAAACACACAATTGAAAATACTAAACTATAAATCTTCCATCCCTCAAACTTCAATGATGACGTGTCCTCAATGCATTTAATTAGATTGAATATGTAATTATATTTTAAATGGAATCATAGAAATCATGAAAGTGGTAAGGAGATGTATGACCTGATGTATTTATTGATAAATGGGTTTGAGGAGTGTGATCTCCTCAACTAGATCTGATGGTATGGTCCCACAGAATTTCTTCAACCGATGACGATTAACAGTGAAGGGTTTCCGCTCTCCATGATTCACAATCCACATAGTACCAAAAGGATATACATGAGTAACTACAAATGGACCCTCCCATCTGGAATGATTTCTACCTGGCAACAACTTGAGTCTTGAGTTGAATAATAACACCATTTATCCAGGATGTATGTTTTTTGTCTAGATCAACTTGTCACGAGACACTGTTGTTCTCTCTTTATAAATCCTGGAGTTTTCAAAAACTTCACTTCTAATTTCTTCCAGCTCCTGAAACTATAACATTCTCTCCTTCCCAGCACATTCAAGATCCAAATTTATCTTCCTCACAGCCCATTATGCTTTATGTTCCAATTCCACAGGTAGGCAGAAGCATTCCCCATAAATCAACCTATATGGACTCATTCCAATTGGGGTCTAGTAGGTTGTCATGTAATCCAATAATGTGTCTTCTAACCATTGGCTCCAATCCTTCCTATTTGGATTAACATTCTTTTCTAAAATTCCATTGATTTCCCTATTTGACACTTTAACTTGACCATTAGTCTATGGATGATAGGGAGTTGATGTTTTATGATACACCCCATATTTCATCTGCAATGTCTCCATTATCCTATTGCTAAATGGAGTACCTTGATCACTAATGATTTCTCTTGGCACTCCAAACCTAAAAAATTTGTTAATCCTAAAAAAATTACTAATAACTTTAGCATCGTCAGTCCTGGTGGCTTCTGATTCCACCCATTTGGAAACATAATCAACTACAAGAAAGATATAATAATTTCCAAATTTAATTGGGGAAGGGCCCATACAATCTATTCCCCAAACATAAATAATTTCACAAAAATTAATTGGTTTTTGGAAAATTTCTTTTCTCTTTGAAGTATTTCCATAAAACTGAAATTTTTTACTCGTTTTACCAAATTCATGAGAATCATTAAAAAGGGTGGGCCAATAATGTCCAGATTCTAAAACATTCTTTTATGTACTTTGAGGTCCAAATTGGCCTCCAAAATCTTATGTGTAAAAAATATAGAAGACATGATTAATTTCAATTTCCGGAAAACATCTTCTTATTACTTGGTCATTGAAAATATTCCAATGAAATGGATCATCTGAGATGTAATATGTAGATACAAATTTCAACTTTTGAATTTGGTGGGAATTTAAAGGACATGAGACTTGAGATGTTACCAAATAATTGACCATATTAGCATTCCATGTAACTTCACTATTTATAATGCATAGTTTTTCTCTAGGAAACTCATCATTATGTGAGTTTTGGTTTTGAATTTCTCCTTCAGCGGTGTGGGGTAGTCGACTAATATGATCAGCCACTTGATTTTTAGTTCCATTTTTATCTTTAATTTACAAATTTAAATCTTTTAAGAGTATCATCCATATCACTAGCCTTTCTTTAAATATTCATTTTTCATTAAATACCTTAGTGATGCATGATCAGAAAAAAACATGAGTTCCAAGAAGATATGACCAGAATTTATCTAGTGCAAAGACAAATATAAAGAACTCCTTCTCGGTGGTTATGTAGTTGATTTGTGTTGAATCCAAGGTCCTTGATACATAGTATATTACTTGAGGATTTTTTTCATTTATTTTTGATAGATCATCTCCCACTACTTGGTTAGATGCATCATAAAGAAACTCAAATGGGTAATACAAATTGGGTGGTTACAATATTGGAGGTGTGATCAACCTTTTCTTCAGTTCATCAAATGAATTTCTTTATGCATAATAAATATTAAAGTCAGCTTCTTTTAGTAGTAATCTTGATACAGGGAGATAAATATTACTAAAATATTTAATGAACCTTCTGTAAAATCCAAAATATCCTAAAAAGGATCTAACATATTTTAAACAAGTTAGATATGGCAACGAATTTATTACTTCAAATTTTAATTTATCATTCTCTATCCATTTTTGTGAAATTATGTGCCCCAAAAGTATTCACTATTCAAACATGAAATGGAATTTTTCAAAATTTAAGACAAGTTTCTTTTGAATGCTTATTTTCAAAACCTTTTTCAAATTTCCTAAGAAATGATCAAATGAATTACAAAAAACTGTGAAATCATTAAGAAATACCTCCAATAAGTCCTCAATATGATCGGATAAAATACTCATTATACACCGATGAAATGTACCTAGTGTGTTACATATCCTAAGAGGAATCCTTTTGTAGGATAATGTATCAAATGGATAGGTGAAGGTTGTTTTCTCCTGGTCTTCTGGTGCGATTTGTACCTAAAAGTATCATGAGAATCCATCTTAAAAACAATAATGGGTTTTCCAGCTAACCTTTCTAGCATTTGATCGATGGATGGAATCAAAAAGTGGGCTTGTCGGGTAACTTGATTTAGCTTACTATAATCTATGCACATTCTCCAGCTATTTTGTACTCTCATGGAGAAAAATTCATTTCTGTCATTTTTGACAGCTGTTATGCCAGTTTTCTTTGGGATTACATGAATGGGGATGATCCATTGAGAATTAGAGATTGTGAAAATGATGTTAGTTTCTAGAAATTTCTCTATATATTTATTATCACCATACATGTTTGTGGGATTAAGTCTTATTTGATGTTGTCTAACTATTCAAGAATCACTTTCTAAAAATATTCTATGAGAGCAGACCTTGGGATTGATTCTGGGTATATCACCTAAACTCCATCCTATAGCTTGGGAATTTATTTTGAGTAGGTCAATTAGAGTTTCCTCTTATAAATGAGATTGGTTATTGGAAATTATTACTGGAAATTTCTATCCTTCCATTAGGTAAGCATACATCAAATCACTTAGCAATGGATTAAGTTACAGACATGGGGGTTGTTCAAGGGACGACATTGAATTAAGGTATCCTATTCATAAGACTGGAATATCTGGTATCATCTCATTTTGTTTTAATAAATCATCAGAAAAGTCATATTTTACCACATTCTCTATCATGGTTTTAGAATTATCAGGTTCATGGGAATTGGAATTTTCTAATGGAAAAAGTTTTCCTAATGATAAGAAGTCAATAAGCATACATAAATCTTCAATTGGTTCTATACCTTCTTCATGGGAGATCGCATAAAGTGAGTGATTACCGGAAGGATGTTTTTTTGCATCAAGAATGTTTATGTGCACTGTACTATATCTAAGTACCATTGTGAGTGTTCTTTCATGGTCATTGATGATACTCCTTGCTGTTTTTTGGAAGGGTCTCCCTAAGATGATGGGAGAGTGTCCTGGAGCTCTGTCTTCTTCCATGGTAATGACATAAAAGTATACTGGAATGATAAACCCACTTACTGAAAAAAGTACATCTTCTATAACCACAGCTGGGAAAATAGTGGATATTTCTTCTAATTGGATGACCACTTGAGTTGATTTTATTTCTCCAATTTGAAAGGATGAAAATACCATGTGAGGTATAACATTTTTTGATGCTCCTAGATCACATAGTGCATCAGTAAAATTTAACGAAACAATAGTGCATGGAATAGAGAATGTCCCTGGATATTGAAATTGTTTTGGTATCATTGGTGTGATCAGTGTTGAGACACTTCTTCCTAAGATGATTCTCTCATTTCCATCCAACCATCACTTTTTTTGTGCACAACTCCTTCAAAAAAATTTCATACTTAGGGATTTGTTTGGTTGCATCTAGGAGTGGGATATTGATCTCAACTTTCTAAAACGTTTCCTGAATTTATTTTTGTAGTATCCATTATTCATCCTTCTTCGACTCAAATAATGCAGATGGGAATGGTTCTTGGACATCCTTTCTCTCCCTTCGTTGTTTTTTCAAAGGTGTTTCTGTCCTTTCCTTTCTAAACCTGATTATTTCTCTATTGCTATTATGGTATCCTTCTTTGGTATGGATGTGTTGTGCTTTAGTAGTTTTCTTAGAATCCTCATCCTCACCTTTTTCAGGTCAAAATATCTCTTTTCCACTACATGTTGTAAGGACGCTCATGCTTTTCTTGATATTTGGAACTATTTGTGCTGAAAGTTTTCCTTGATTTATGGTTAGAATATACATAACACTGTTAAATTTATTATCTAAAATTTTCAATTTCTTTTTTAGGTCTTAAATCTCTATTTCATGTTGGTTCCTATGAGAAATTATTGAAGGTTGTTCATATGGTTTCTGCTGGTATGGCTGTTTATAGGGTTGTTGGAATGGTGGAGTATTCAGGTATTACTGCTGTTGGAATGGAGGTTGATTTTGGTATTGATTTTGAAATGAAGGCCTATCATGGTTATATCAGAATCCATATCCTTGTTGGGTTGATGTGGTTTATTTGACTAGCTTTTCCTTTCTTGATAGGCAAATGCACAATTTTCAGTCCCCTGCACTTCTGGACATTGATCAGTGTAATGATAACTAGAAGAGTACAAACCACATACCCAATTCAGGCCTTGTTGTTCCTTCACATTGTTCATATAAAGTTGAATAATCACACTAGTAATTTGCTTAATTGTTTCTTCAAGTAAGGGTGAGGATGAATCAGAAGTTCTTACCTTATAGATGCCTCTAGTTATCATACCTATAGTTCCGATTTGCTAAGAGTTTTTCACAATCTTCTCAATCATGCCTCTAACAATTGTTGGTGAATTGTCAATCAAGACTCCTCCAGATGAGGAGTCTACTAAATTGCAATCATTGTCAAGAAATACATGGTAGAAGAACACCAGAAATTGGTTCTATTCCATCTATTGGTTTGGGAATCTTGCATAGAGTTTCATGAAACTTTCCCAGTATTCATAGATAGTATCTCCAGTCGATAGATGTATGACATAAATCTATTTTTTAATTGCTGATCTCCTAGATGTAGGGAAAAATATCTTCAAGAATATTATTTTTAGATCTTCCAAATAATTTATCTCCCCTGGTTGTATATTTTACATCCATTATTTTTCTACTCCCTCATGTGATAAGGGGAATACCCTCCACTTTACTTGCTCTTCTGTGACTCATTAGGGTTTGAAGCTGAAGCAGACATAGGTAATCTCTTGGATTTGTTGATTTGGGTCTTCACCTGCAAGGCCATGAATTTTTGGTAGCACTTGAATCCTATTAATATGTAGTTAAAAATTATTTTCTATGTCAGGGATTGTGGGTTGTTTTGATTAGCAAATTGAGGCGTGGAGAGATCACACAATGTTTGGTTGGGATTATTAGCCATTATTATAGTTTCAGAGTGATCACTAAAACTATCACTTGAATCCGTGAGGTGTATTTCATCAAAATCAATTTGAAATTTTTTTCTCAATTAGGTTATTGTATGATCAATTTCAGGATCAAATTCAATTAAAGGGTTATTTGAACTATGGGACATTCAGTAATGTTTTTTTAGTTTTGGTGTTTTGAGACACTTCCTCACCGGAAATGGTGCCTTGTTTTGATAAGTTCCAATAATGGGGTGTGGAAAAAACAATTATTTACTAAGTTAAAATATATTATAGTGGTTAACCAAGGTTGTCTCCCGATAAGGAGTGAACACTAAATAGTTTGTCACTTTTTAATTAGAGAAAAAGTTATGTGTTTATGAAATTATTTGGTTTTGAAATCAAAGAGAGAAATAGAATAATAGAAGAAATTGAGGAAAATATTAAAGATAAATATTGAATGAATGTGATTTAAAATGTATTTTATGAGATGGGTGATCATGTCAGGGTCAGTTTTATAATTTCAATACCATCATAGTTCCATTTTATTTAATCCTCTTCTGCTATGTTGATTTAAGGGAGATTCCATAATTAATTCAACTCACTTATTTGGTTAAATGGATATGATAAGAATAGACCTTAGGAAAATTCTAGTTTGTTATACACTTATTTGTTGTGTGATAGAGTTGTACGGAATACCCCCAATTATTTTAGGTAATTCTCTATCGGGTATTGTTTATCCAAATAACCATGAATATTCACCACCACTCCCACACGTACTAGTGATCACCAAGTACTTCACCACTAAGACCTGATCTTATTTTATCAAATACATTCTAGAACCTAATGATGGGATAAAAATGATCAGTTATCAATGCAATAACAAAAACAGAATATAAAATAAATTAAGATCGCATAAGATAATAAATATTGTTTTTAGAATTTGAAAACAACTTCGTAGAAGAGAGAGAGTTTTTATCCAATAAAATGTAAGAACTCAAAGCATTAAAAATATAAAATCTTCGCTCCCAAATCACATCATATGTTTACCCCACCATGATATGGGTAATTGAGAGAAATGGGGAAGATTAAAACATTCCAAAAATAAGAAGAAAAGAGTAAAAATAAAGAACAAAATTTTCTCCACTAGATTCTGTCCTCCAGAAGTTCATCTTAGTTTCTCACACCATCTCATCGAATCAAGCTGAGGTAACTTCTTAAAAGAGGTTAGTAATAGAGTATTCCATATACCCATGACTTTTAAAGGCATTTTTATTTGTGTGGAATGAGTTATGGCTGAATTAGTATACCTGAATTGTTTTAGCAGCCAATCACTATTCCACCAACCATACTTTGACCGGTTGAAGGGAGGCCTATATGAAATTATTTCTACATGAAATTTGAGTTGAATATTACTCATCGAGTTGGATTTCTGAAACAGCTAGAAGCATCCCATTTGGTGGTGGGTTTCCAGAGATATGGATCATTGAATGAAGTAATGTCCATTCTGCCGGCCAGAATAAGTGTTCACATTGAACGATTTGTTTTGGTTTGTTGAAGTTTTAATTGTCTTTTGGTCCTAAATATTTATATATAGAACATGAACTATATCATCCTAAAAAAAGAATCACATGTCTTGGATCAATATTGTGCGAGTTATGCTCGAAATACAGATGCAACATAAAACTGTTAAATGTCCAAAATTTACAAATTTTGACACTTAAGCTCAAAACTCACCAAAAGTAATAAAATGATGCAAAACATATAAAATTGATTAATGGTAAGGGATTAAATACTATAAAAACATATATATAAATTTAAAAATATGTGCTCTGTCAAGTTCATTTATTATAAAATATATAATATTAAATTTTCTCCTAATACCCTAGAGAAATTTCTTCAACAATTTTATAATCAAATTTATCTATGTAATCATTATTATTTTAAAAAAAGTACACCTAAAAACTTTTAAATAACCAATAGTAGGATTCTTATTATTAAAAAATTCATAAAGAGTTTTAAATAAAAGATTTCTAATTAAAACCTTATTTAAAATATAATAAGTTCAATTAATAGAGTCAACCTATATATATTTAGGTATAATATAGTCACTAACATTGTTCTAATAATTTATATAATAGTACTATTTTTCCATTCTAACACACCATTGTTTCGTTGTGTTCTGTTAGTATAGAAAATAGGAAAAATAGCCATTTTTTATAATATTTTTCACAATAAAAATTAAAAAATTCACCTCTATTATCACCTATTATAGAAATAGTCAGGTATTTTTTTATTTTGAAAAGAATTTCAAAAATCAAAAAAATTAAATAAACTTTATCTTTTATGAGATATAAAATATATCCAAGTAAATCTACTAAAATCATCAACTATAAAAAACAAATTTCATTCCTCCTAAACTAGAAACACAAAATGAATTAATAAATAAAATTGAATAATTTCTAATGGTATAGTAGGTATACATTCATTAATATATTTAAAACTAATTATTTAATCTTTACCTTTTAAACACAAATAAAAAATAAAATTCTTTCTGATTTTTAAATCTATTTGTTTTCGCACTTGTCCTTTATTTGACCTTTTGTGAAATAGATTAATGTTTACATGTAAAATTATCTCATTCCCTAAGATACCATCTATCTCTATAGAATTAAGAAACTGAAAATTCTTGTTAGTTAATTTAGAAAAATAAATATAATAAATATTCTATTTCCTAATATAATAAAATAAAACATTTCATGTTTGAAAACTAAATATTAATAAGCTTTAAATTTAACACTCATTCCATCATAAAACAATTTTGAAATACCAATTAATATATTTTTTAAACCATTAATGTATAAAACTCTATAAATTAAAACAGTATTATAAATTCCCACTTCACAAAAACCATTAACCTTACCTCTTGAGTTTTCACTGAATGTCACAGAGTCTCTATCACATTTTTTATAAGATACAAACTTTGATGGATCACCAATAATGTGTCTAGATTTTCCTCTTTCTATGTATGATGTATCTTATTCACTCACAAAGAATGTTTTCTGAAAATTTTATTTAAATATAATAAAATTATGGTACTTATGCTGTCTTAGGTCCAATTGAGATAGTATAAGAATTATATGTTACTAAAAAAATTGAATCATATATTTATGGGTAATATAGAATATATATTCTTAGAAAGAAAAGTTTGAGTGTGGCCTAAATATTTTTGAAATATTAGTGATCATTTATTAAAATAGTTCCCTTTAATGCAATATTTAAAGCATATAACATTAGATAAAATTCCATTAGAAAACTTAATATAGAATTTATTATTCAAAATAGGTATTTTTATTGTAATAAACACACTTTTCATTATTATGTTTCCTCATAGAAATCATCTTATCATACATCTATTTTCATTGAAAAAAGTATATAGTTTTTGTATCAAAATTATAATTTATTTCTACTGATTTTCATTATCATTATAAAAAATATATAAATATTTCTTTTTCTTTCAACAAGAAGTATTATTTTTAACACATAATTTTATTGATTCAGTTTATTATTATTTTAAATAAGTTCCTTATATTACCCTTTTAATTTTTTTATATAAATTAGCAATTTTGAAAACATATTTTTGATATTTTTGATTTTATTTTAAATTAAATTTTACATATTAGATTATTTAGATTAAAAATAATATGATCTAAATTTATAATAATTACTAACCTCATTAGTAATTTGATCCATCATGTACATGTTAGTAGTTTCCTTATCACTTCTGGTTTTGTCACTTGAATTGGATTCTTTCATTAAACTCTATCAAGACATCAAATATCTTTTTTGTTTTTTGTTTTATTTCTTCTCTTTTAAAAAATTAATTAACTTTATATAGTTAGGATCTATGATTCCCTTAGTTTTAAACTCATAACAAATTAATTTTGAAACAACATTATAATCATGCTTTCCTTTCTTCTTTCGACTATCCCTATAATTATCCTTAATAAATATATTTTTGAGTCCTATAGTTCCTTCCCTAATTTTGTAAAACAAATATTGAAGTTATATAGTTATTTATCACATTTATATGATTCATAATCATAAGAGTTAGTAAAAATGGTTATATTAAATTTAACTAAAAAAAATTTATACATTGAATTATCCTCATTATCGATTTCCTTCGGTTCTAGTTTTTATTGAAGTAATGCACTGATGAGTTCAACCAATGTGTATTCCTTAAAGATTTTTATTTTATCAACTTCTACATTATTTCTATGGTACTACCATAGTATTTCTCTCATGACCCTTTCAACAAGAACCATGGTCTCTAAAGTTTCTCTTAAGGAATACATTCTATTCAAAATTATTTTGAATTAGTGGAACATTTTTTTGAAGCTTTCATATTTTCCCATATATAAATATTTATACTCATCCTAAAGAATTACGATCTTAGTTCCTATTATAATATCCAATACAAGGTGGGTATCTTATAAAATATTCCAAATTTCATAGTCTTTATTACATATAGAAACAAAACTAAAAACATTTCAGTTAATTACATAATATAAAATACTTATATTTTTGTAATTAAAAACATACTTAAAAACTCGATTTCTAGGGAATATGTCAATATCATAATTAGGTTATCTATAAAATTTTACCATTTTAGTCTAATGATTAATACAAAGTTATTTTTGGTTTTCCTCCATTTAATATTTCCAATATCCATAATCATTTCCATCAAATTGTGGTGGATTTTGAGGAATCCAACTATAATTTACATTCATTCCTACCATCATAAAATGATCTTGTTCGTTAAACTATGAGGTTTATGATTTTAGTACAATATAATAAATAATACAAAACTTTTATATAATTGGATTAAGAATTGATAACAATTGTTAGGTCCATGTTGGAAGAAAAATATGGTCAAGAGGGGGTGAATGGACCTAATTAAATTTTTTATAAAATAAATAAATTATGTAATTAATTATCTGAGTTAATTACCATACAAAGAGTAATACTCACCATTGAAAAATTAAATAAACAACTCAAGTAATTTTATATTAGTTGGGTCCAATGGGGGAACTATATTTAATCTTATACCTCTCAACTCCTTGATATAAATGGATTTACTAATGACTTTATTTTTAAATGGGAATCATATCCCATTAAAATCTAGCATTTTATAGAGGCTGTACAACCAGACACATGGAGTTTTTATGGGGAATCACAATACTTAAAATATTAAATATTTTAATAAATTATAACCTATCATGACCTTAGAATCTAGGATCCATAACCCAAAAGAAAGAATACATTTAGTTCCAAAAATCATAAAACAACATTAGTGGAAAGGTGAGAGTGATAGAAAAATTTAAACACAAAAGACTCAAATAAACCAGTTGAGATATAATTTGTTTAATAATGATAATTCATAACAACATAGTTCATGATATTCTCACTAATGTAGTAATGTCAGTACATGTTTAGTTTTTCATTGAGAGTTATTTCTTCAAAAGATATATAAAATCTCAGACTCTACTTCATAGTATTGCACCAAAAAATGAATATTTCAATATAAGTGGTCCTTCCAAGAGAATTGAAGTCCATTTAAATAAAAAATCCAAAAACTACACAACTACATTAATTATGTAAAAAATTTCAAAACAATAATATAAGGTTCAGGATTATCACTGAGAGAGAAATATTTTCCCAGAATTATTATAGATAATTTCATCATTTGAAAAATCAAAAATAGACATTAAAAAATGTTTGAATATATTAAAAAATCCCTTTAATAACAAGTCAAATAACATCCCACAAACTTCACATTGTAGTTATGTAATTGAATAGGTATTCAAAAAATTTCATTTTCAAATACATAATATGTTTATCTAAACTAATATGCATAAGAAAATGAATTCAATTATCCCTAAATTAAATAATAAAAAGTAATTTGAATATGATTATTCTATTTAAGAATAGTATAAAAATGGAAAATACTTTGAAACTTGCATAAAATAAATATATTCAAAATTTATAAGTTCCTGAAACATATTCATGTATGAAGTCATAAAATACCTTATCTTCATTAAAATCTCTTTCAAATATAGTAAAATCACTTTGCATGATTTCTTCTTAATTTTAATAAGAGCTAATGAAATAATAATATAACGTAAAATGTTTGGAAATGACATAAACTAATTCAAAAAGTGAAATAGAGTAAAATAGAGTATGATTTGAACCTAGATATTACATAGACGTATTTTTCTAATAGTTCATAAAAGTAATATTAAAAACATGTTTTTTATAATGGTAAAATGAATTGAACTATCTACATAAAGGTAAGTGGAAAGATCACATAAAGGAATATTTTTAGTATATGATAAAAGTTAAAAACAAAACATTAAATGATTCATAAAATCCAAATGAAAATATTGATATGTGTAAAGGTAACAATTGAATTATATATGATGTGTATAAGTGACCTAAAATGCTCTGTGTAAAGGTTATATGAAATGAAGATTACATAAGGTCATGAGGATTCAATATGTGTAAGAATAAACACTTGGATATATGTAAGGGCAAGATAGGATTTTCAAAACTCGTGTCAAGGTAAATACATAATCCTACATAAGGGTAGAAACCTTTTTCAATTATCTATGTAAAGGTAAAATAAAAAAAATATCAACATATAGGTACACAAACTACTATGTAATGATAATCTTAATACTCTTATGCTCACATAAAGGTAAGTATCTATTTACATAATGGTTACAAAAAAGATCCAATACGTGTGTAAGGGTAAAATGTAAAGTTTAAATACCTATGCAAGGGTAGAAAAAAACATATGAAAAATATTTTTTTTCACAAAATAGAAATAAAAAAATTTTAAGAATGAAAAATAAATAAAAAAATTAAACTGAAAAAATTAATGTATAAATAAACAAAGACTAAATAGTAAATAATAAAATCATGATTTTCTACAAAAATTTATAATTATAATTAAAATCATTTGAGGTATTTATAGTATTTAAAAATTAAAAAAAATTGAATTAAACCACTAGTAATAACAATAAATATAATTAATATTAATTTTTAATATTAAAGTACATTTTATTTATATGTGACAACTTATAATTTTGATATAAATTGTTTATATAGAAAATATAAGGTAATTTATAAAATATTTATAAATTACAAAATTATGCTAAATATAAAGGAGTTTATTTTTAATTATGAATTGTTTATAATTATTAATTTTAAATGATCAAATTAAAATGGATAGTTTGATAAATTATTTGAACTATATCAAAAGAAGTTTTTATAAATCGATATGACTGAGGTTTAAATAATATTAAATAAGATATATTTTGAATATGTAACATTTTTCCATAACCAAAATGAAATATAAAATGTTTATATTTAAAATATCATATATTTAATTATAATTATGTAAAAAGCATAACATAAATTAGTTCATATTTAAGATAAAAAGGTGTTTATATTTATTTAATTATAGAATTTCCATAATGAAGGGAGAAATTATAAAGTGTTTAAAGATTATTGATTTATAAATCATTCATAAATGTTTATCTAATGTCTATATTTATGAAAAAAATATTTTATTTAGTGTTATTAACTAATTTATTCATGAATATAATATAATATAATTAATGGACATATGATTTAATTTAAAATGTTAAACTGCTTCTATATTTTCATACATGAATTTAAGGAGTCACTTACTAGGTATATTAATTGATTTAGTTTTAAACTACTATGAATTTGGCTTGTACTAGGTTATAAACATAAATTAATAAGTTAATTATTGTTTTCACATATTAGGTTTTTAAATTGTGATGGAATTGATGTCTTTCTTGAGTAAAGAACAATCGGCTGGGGGCCTTTTGGTTTGACTACTCACTAGCATGGTATCCTAGGATATGTCTTGAAAAGTGCGGGTTATATACCCATATCTCTACAGTTACTCTTCTAAAAATTGTTTTTTTCATATGATTCAACGAATTAACAGTAAAGGGTTTTGTAACACCTCAATATTTTAATGTAAGAACCTTATGTACAATAGCGTTTATGATATGCAATACGGATCCTAAACGAACCAAGAAATATTAATATTTACATGAAACCATTATAACCCCTCTAGTAAATTGGTGGGCATTAATTTGATTACCTAATTTATGAAATATACATAAGTTTCCTAATAAATATAAATTTATGATAAATTGTTGTTAAATAACCAGTTATATTTTAGTAGTCATTTTATTATTCAAAAATTAAATTACTTCAAAAATGTTTTTATATATTTTTGTGTGATAATATTATAAATAATTTCAAAAATGTTTATAAATATGATTTTATAAAAAGGATATCAATTTTTAATTGTTCATAAAAAAAATAATATTATGGTAATTTTTTAGATTTTTCTGAAAAGATTGATTTTTCAATGAATAGTTAAAAATATTGTTCTTTATTTAAAAAAACATTTTATTTTAAAGAATTTATAAAGTAAAATTATATTTTGGATTAGTTTTAAAATATTACTACTTAGTTTTTATTAAAAACAATGAAATTACATTCTTTGTAATGAATTTAGTAAAAAACATTTTTTACATAAAAAGGGATTTTCTTAAAAAAAAAATTCAACGCATTTTGTGGGTTTAATTTAAAATTAAATTAAAAAATTTATATAAATTTAATTTTGGAAAATTTATTTCATATTTAGAACCATTGGGTTGAGATTTTTTTATCAGTCACTTTTATTTTTTGACATTTTGAATAGTAAAGTTAATTTTTTTGTTACGACGGTAAAGGGTAAATTTGGTAATTATGGTTAAAAATAAAATGATAAGAAAAAAAATGAACCTAACACTTTAATTAATATAAAAATATTATAATATATTTTCCAAAATCAATAAATATTTGTATATATGGAATTTTGTGTATTTATCCAAGATATTGACCTTTACATTATTTTATTGAAAGAAAATTCAAAACTATCATTCTCTTCATTTTATTATCTCTTAACTTTTTAAATATTGATAAATAGAAGATAATTTTATTTATAAATTGAAATTATAAATATAAATGTATTTTTTCTCATTATGTTAATTTATTTGTAATTTTTAGGAATGAAATAATTACTTTAAAATCTTACGAAATGCTGATGCAGTAATTATTCAATTAATAAAAAATAAAATAAATTATATTAAAAATATAAAAAGTAATATAATTTTAAAGAATTATTGTTATAAAATAAATTTTTTGGGTAAATATATCATTTTAGGTAATTTTTAATTGATTATATTATAATTCCTCTATTGTATTTATGTTATTAAATTCAATGTAAATAAATATTTCTAAAATTGAATTTACTGATATTTTATATTAAATAATATTTATTAGATTATTTAAAATTAAAAAATACTATAATAAGACAATGGATTGGTATATGGTTTAAAATAACAACCATGATCCATTTATTGCCCTATTTTCCATTTATAATAACTATCTTGACCCTTAAAGAGTAAAAAACCTTGTTATCATAGTAAGTGGGAAAAGGGTTTATAGGGGTTTAAAACCAAAATAGATGGGTAAAATCATAGAATAAATTTTAAAAAATTTTATTTTATGAGATGATATAGAATCAAAGTCATATTATCTTTGATTTTTATAAATTTTGTGCATTTTGAAAGGGGTAATTAATTTATAATAATTTAATATTTTAATAAATTCCAACAGTGCCCCTATGTTCTCTTATAAAAAGGAACCTCATTTGCTATTTTATTCAAACATAAAATGCATTTTTGTACAAATAATCTTTTACAAAATCCCTTAATTACATCCCTACCCATTTTCTAGAGGTCTTATTTTGTTCATAAAACTAATCTTAGAGGTCTTAAGGTGTAAAGAAAAGAAAGTTGTCTGAAGAAGAGGAATAGTTTCTAACCGAGCATTTTTGTTTTATTTCTTCTTCCAGGTCATTAAAATATTAATTGACCAAGTTGATATAATTAAATAGTTATCTACAATATACTGATATATTATTATATTACTAACATAACCTATATTAATCTCAAACCTCCATCAAATAGGAAAAGAATCTATCATGCATTTGTACGACAGACTACTGCCTTATGGTCTGATGCAATTCGTTTTCCATCAACATCTCTCATGGATGGTTAAAATTATGTTTTATATATATATATATTCATTAAAGTTTTATCATTCTATAATGATAATATAACTTATTTTTTCTTACTTTTTCATTCACTGAAAAATGATAAAATCATTCATGCGTATGTGTTGACTACCACCTCCATGAAGTGATGTGATTCATTTTTTGTCCCCACATCACAAGGATGACATATAAATGTGTATTTAAATATATAATATTTTATTTTTTATATTATTATAATTTCATAAATATAAAACAATACTTACCTTCTTTTTGTAATGATCTTCAAAAAATGAAAACATTACTCATGCGTACGTATGGTCTACCGTCTCCAGGATTGTATCATAGTTCATTTTTCATAACCATATTTTATATTTTGTATTATAAATATAATTTATATATAAAAATGATAATTATTTCATGATTATTATACTATTTAGGATGATATAATTACCACTTTTACCATATTCAACCAACCAAATTCATTTTGGGATTATGAGTGGAGTATCATCAAAGCATCTAACATGAAATTAATTGATTAAGTAATTTAATATAACCTAATAATAAGTTAAATAAAAATAATAATATAATTTAAAACGTTTCTTATGAAATTAAATAATTAACATGCATTTATTATTCTGTAAGATAAATAATGTACGTTATGAGTCAGACTCAATGTACTGGACATTCTTTTTTAAATATTGTGTTTTAATGTTTCCATTAAAACTTATTTTCTTCCATGTACATCTTTTCAAAATTATATTATAGATGTATTTATTTTGAAATAAATTATTTATAAATGAAATTTTATATCTCTTTTTAATTTATTTAAAAGGTTCTCAAAAAGGATTTTTTTATATATTTTATAAGGAAAATTTTAGATTTGTTTACTAAAGATGGAAAGAATGTTATATTTTAACTTATACAATGACCATGAATTTTCCCCCTATTGAAATAATTTTTTAATATTTGAATTCCTTTATAAAATTATATATTTTTTAAAAGGGATAAATATCATTACCTATGTTCTAGATATTTTAAAATGTGGTTTTAAAATCGAATGGATATAACAATATCTATAGTTGATTTTTATGGGTGTAAATAATATTTTGTAAAATTTAATCTTTTATGTGTCATAATTATGTTATTTTTGATATCGCAAAAATTAATTAGGTACTTTTTCTGTTTATAAGTCGATATTTAGGTTTAACTCAATTATTATCATGATAGTTATTTGAAGTGTAACTATGATAGTTACTCTAAGTATATCCGTAAAGGTTATTCCATGTGAATCATGAAGGTTATTGCATTTAGAATAATTATGGTTATTCTATATGTATGACTGATATGAAAATGAGTCCCCAAGTTAACTATATGATTAATTTATACTTTAAATGGGTTTTTATGAAGATATTATGGTTTTAAGAGGTGTGTTAATAAACATATCCTTCTCCTTAAGGGTGAAGAGTAAAACTATGTGTAATATTATTCATGTCTTTTCATATAGTTGGGGTTTGGATTAGTGGTAAGAACCCCACTATAATACATCCAAGGTTGTGGGTTTAAAACCTATGGAATGAAATTCAATGTAGAATCACTATAGTAGGGATGCTATAAGTGTGGTAGAGTTGTTTAACCCATGACACTGTAGTGGCAGAACCTACTATAACAAGCACTATATAGGCTACTGTTGCATTTGGGGTACTATATTAGTACTATTCAAAGGATGGGCCTTTGTCCAAAACAATTAGCCGTCATGCATATAAATTAAGGATTCCAAGCCCCAAGACCTTCGAGAAATGTTTCATAGGCCTTTTTACCCCTAGACCTTTAGGCCATGTAATGGGTCTCCATCTACCTAGAATAAAAGAGGAATTTTATTTTTTTAACAAAAATAAGCTTTAGCCCTAAATTTTAAAAAATAAACCATTATGTGTTTTATTTTTATGTTAATATTTCTTATCAAATGTGTTATGAAAATTTTTGGGTAAAGAAGTTGATTTTTGGGGTATTATAATGTTTATTTTGAGCCCAAATTTAATTTTTGAAAAGGATAATTTTTATTACTATTGATGGAATAATAGTTTCTCTCCTTAATTTTGTGTTCCTTATAAATTTTTTTTTCTCATACCAAATTTTAATTTTTTTCAAAAGAAATTAAGGATCATTAGGTACAATGATGTGGTTACGATGAAACTTTTTAAGATGTTTCATGAAAATAAAACTTTTTATATCTTTTATTTTTTTGGTAAAATGGATACTAATTAGATGTTTCCACTTTGGTTATTATACTTATTTATGTAATAGTGATATCCTAAATATCTGAAAATTTTAACCTAAAATATATTTGGTAATGCAAGAAAATTAATTCCTGTTTAGAGACACTAGATTATATATTATTAAGGTTGGGTCCGTATGGTTGGTATTAGGGTAGGATTTAGATAAATTTATAGATTAGGATGTTTTTATGTGATATTAGTTTAAGATTTATTGATATCATAATTGGTTAATAAGTCTAAGTTTGATCATAATATTAATGGTATAGAAACGTTTTTTGAGGTTTTAAGTGAGGAGAGTTTAAGGTGATTAAGTTATTTTTCTTATTATTATGGATTTTAAGGATAAATTATTATATAATTTCTTTGGTAATTGTATTTACAAGGACCATTTAACATGAAATAATTAATTTCATTTGTTTTAATATAGTTGGGGTTTGTATTAGAGGTAAGAACCCCATTATACTACATCCAATGTTGTGGGTTTAAAACCCATGAAATGAAAGTCACTGTTGAATCAATATAGTAGGGATGATATAAGTGTGGTAGAGTTGTTTAACCTATGACACTATAGTGGAACCACCTACTATAACAATCACTATAGAAGTTGGAGTACTATAGTAGTACTATTCAAGGGATGGGCCTTTGTCCAAAAAAATCGGCCTTGATGCATATAAATTCGAGATTCCAAGCCCCAGGGCCTTCAAGAAATGTTTCTTAGGCCTTTGTAACCCTGGGCCTTTAGGTCATGTAATGGGTCTCCATCTACCCAAAACAAAAGAGGTATTTTATTTGTTTAATAGAAATAGGATTCAACCCTGACTTTTAAAAAATAAAACATTATGTGTTTTATTTTTATGTTAATATCTCTTATGAAATGTCTTATGAAAATATTTTGTTAAAGAAGTTGATTTTTGGGGTATGAGAATGTTTATTTTGTGCCCAAATTTAATTTTTGAGAAGGATAATTTTTATAAGTATTGATGGAATAATAGTTTCATTCTTTCATTTTGTGTTCCTTACAAATATTTTTTTTCTCATAGAATATTTTAATTTTTTTTCACAAGTATTTAAGGATCATTAGGTACAATGATTAAGTAAAGATGAAAAATTTTAAGATGTTTCAAGAAAATAAAACTTTTTATATCTTTTATTTTATTTTGGGAAAAATGAATACTAATTGGAAGTTTCCAATTTTTGTTATTATACTAATTTAATTAATGATGATATCCTAATTATCCAAAAATTGTAATCTAAAATATATCTGGTAATGCAAGAAAATTAATTCTTATTTAGAGACACTATATTATATATGTTTAAGGTTGGGTACTTATAGTTGGTATTAGGGTAGTATTTAGATAAATTTATAGATTAGGATGTTTTCATGTGAGATTAATATATGATTCATGGATACCATAATTGGTTAATAATTCTAAGTTTGATCATAATATCAAAGGTATAAACTATTTTTTTGAGGTTTTAATTGAAGAGAGTTTAAGGTGATTAATGATATTTTGGAAAAAATTATATTGGTTCAAGGATTATATAAACCTCAGGTTTAAAATGAAGAATTATTTAAAAAGGATGCTATTAAATTTTTGTGATGTAAGTGGAAATTTATGAGAGAATATTTGAGGTTAAAACATTAATTAATATTGAAGTTATTTTTCTTATTATTGTGGATTTTAAGGATAAAGTATTATATAATTTATATGGGTATTGTATTTACGAGGACCATTTTAATATGAAATAATTCATTTCATGTTTTAAAGATGTTATTTTATATTGATTTAAGATAATATATCATTATAAAAGTAAAATGATCTCACACAAACTTTTTATCCAATCCAGATGATTTAATCACCACAATAATAAAAAAATATCTTTCAAATGACTTGTAAAGATTTTTAAACATTCAAATAAGATACAAGAAACTTTTTGATCAATCCAATAAATTTTAATTTCAATAAAATTTCTATGGATCATGGAATATCTTTTTTTTCAAAATCTTAACTCATCCATCTCATTCAGGAAAGGAAATTCCACTGAATACTTGACTATTTAATTTCTTGAGATATGGACTTATAGCTGTAAGATATAGGGGATAACAACAGAATAAAGGAAAAAATTGATGTATAGATTTGAGGTATAAATAATTTCCTTATGATATAATTATGAATTATGATTGAGTTGATCAAAAGGAAATATTTTATCTCATTAATAATATAAAAAAATTATGGTCAAATTTTTAAAAACTAAGTTGAATGAACTATGTGTTTATCAATGATATTTTTTTAAATTCGAAATAATATGAGAATTAAAAAAACATTCTATAGTAGAGTTTGTTTTTAAAATTTGGAAACTTATATTACATGAAATAAATATCTTTTAAAAGTGGTGTAGAAAAAATTGATAATTTTTGGAGACACTCATTTAAGGATATATAATAAATGAATAAATAAATGATTTAGTTAATATGTTCATAATGATAGTCAATTAAAATTATTTAATTTTCTGGAGGAATGAGCTATATAGAATATTTTAGTGGTTAAAAAGTGATTTTCTAAAAAATGATATTTTTTAGGATAATCATCATTTATTTTTTGGAATGTTATAGGTATTATGTTAATATAGATTTAGTTAAAGGATAACTAATTGGATGGGTGACAACCCATCACATCTGATAAGGCCACAGGGCTTGAACCCACAACTGAAGGGCGACAAGAGTTTAGTGTCTACCACCAACCTATGTGATGTCCTAGTTAGTATGAAATTACATAAAATACATAAAAAATAAAGATCAATTTGATTTTTGAAACACATTTTTTATCATATAGATAACCATGGGTTTGAAAAGTTGTTTTTTGATTTGGTGATTAATGTTATTTCAGAATATGTTCACTATATTGGGAACCTTATATTATTAAGGTGAACAGAACATTATGGGATTTTATTTTAGTATTAAATTTTGAATTATAATTTGGAAGAATATATTATTTTAATGTGTAATTATGGTGAATAATGTTATTCAAGGAAATTATGATCATATCTTGGAGATTATATGATTAGGGAATATATGTTTTTGGTAGTATACATTTATAGTGATTGATTTTATTTAGAGGTAAATAAAAAATATATCTTGAAATAATATGTGATAAAATAATTTGAATCTTTGAGTTTAAAAATTATTTTAAAATATTTTGAATAATTTTAAGTTTAGTTACTTATTGAATAATCTAAGTTGAAATTTGGATATTATTTTTGAGTCTTTGGTGGCAAATGTTGTATTTCTTTATATAAACTTTTATTCAATTTAAGAATTATATTATCTTATGCTAAATATTTTGGTTTTGGTTAATTTCTAAATATAGGAGGAATATGTTTTCATCATTTTTGGGATAATGTGTTTTTTTGAAGTTAATTTTAGTAATTAAGGCATAAAAAACAAAATTCATCTTGAATACTCAATGTTTGGAGCAAAATATGATATTATGGTGGAAATTGATTGAAGGATGAAATTCTACATTTCATATAAATATAATTTACTTATGTTCTTGGCCTATATATAAAGGAATTATTAAAATCTTGTAAAATGATCTCGAAATGAAGAATTTAATCCCATTACTTTCATTTCTAATGAATCAATAGATTTTTTCACACCTCTATGGTTTATAGTTATGTGGTTGTTAACTTTGGCATGATCATTCAATTTCTTGTGATCAATGATATTTGTCACTCTTCATAATTATTTATACTTTAAATTTCTCCTCTAAGTCATATTTTCACTTCCTACTATTATTTTCCTATTTGGAAACATATTTATGTGTTAATTGAGCTAAAGTCTTTATTTTCTTTTCCCTATTTTCAAGAGGGTGTTTTAATAACCCTCTTTATATTATGGGATTTAATGAAAGGTATTTTAAAATGGAAAACCTTAAAATATTGAGATCAATATCAAATTGAAAGGAAAAATAAAATTTAAAGAAGGGGAGAATGTAACACCCCTAGACTAGACAATAATGACATTATGTTTGATAGCATGCAAGACAAACAACACCAAGCCTAAACATACCATGAAATATTATTATTTAAATGTGAGAATTATAACCTAGTTGTTAAATTGTAAGGTTTCAATAAGATTAAATTCTTTATGAAATATATATATCTATATATATGTGCTGATAAACAAAAATTTATTGATAAATTCTGGTAAATATTCACTTAAATTTTGGTAAAGACTATTTATTCTTCAAAAATATATATTTCTCAAAAAATTGTTTTTATAGTTTTTTGAGAAAATAATATAATTAATTTATAGAAATATTATAACTTTTATTTGATAAAAGGATATTTATATTTAAATCATCATATCAAAATTATCTTATGGTGAAATATTTATATTTTTCTAAAAAGTTTTATTTTTCAAAAAATAGTAAAAAATACTGATCTTTATTGAAAACTATATTTTATTTTAACTTTTTTATAAATTAAAATTAGATTTCTCATTTGTTTTAAAATTTTATTAACTTATTTTGATTAAAATTAATCCAATTAATGTATTTTTAATTAATTTTATAATTTAATTTAGTGTAAAAACATTTTTATACTTAAAAACAATTCCTGAAAAAATAGTTTTCAATGTCTAACGGGATTAATTTTAAATTTAATTTTTTCACTTATGTTAATTTAATTTTTAAAAATTTATTCCATATTTTAAATTAAGGGGTTTAAATAGTTTAAGTTGGTCGGTTTTATTTTTGGACATTATGAATATCAACTTTAGTAATTTTTGTTACCATGGTAAATAGTATATCCGGTAATTAAGGATAAATGATAAGGACTAAAAAATGATCTTAAAATCAGCCTTAATTTAATTGAGTGCATATATATCACCCACTATCATTAAAAAATTTAATTTATTGCCTTTTTTTCCTATTTGGCCATTATTTTTTCAATTTTATATAAAGAAAAGTCCAAATTGTCATTCCCTTTCTTTTATTATTTCTAAATTTTTGACATAGGGATAAATAGAGGATATGTTTAGTTATAAATGTTATTTTTGGAAGAATATTTTTATATCAAGGTAATTTTTTTTAATTTTTATGGTTAAAATAATTTACTAAAATTATTATGCCACATCGCATAGTAATTATTCAATTAATAAAAAGTAAAATAAATGATATTAAAAATATTAAAAGTAATATAATTTGACAGAATTATTCTGATACTATAATTTATTGTATACATTTAACTTGTTATAAATGTTTTAATTTATTATATTCTAATTTATTTGTTATTATTATTTTATTAAATTCATTGTAAATGAATAGTCCTAAAATTAACATTAACAATAATTTATAATTAATTATATTTTATTAAATGATTTAAATTTTTAAAAAACACTACATTTTACCAGGTGATTGATATATGGTTGAATATAAAAAATAGTCCACCATGGTTTCTTATTCAATTTATAGTAACTATCTTGACCCTTAATGAGTAAATAACCTTTTTATCAGAGTAAGTGTGAAAAGGGTTATTAGGGGATTAGAACCGTAAGATAAGGGTAAAAAATAGTCTAAACTTGTCCAAATTTTATTCTATGAGTGTATTTAAACTCATACTCATATTATATTCAAATATTATAAAATTTGAGCCTTTTAAAAATGACAATTAATTTATATTATTTTAATATTTTATGAAGTTCCAAGAGTACCCCCTCCTCTATTATAAAAGGCTATCTCCTATCATGTTTTCTTCATACATATAAAATTATTTTGGTTCATACATTCCTTAAGGACCCATCCTTAAACATTACATATTATAGTTTTTTAACTATAATTCACATTCAAGGATCTTTTCAGTTTAGGGTTTTAGAGAATTAGGACACACTTTTACAAAGTAAATACATACATTACATGTGGAAACTTATTCTCAGTATCAATTTTTATACAATAAATAACTTATAAAATAAATCTTGATTTTTTTCGTGGATAATATCTATGACCCTCAACTTGACTTCTTCCTTCCCCTTAACCATATTTATAAAATGTGGAATCATTTTAAAAAATAGAGAGGAGAACAAAATCTTAGTAAAATATATAATAATAAAGGCAACCAATTAGTTCAGAAAAACCATGAAAACTCGCATAAAATTTACCATTATCTTAAATGTTATTTGAAAATATAAGATAAAAAAATTTCACCTGAAAAAAGCTCACATTCTCCTAAAATAAAACTATTAAAACCCATACCAATAAATTAAAACCCCCTAGGTGACTTAGAGAATTATATTCTTTAAAGACTTTTAAAACCCATATAATTTGAATAACCATATGTATTACATACAAAATATTCATTACCCAATATATTATGATATTACCCTATTCTATCTGGGCCAACTCATGTTAATCTATAATAGGCTTACCCGGTTCTATCTAGACCACCGCATGTTATGTTGTATCGGGCTTACCCAGTGCTATATAAGATACCCCATGTTAAGATGTAAAGGGATTTCATAGAACTATCTAGGCCACACCATGAATAATATATAAGGGGCTAACCCATTTTATATAATTCTCAATTACTATATCATTAATAAAACACTTTCTTCATAAATACATCTTAAAAACTCTCATTAAACCCATATGAAAAACACTTTCAGATAAAAATACCCATGTCTTTTAAAAAACCATTTTCAATAACCAAAAAAACATTTTCTTTGAAAAACATTTTTAAATAAAAAAAATCCAAAAAAATGGAATGGGTGTTTTTATTTAAGAAAACATGAAATATATCAAAGGAATATAGAAATTAAATAATATTCACATTTGTAGAAAACTCATTAACACTATGTACATTAAAAATAGAGCATTATTTTTTTCAGTTATAAAAAAGTTTCTTATAAAACATGTAAAAATATTCATTTTGAATCCTTAAAATGAAATTAAAAATGGTCAAAAAATATGCTTTATAATACTTTTATATCCACAAAAAATTTTTTAAAATAATATCAAGAATATTAACATGGAGAAAAATATTTTGAAATTAAATCATTAAAATTCAATGTGTACCACACCACTTTAAACCTTTAAATAATATTCCCTATGAAAGAATATAATTTAAAAAAACATTAAATAACATGATAATAAATAAATTATTTATATGGTAAGTCAAAGGGGGTTGTATATACACCTCATAAATGTAGGTGGGTGAATAACATAAAAATATGCCTCAATGGAATGAGATTGAGATGAATACCAATACCTTTAGTCAAAAACTTTATAAAAAATCTATATATCCCTAAATAATAAACATAGGTTAATTATTTAATTTCTAGATATTTTCTTCAAGTTTATTATTACATTAATTTTACTTAGTACCATGTTATAAAAATTACTTAATTATTTATGTTCACATACGGTGTTTCGATAATATTTTTTACATTAGTTCAAAATGAATTTTTTATTACATATTTAGTCAAAATTGGTCATTAGTTCATCATATATATTACAATAATCAAGAAATAATTATAAATTTTTTACATCAATTAAACATTTAAATTGCAACTCCCCAACCATTGAATCCCAAAGACAGTGAATTATTTTATTATATTAGAATGATTTCAAGGAATAAAATACTAAAGGACCAATAAATTTAGTAGTATTAAAAAAACTAGATACATAAATGGAACCAATTTTTACATTGGTAAAAGAAAGTAAATATAATACGTAACTAAAGATAATAATCTGCATCCTTGAAAACTCAATAAATGATCTCTTCTTCATAACCTGGGCAAGGATAAAAAATAAAAATTGATCTCAATTGTTCAGTAAGGGTTACATATAGAGGAATCATGAAACAATATTAAGGGAATAATAATCAATTATATATACTTAATATGTCATAATGAATAATTTAAAAACACATTCCATCAATAAACTGAGAATAAAAGTGCATCCAAAAATTTTTTATAGAAAAAAACTCATAGAAAGTAATAACTAAATAATGAATTAAGAGAATTCATACTATTTTAATTTAATTTATCTTTCATATGAACCATCATACCATCGATATGGTTTAAGTATATGGGTAAAAACTTGTCCTATTCTGTTTGGAAACAAACATGAAGGGTTTTTTGCCAACTGTTTTGTCTCATGAGACTTGTCGATGCATCGAGGGGATATTAAGGACCCCACCCTTCAATAAATGTATGAATAATTATTTATACATAGGTTTAATTCATGTACTAAAATCCTTTTCAATATCCTTATTGAGTAGAGAATACACATTCATCTATATTTCCCCATTAAAATAGAGTATAAAATAATCACCATATGTATTGTGGTATACAGATAAGGATTATTCATATCCCTGATACAAGAATATGTATATTTAATAGTAATATAATTTCAAATGTAAAAGTATCTAATAGAAGAATTAGACAATCCACAAAAGAATTATTTGGTGAACAATACCAAGTATATATCAATGAACTGGAAATTGAGTAGAAGTCCCTTCCTATTTTTATATCAATCAAATAATATGACCAAAAATGAATAATCATTAAATGAATCATTGAATACCGTGAATAAAAATAGATTCATGATATTATACATCAAATGGATGAATACATACACTACCAACAAGAAATAAGATGCAAATAATAGAAATATTACAGAAATAAAAGTGAGTTGAGAAACCCCTTACCTTATGTCCGAATGCATTTTACCTTGATCATAATGTCCTGAATAAACAAATTAAATCCATTAAATAATTAATTAATAACCTTATCTACATATATTTTATTTACTATAATTTTATTAAGTTGATTAATAATCATTTTGATGAGTTATATGATACAATTTTATCGCTCGAGATAGTTTATTTCCTTGGTTTTCATGATCAGTTTACTTGTCTACATGTAATGACGTTCGTGTAAAATGGGTATAAACATCCTGAATTAGAATTATATGAATTTAATGAGAATAAATTAGTGTAAAACTTTATACTTATCTTTTGGTTATATGGTATGAGTATGAAACATTAAATAAGATATTTAGTGATAATTGTTTAGCTTAATTTTACCAGTTTTTTATCACAATGAAGTAGTTTCGTTACATTATTTAATATCATGTATATAAAATGGTTCCAGAAACTCACATATAATATAATACATATTTAATAATATATTTCAACCATTAAAATTGTTTCATGACCTTCCACGAAGGATAAATTAAAGAACACAATTTTTTCTTCCACATAGGTTGTAAGTCGACCCCTCCCAGATGATGATTTTGTTTTTAAAATAAAAGAGAGATTAAGAAGATTAATGATAGATATTACTTTAAAATTATACCATTCTAGCACATAGATTATATTTTATTTATAATGATAATTTGGAAAGAGTAGGTGAGACGAGAATAATAAAAGAATGAACTTAAAAGAAAAATTAGAAGGAAAAGGAAGAGGATTTTACTGCTTGAGTACTCCTCATGGAGAACCTCCTTAAGGGGATTGGTTTTTGTCTTTTTATAAGACCAATATTTAATATATGTGAGGAGATACTAGGGAAAATAATTTGGGCAGAACTTTTAAAATCATCAAGGCTTATCGAAGTAAGGAGAAGATGGGGTGAGTAGTGATTTTTATATTTGAAGGGAGAGGTGGCACTTTAATATTTTATTCACTATTTTTTTATTTTTCTCAAGACAAGAAGAATGATTGATTATTGTGAGTAAATAAAGTAATTATAGAATTTGATTTTGAACAAATGGTTTCTTACATCATCTATGATGAAAGGAATAGTTTATTTAAAAAGTATTCTGTTTATACTGTAAATTTCTGTATTTTAGTATTCACCAAAAATTCACGTATCTCATAAAAAATCCAAAAAAAATCACCCTAACCATTTTTCAATGTGTATAATTAAAAAAATAACTCAATTTTCTGTTAAATTTAAATTTTTATTAAAATCATTATTTATTCAAAAAGTACATATTTTAAAATTATAACTAATTTTATAACACCCATAAAAATTAACCATGGTCCAATTAAATTAACCTAAAATCATAGAAATAGAAAATATTTATTTATGTATACATTTTATCAAAATTAATTATCTTTTAAATCATGTCATTAATTATAAAATTGTTATTAAATATTTATAATTAAAAAATACCTACACTTAATTTTTTTTAAAGATTCACCTTCATTTTTAAGGTGCAGAAATTTTATTTATACATTTATGGGTGAGGTTATTATTCATAAGGGTCAAATTACCATTGATAAGGGTAACATTACTATTCATATGGGAAAGTTTCTATTCACCAAAAATTATGTTTATCTTATCAGACTCTAAATATCATACTGATCGAAACTATGCATGTCTTTTTTTTTGAAATTCAATTCATAAAAGAGAAAAATTAAGTTTAATGGTTGGGTTATAACTATCTTTCATAGATAGTTATAATAGAAAAGTATTTTATTTGTAGAAAATTTTATTTTCTTCATATAATCTATCTATTGAATTGAATTTATTTAAGAAGTGCATACCGTAAAATCATGGGCTGTCATATTCTCCCCACCTTCAAAAATTTGTCGTCAAAATTATTTCCGGTATATTTCCCTCAAAAAATATGTAGGATTTTATCATTTATAATATCCTCTTTTTCCCATGTTGCTTCCTCCATTTTATGGTTTCTCAAAAGGACCATTACCAGTCGATCCATCTAATTTATCAATACTTTCTCTCTTGTTTCAGGAATCTCAATGAGCTATTCAAAGTAAGAAAAATCTGGTTCCGGTTCTATATCATTATAGGTGTGTACATGTGTTGGGTTTTGAATTACTTCTTTAATATTAACACATGAAACATATCATGAATTTTAGAGAGAATTTGCAGTATTTCTAAATTATAATTACATCACCAACTTTTTCCATAATTTCAAAAGGTCAGATGTACTTAGGGCTTAGTTTCCCTTTATTACTGAATAATAAGACTCCCCTCAAAAGATATACTTTTAGAAAGAAATGATCTCCCACTTGAAATTAAAAATCATTTCTCCAGTTGTCAGAATAACTTTTTTCCTCCTTTAGTATGATTTAATATGGTCCTAAATTGTCTTTATCTTTATCTTTGTCTCTTTAATTTGTTTTGGGCCTATAAGTTTCGTCTCACTAACTTCATCGCAATATTTTCAATTTCAACAATTCTTTACATGTAATGCTTCATATGGTGCAATTTGAATACTATAATGGAATCTATTATTGTAGAAAAATTCCACCAAATGTAAGTACTAATACCTTATACCTCGAACATCAAGTGAGAATGATGTCAACATTCCTTCTAGTGTTTGAATAGACCTTTTAGACTATGTGTTGGTTTGGGGGTGATAAGAAGTACTCAAATAAAGCTCATAATCCAAATCCATTTGAATAATCTTCCAAATATTTGATGTAAATTGGGGATTATGATTAGACACAATCAATACAGGTACATCGTGAATTCTTAAAAATTCACTAATATAGGGTCTTACTAGGTGATCAAGTGGTAAATCTTCTCTTATAGTAAGGAAATGAGCAGATTTTGTAAGATGATGAAAAATAACTCATATAAAATCATTCCTTCAAGGTGTCCTTAGTAGTATTATAAAAAAACCATTGTAATGTCATACCAATTCCACATAAGAATAGGTAGAGGTTGAATGAATCATCTTGGATGTTATCTCTTGGCCTTCACTTTTTTACAAACAAGACACCTTGACACATAGTTAGTAATTTTATGCTTCATGTTATCCCACTAAAAATGTTTCTTAAGATATCTGTACATATTGGTACTACTAGGGTGTATAGAGAAATTTTAGCTATGAGAATCATCTAATAGTTTCCTTTTTTAGTTCAGTTATTAGTGGAACACAAAAGCTCTTTCCAAACTTCAAAACTCCATCCTCATACTCAAAGTCTACCAATCTTTGATGCTTCATAGCTTTAATTTTCTTTGGAATCATCTCATCATCTTATTGAGATATTTTTATCTTCTCTAGTAGATATGGTTTATCAATCATTTGAAAATGTAATGATGTTTCCTCTTCCTTAAAAATTCTCATATCCATATTTACTAGATCCATGAACATAAGATCTCTCTCAATCCTCATTTGGGCTAGAAGTCCATGGTCTTTCTTGATTAATGCAGCGGCTACCTTATTTGCCTTTCCTGGGTGGTAGCGTGTTGAACAATCACAATCGTTGAGTAAATCACGACATATCTTTTGCATCATGATGAGTTATTTCTATGTAAAAATTTATTTCAAACTCTTGTGATCCTTATATATTTCACATCTTTCACCATAGAGATAGTGTTTCCATTTTTTCAGTGCAAGGATTACGACTGCTAACTCAGGATCATGAGTTAGAAAATTTTATTCATGATTATTCAAATGACTTGATGCATAAGAAATTAATTTATCTTTTCGCATAAGTACACAACCCAATCCATTCTTTTATGAATAAATTTATATCAAAAACACATCATTTCTATATGGAAGAGTAAAAAATAGAGTATTGACCCATCTTATTTTTTATTCTTCAAAACTTTCTATACATAATTTTTTCCATATGAACTTAACCCATTTACGTGTGAGCCTAGCTAGAGGGTTATCCAATTGGAAAAAATTCTATATGAAACAATAATACTAATAAAATAAAAATACATACATCGATTATGTTCATTGGCATAGGACATTCACGGATTTCCTTTGAATTCATGGGGTCAAGTGATATTCCATCATTAGAGACAAAATGGAAAAAAATAATCTTTTTGAAGACAGAATTCACATTTACTAAACTTCACATATAACTCTTTTCTTCTAAGAGCCTCTAGAACAATATGTAATTGGTTCTCATGGATCTCATATTTTTTGAAATATATCAAGATATCATCAATAAATAACACAAAAAATAGTCATTTAATTCCTTAAAAACTTTGTTCAATTGATCTATAAAAAATTGGTTGTATTAGTCAGTACAAAAGGTAATACTATAAACTCATAATGCCAATACCTAGTTTGAACTTATATCTTTCGAATATCTTCCTTCCTCACACACAACTAAGGATATCCAGACCAAAGTTCATTCTTAAAAAAATATTGAGCTCCATGATGTTGATCAAATAATCCTCAATGCAAGGTAGATGATACTTTTTCTTCATTACAATAGCATTGATTTCATCTATAATCAATTGTAATGGCCCGGACCTCTCTGGCCCATTCCTTTGTCAAAAAGAAGGCCACAAAGTGTTCTATAGGGTAAGATGAACTTTTTCCACACTTTCCAGAATTTCAAAAATACAGGCCGAGTAGTTTGAGTACACGCCGTGTACCCCCTTTTCGGGTATACCCCGTGTTGAAGGCCATGTACTTGATGTGTGGAATAAATGGGTACACACCGTGTGTTCAGTACTAAACGCCGTGTAGTCCTTCCCCGCGTACACGTTACCAGTCAACGACCGTGTTTCGTGTTGGATCCGTGTCCTTGACATGTGCAATAAATGGGTACACGCCGTGTTTCCAAACTACATGCTGTATAGTCCCTCCCTGCGTATGCGTTACCCTCAATCCGTGTGTTGACCAGTCAAAGGCCGCGGAGCCATGTTGGAGGCCGCATGGAGACCGTGTGAAATAACCAAGTACACGTCGTGTACCATAAAGTACACGCCATGTTCTTTTTCTTTTCTCGCCAATAAAAGGAGGGGTCCCCTCCTCTTTTTCAACTCACTCCTCTCCTCCCCATTCCTCTGAGTAGAGTTCTCCCAAGAGACTCGAAGGCTCTTTCTTCAATAACTTCTTCGTTCGAGCTCCGATTTACGATCCGTCAGCAGCCACTGGATCGTAACGACGAGGCAGAACTTCCAAGCTTGGATCTGTTGTCTTTCCTTTGGCCTTTCCTTTCTGACTTCCACCCGAGGAGGATTTTTCGGGACCTGACAGAAGTGACGGACGCCGACTGACGTCTTCTATGGTTGATCCGGGGGAGCTTTGCGATCGGAACCTGTTGAGGTAGGGATCTTACCTTCGTCTCTCTAGTTTGTTCATCATGCGGGGTGGGTGTTCTCTTGTTTATGTGAAACACTTTTGAACCGGTTTAATGAAGATAATAACTGGATTATATAATGGGGTTGGGATGTTGTGATTTCAATTACTTTATATCCTGTGATATTATGTTGTGAATTGAATGAGCTTCTACCTACTGAAAATCACGATCGTTGGGGGTGTTTTCTTACGCAATTAAATGTTTCCCTCTCCTTCTGTATTTTCTTATGGATGGAAACTTTGTGGAATGTGGAAATTGGTTAATCACTTAATGTTGGCTGTTTAAAATCTGGAACCCTTGTGTGATCACCCCGGTTGAACAAAATGGAATAATGAGCATGTGGGTGTTGTCTTGGATATGTGGCATGTGATGGGGGTGTTTTGTGGGTTGTTGTGGAAAGGGTGAGCAGTGGGGCTGCGGTTGGCTTGGTTGTGGGTTGGTGTAAATGTTATGTTAGTAACGGGCAACGAGGTTGCGATAAATGGTATTATAGGGATAATGATGTACGGTGCGGTTGTGGTTATGGCAGTTGGCAGCGGGGCTGCGGGGATGGGTTGGAATATGAACAGACTATGGGTTGTGAATAATAAATAAAAAGTGGAAGAGTTAATGAATGGTGGGTCATGGTAAAGGAATGAGATTAATAATAAATGGGTTGGATGGTTGATAAGAAGGAGTTGGTTGTGTTTCTTATGTTTTCCTAAATTGATTTGTGGATGGAAGGAATATGTTTTACGAACAATCGATGTGGTTGGTTGTGGATAGTTGCCCAGTAGTTAAGGAACTAAATAAACTAATTCTGTTGAAATGTGAAAAGCTAAATGGGGTTGGGGTTGTTTTTTGTATGCATGCTTCCTAGTAGTAGTGCCGAGGCACGTGCTTAGTTTCTCTTTTTAGAAGCCATAGGTTGGGTTGTGTGTTTGCTATACATATATATGTGTATCTTTTTTTTGGTTTTATCGCACCCCAGCCATATTGAGCACTTAGTGCTGAACACTGCCATTTCATGGGAGAGGGTGTTTTTCCCTTAGTTACTAGCTCCTTCCTGCTCCTTCTCCCCTAGGCTGTGATGGCTTGAGGCGACCTTACACCTAAGACTCTTCGGGTAGGTTTCAATTGGGGTGGATTGGCCCAAGACTCTTCGGTCAGGCTTACTTTTTCCCAAGAATATTCGGGATGAGGCCTAGGTGTGTGAGGGTGGGATGTGTGGTTGTGAGGCCCAGGTGTGTGCGGGCGAGATACGTGGTTGTGTGGACCATGTGTGTGTGGGCGGGATACGTGGTTGTGAGGCCCAGGTGTGTGCGGGCGGGATACGTGGTTGTGAGGCCCAGGTGTGTGTGGGCGGGATACGTGGTTGTGAGGCCCAGGTGTGTGCGGGTGGGGAGAGTGTGGCAGCGTCAGGACGTTCATCGTTAGGAAGAGCAGCTAACTAAAGGGAAATGGTGTGGGGTACCCAATACTCTTGTTCTTATATACTACTACCTATTGTGATTGTGCTTTGGTGAGTGCGGCTGGTGAGGTTGGGTGGATAGAATTCCTTGCTAGGTTTCTTCTATTGTTCTCATGGGACATTAGGATGTCTCCCCACTTATGCATGAGATATTTAGGTTTCCCTACTGAGTATACTTGTATGCTCACCCTATATTTACTTTTAGGTTTCTAGGAGGACTACCAGGGCCGTACGAGACCCTACTAGTCGGACAGTTGGAGTTGTTACTGTTGTTGTACTCTTGATTTCTTTCGGTATTGTACTTTGAGATTTCATGTACTTGCACCTTGTTATAAAATTGTTTAAGCATGCATGTGGGCTTGGTTTGGGTTTATTTCTATACACTTGTTCTTTTCCTTTTTGGTGGTTGACTTGTCCTATTTTCTGATCCTAAATATTAAAAAGGATAATGCCTCCCATATTTGTGAAAACTCATACCCTTAGTGCTAGTCGCCACCTCGGGGATTACTGGAGGCGGGACTTGGGGGTCATTATCTCCCTTTCACCATTGCCAGCTCAGGAGGGGAATCTTTGGTGGGATGGGGTCGCGACAGAATGGTATCAGAGGTGATGGTTGAGAGATAGGATGGAGTCTTGAGTTAGGCACAGTGAGGATTGCATGGGATGGTAGGGCCACAACGTTTGTTAATCTTGGTGCGTGACATAGGACAGGGAAGACCGGATAGGACATGAGATTTTAGGGCACCCCGTGATCCGATGCAAGGACTCTGAGCCTACCGAACGACCAAGTGAGACTACATTGATTGCAGGGTAGAGACCCTAGGGAAGCTACATGCATCATCATGATTGTGTTTTACTTGATTTGGGTGTTCTAGGAAAGAAATTGAAATAAAATGATAAAATAAAACCTTGAATTTCCTTACTACTTGGGCTTAGGTGATCCTTGTTTACCATACAACTATGGCACCTAGACGTCGTCCCTGGGTGGCTCAGACGGCCAAGGCCCAGCAGATTCAGGCAGTTGATTAGTTGAGGATTGACCGAGATGAGGAAGATAGCCAGTGGCAGAATACTCTCCGTTCTTTCCAGCGGAAGACCCTCAAGAAGTACGAGGGTAGTACTTCGGATACGGAGACAGAGGGGTGGCTTGAGGAGCTAGGGATCGCTTTTACCTTGATCCGTGCTCCGAGGGAGTACTGGGTTCCCCTAGTAGTCAGTCAGCTGAGAGGTGCGGCGCCACAGTGGTGGACACTCTACCTCAGAGAGAGGATAGAGGCAGAGGTTCCATGGGCTGACTTTGAGAAGGAATTCTGAGAGGAATTCCTTTCTTCCATGATCAAAGAGGATAAGCAGCAGGAGTTACTCTCCCTTCAACAGGGGAGTATGTTAGTACGAGAGTTGGGGATCAAGTTCAAGGATCTCCTGTGCTTTGCTCCGGATCTTTTTCTAGATGAGGAGTCTCGGGCGAGACGTTTGGAGGAGGCACTTCGTCCTTCGCTCCAGCATGCTGTCAACCCCTTCACCCTTATGACATACTTGGTAGTACAGAATAAGGCATAGGTTGTAGATAGGATGCACTCGTTGGGAGGTGCACCACGAGAGGGGATCCAGCCAGGTTCGTCGAAGGGGAAGGTAGTCAGCAGCAGGTCTCCTACGACGGGACCTTCCAGGTTCAGGCCAGTGGGGAGCAGGCCCCAATAGTTCCAGTTCAGATCTTCGGGTCCTCATCCCTTTTTCACGAGCCCAGGACCGACGTGTTTTTCTTGTGGAGGTTTCTGGCACATTCAGAGTCAGTGCCCGACCCGAGCTCAGTACAGTGGAGGTGGCCAGGTTCAGCGCCCACCTCAGCAGCACTAGTTGCCGGCGAGGCCCTTCCAGCAGCAGCAAGACCATGCTCCTCTGAGGGAAGACTTTGCAGGAGGAGGCCGACCTCAGGGTGCTCCTTAGGGACCTCATCCAGGGCGTGGTTAGGGAGGTGGACGACATCATAGTGGCAGAGGAGCTGGGCATGGATAGTTTCACGCAGCAGAGTTGGCAGCTCTAGCGGGACCAGAGGTGGTATGAGGTACGATTTGTTTATTCAGCACTCTCGTTTCTACTTTGATCGATTCGGGAGCTTAACACTCCTTTGTTGCACCTGGTCTAGCCCATTCCTTGGGACTATACATAGAGAGAATTTTCGTACCACTAGTGCTGATTACACCAGTTGGATGCCAGACCAACGTATCTTGTGTTTTCCAGAGATGTGGGCTGATGTTGGGACCACATCGATCTAGTAGAGACCTTCTTCTGTTACAGATGCAGTGATACGATGTCATCTTAGGCATCGAATGGTTGTTTTATGTTAGTGCCATTATCGACTTCTTCTGGAGAAGAGTTGTGTTCTACGACGTAGATGGGAAGCACGCATCTTTTGTTGGTGAGAGGAGCTACCAGGTGGTAAGCTGGCATGCGAAGCCTCTCCTTTCCTTGTTAGGCGGGTTATTAGTGGTTCCAGCTGATACAGAGATGATGGATGTCCCAGAAGTTGTTTGGGAGTTCCTTGATGTTTTTCATGAGGAGGTTGTGACTCTACCCCCCGATGTGACATTGAGTTCATGATAGACTTACAGCTTGATGCCCGTCCGATTTCGATGGCCCCTTATCGGATGGCACCTTCGGAGTTGTGGGAGTTGCGGATTCAGATTGATGATATGATGGAGAAGGGTATTGTTCGACCCAGTGTATCGCCATGGGGTGCTCCAGTTTTGTTTGTGAAGAAGGAATATGGTGGTCTCAGGCTATTCATAGACTACCTAAGGTTGAACTAGGTAATGGTCAAGAACCGTTACCCCCTTCCAAGGATAGATGATCTCTTCGACCAACTGAGGGGAGCAGGTTGGTTTTCCAAGATTGATCTACGATCTGGATATCATCATCTGAGGGTAAAGGACAGTGACATCTCGAAGACGGCTTTCAGGTGCAGGTATGAGCACTTCGAGTTTGCAGTGATGCAGTTTGGAGTTACGAATGCACCGACTGTGTTCATGGGACTTATGAACTTTGTCTTTCGAGAGTTTCTGGACCGATTCATCGTTGTGTTTATCGATGAAATCCTGATCTACTCAAGATCAGAGGAGAAGCATGTTGAGCATCTCAGGGCTATCTTGGAAGACCTTCGGCACCACCATCTTTATAGGAAATTGTCGATGTGTAAGTTCTTGACACAAGAAGTACACTTCCTTGGGCACGTAGTGTCTCAGCGTGGAGTGTCAATAGACCCGTCGAAGGTGTAGGTAGTTTTTTCTTGGGCAGCACCCAAGAGCGTGGCAGAAGTTCGTAGTTTCCGGGGGTTGGCAGGTTACTATAGCAGGTTCATTTCAGAATTCTCTCAAGTTGCTACTCCATTGACAACTTTGACTAGGAAGAACCATGTCTTCCTATGGAGCGAGCAATGTCAGAAAACCTTCGACTACCTGAACGAGAAGTTGGCCAGTGCTCTCGTACTCAGGTTCCCAGAGGAAGGGTTGTTGTATGAAGTGTTTTTGGATGACTCTGGCCTTGGTCTGGGATGCGTGCTGATGCAGAAGAAGGGAGTGATCTGTTATGGGTCTAGGTAGTTACGCCCTCATGAGCGTAACTATTCCACCCATGACCTAGAGCTTGCTGTAGTAGTGTTCACACTGATTTTGTGGTGACATTACCTCTTTGGGGAGCGCTTTGTGGTCTTCACAGATCACAAGAGCCTGTGTTATATCTTCTCCCAGTGCGACATGAACCTGCGATAGCGGAGATGGGTCAAGTTTCTCCAAGACTGTGACTTTGAGATCTCATACACTGAAGGTAAGGGCAACATTGTGGCAGATGCCCTGAGCAGGAAGTTGCATCAGGAAGTGGTTTAGGAATCCGCTGATGCTTGGAAGGCGATGGGAGAGTTGGCTGCCTTGCACTTGGATGCCATGGTAGAAGGTGTTAGAGGCTGTTTGTTTCAGATGACGGTGTAGTCCACCTTGTTGTAGTAGGTGGAAGAGTCTCAGTGGGGGGACTCCGAGGTGGAAGTGATGCGTGATCGTGATGATCAGGGGAACGCTCTAGAAGGATGGTCAGAGGATAGCTGACATCAGATGCTTTTCCATGGAAGGTTGTTTGTCCCGGAGACAATGTGTGAGGGGGTTCTCTGTGAGTTCCATAGCTCAGCCTTAGCGGTACATCCAGGAGTTTGAAAAATGTACCGAGGCCTGAGGGAACAGTTTTGGTGGCTCGGGGTGAAATAGGTAGTGGTAGAGTTTGTGGCTAAATACCTAGTATGTTAGCAAGTGAAGGTCAAACACCGTGTTCCTAGTGGTTTATTGCATCCTTTAGATGTCCCAGAGTGGAAGTGTGATGTCATCTCAATGGACTTCGTCACAGGACTACCTAGAGCTCAGGGTGGTTATTATGCTATCTGGGTAGTGGTGGATCGACTGACGAAATCAGATCACTTCTTAGCAATTAAGGATTTAGGCCCAGTGTGTACCTTAGCACAAAGGTATGTAGACGAGGTGGTACATTTTCATGGAATTCCAAAGACTATTGTCTCATATCGGGATACTCGGTTTACCACACGAGTCTGGAGGGGGATACTACATGATTTTGGCACCCAGCTACGACTTAGCACTGCTTTCCACCCCCAGACTGATGGGAAGACGGAGCGGACTATCCAGAAGTTGGAGGACATGCTGCAATCATGCGTTCTGGATTTCAGAGGATCATGGGTACAACACTTGACTTTATTAGAGTTTTCCTACAAAAACAGCTTCAACTCTAATATTGGCATGGCACCGATGAGGCTTTGTATGGAAGACCATGTCGATCACCCATTTTATGGGCAGTGGTTGGTGAGATAGGTGCTCTTGGGCCAGAGGTAGTGCAAAGCACCATAGAGAAAGTCCAACTTGTACGTGAGAGGGTGAAATTGGATCGGGACCGACAGAAGTCGTATGCTGATTGTTGGAGAAGGCCCTTGGATTTTGAGGTGGGAGATCATGTGTTCTTGATGTTTTCCCCTCGACAGGGGCAGCAGAGGTTTGGGAAAGGGAGAAAGCTCTCACCTAGGTTCATCAGACCTTTTAAGGTGTTGAGGCGAGTTGGCGAGGTGGCATATCAGCTGGCCCTGCCACCTCAGTTGGAGAAGGTTCATGACGTCTTCCACGTCTCCCAGCTTCATTGGTACTTACATGATGACTCCCACGTTATCGACTGGGGAGATTTATATTTGTTAGACGAAACGACCTTCGAGGAACGACCATTCAAGATCGTGGATCGTAAAGATTAGGTGCTCTGTCGATGGACCATTCTGTTGGTTCGTGTGTTGTGGAGGCATGGCAGGCTCAAGGAGAGCACTTGGGAGCGAGAGACCCAGATGCACGCTCAGTACCCAGAGTTGTTTTGATTTGTGTTTTCCCTTGTTCTTCTGAGATTTGTGTTGAAGTTTTACTCTGTACCCTTGATATATATGGAATTCCTGGCTTGTTGGTTGTGAGACCTGTTGTTTCCTTGTTCTCTAGAAGTTTCTAGCATGTCCGAATGTGTGGGGAAAGGGAAAAACTTGATCCTTAATCGAGACACATTAATGAGTATGTTATTGAGCCCGTTTGGGCAAGTCAGTGCCGCCTAAAGCGGATAATATCTCGACATAGGTGGAGGAATTTTTCCCCAAACTACATGTTCGGGCAGTGTGTTGGTTGTGTGGTGTTGAGGGTAGTGCAAGATGGAAAATCTTAATATATGGAAGTGGGAAGGCCCAATCCTTAATCGAGACGCATCAATGTGGATGCGATTAAACCCGTGCAGGGTAGTCAGTGCCACCTAAAGCGGATAATATCTCGACATAGGAGGGGGAATTCCAAACACCTATGATTATGGTTGTTGGTTGGGTTCCTGTTATAACGAGAACCCTAAGAGGTATCTTTTTGGATTTCATCTGGGTTAGTTTTTGAATTCTCAGGGATAAGAATGTTTTAAGAGGTATCTGATCTAATGTCCTGGACCTCTCCGCCCCATTCCTTTGTCAACAAGAAGGCCACAAAGTGTTCTAGAGGGTAAGATAGACTTTTCCCACACTTTCCAGAATTTTGAAACTACACGCCATATTTTTTGAGTACACGTCGTGTACCACCTTTTCGGGTATACCCTCTATTGATGGTCGTGTCCTTGCAGTGTGGAATAAATGGGTACACACCGTGTGTCTAGTAATACACGCTTTGTAGTCCTTCCCCGCATACGCGTTACCAGTCAACGTCCATGTGCCCTGTTGGAGCCGTGTCCTTGCCATGTACAATAAATGGGTACACGCCGTGTGTCCGAACTACACGCCGTGTAGTCCCTCCCTACGTATTCGTTACCCTCAAACCATGTGTTGACTATTCAACGTCCGCGGTGCCGTGTTGGAAGCCGCGTGGAGACCGTGTTAAATAACCGAGTACACGCCATGTACCATAAAGTAAACACCATGTACTTTTGATTTTCTCGCCTATAAAAGGAGGGGTCTTCTCCTCCTTTTCAACTCACTCCTCTCCTCCCCATTCCTCTGAGCAGAATTATCCCAAGAGACTCGAAGGCTCTTTCTTCCATAACTTCTTCGTCCGAGCTCCGATTTACGATCCTTCATCTGCCACGGGATTGTAACGACGAGGAAGAACTTACGAGATTGGATCCGTTGTCTTTTTTTGGCCTTTCCTTTGCGACATCCACCCAAGGAGGTTTTGTGGGTACCCGAAAGAAGTGACGGAAGCCGACTGACGTCTTCTAAAGTTGATCCGGGGGAGCGTTGCGATCGGAACCTATTGAGGTAGGGATCTTACTTTCGTCTCACTAGTTTATGCATCATGCGGGGTGGGTGTTCTCTTGTTTATGTGAAACACTTTTGAACCGGTTTAATGAAGATAATAACTAGCTTATATAATGGGGTTGGGAAGTTGTGATTGTTGTTACTTTATATTTTGTGATATTATGTTGTGAATTGAATGAGCTTATACCTACTGAAAATCATGGTCGTTAGGGGCCTTTTATTATGCAATTAAATGTTGCCCTCTCCTTATGGATTTTCTTATGGATGGAAACTTTGTGAAATGTGGAAATTGGATAATCACGTAAAGTTGGCTGTTTAAAATCTGGAACCATTGTGTGATCACCCCGGTTTAACAAAATGGAATAATGAACACGTGGGTGTTGTCTTGGATATGTGGCATGTGATGGGGTGTTTTGTGGGTTGTTGTGGAAAGGGTGAGTAGCAAGGATGTGGTTGTCTTGGTTGTGGTTTGGTTTAAAGTTTATGTTAGTAACGGGCAGCGGGGCTGCAATAAATGGTATTAAAGGGATAATGATGTACGGTGCGGTTATGTTTATGGGGGTTGGCAGCGGGGCTGTAGGGATGGGTTGGAATATGAACGGACTATGGGTTGTGAATAGTAAATAAAAAGTGGAATAGTTAATGAATGGTGGGTCATGGTAATGAAACAAGATTAATAATCAATGTGTTGGATGGTTGATAAGAAGGACTTGGTTGTGTTGCTTGTGTTTTCCTAACTTGATTTGTGGATGGCAGGAATATGTTTTATGAACTATTGATGTGGTTGGTTGTGGATAATTGCCCAGTAGTTAAGGAACTAAATAAACTAATTCTGCTAAAACGTGGAAACCTAAATGGGGTTGGGGTTGTTTGTTGTATGCATTCTTAATAGTAGCAGTGCCGAGAAAGGTGCTCCATTTCACTTTTTAGAAGCCATAGGTTGGGCTGTGTGTTTGGTATACATATATATCTGTATCGTTTTGTGTTTTATCGCACCCCACCCATGTTGAGAACTTAGTGCTGAACACTCCCATTTCATGGGAGAGGGTGTTTTTCCCTTAGTTACTAGCTCCTTCCTGCTCCTTCTCCCATAGGCTGTGATGGCTTGAGGCGACCTTACACCTAAGACTCTTCGGGTAGGTTTCGATTGGGGTGGATTGGCCCAAGACTCTTTGGGAATGCTTACTTTTTCCTATGAATATTCGGGATGAGGCCAAGGTTTGTGCGGGCATGATTTGTGGTTGTGAGGCCCAGGTGTGTGCAGGTGGGATACGTGGTTTTGAGGCCCAGGTGTGTGCGGGAGGGATACATGGTTGTGAGGCCCAGGTGTGTGCGGGCGGGATACGTGGTTGTGAGGCCCCGTTGTGTGCGGGCGGGATACGTGGTTGTGTGGCCCAGGTGTGTGCGGGCGGGGACAATGTCGCAGCGTCAGTACATTCACCGTAAGGAAGAGCAGATAACTAAAGGGAAATGGTGTGGGGTACCCAATACTCTAGTTCTTATATACTACTACCTGTTGTGATTGTGCTTTGGGGAGTGTGGCTGGTGAGGTTGGGTGGATAGAATTCATTTCTAGGTTTCTTCTGTTGTTCTCACTAGACATTAGGATGTCTCCTCACTTGTGTACGAGAGATTTAGGTTACCCTATTGAGTATACTTGTATGCTCACCCTACGTTTACTTTCAGGTTTCCAGGAGGACTACCAGGGCTGTACGGGACCCTACTAGTCAGACAGTTGTCGTTCTTTCTGTTGTTGTACTCTTGTTTTCTTTTGGTATTTTACTTTGAGCTTTCTTGTACTTTCACCTTATTATAAAATTGTTTAAACATGCACGTGGGCTTGGTTTGGGTTTATTTCTATACACTTGTTCTTTTCCTTTTTGGTGGTTGACTTGTCCTATTTCCCGATCCTAAATATTAAAAAGGGTAATGCCTCCCATATTTGTGAAAACTCATACCCTTGGGGATAGTCGCCACCCCGGGGCCTACTGGAGGTGGGACTCGGGGGTCATTATCTCCCTTTCACCATTGCCAGCTCAGGAGGGGCATCTTTGGTGGGAGAGGGTCATGACATCAATGTACAACCTCATGTATCCATATTAATATAGGCTGAACATAGAGAAACACTATGGAGAATAGATGCATTATCACTCAATTACTCTATTTTTTTCTTTATCTCTTCTAATTCCACCATGGTAATTCTATAGGACGTATTTGATATAGGTATTTCCCCCCGGAATTAAATTAATAGAGAATTCAAGTTCCTTATCTAGAGGTTGTCAAGGTAAATCCTTTGAAAATACGTTAATATATTCTTTCACAATTAGCACATCCTCAATTTGAATATTAAATTCCCCATCTCAGGATGTTGTCTGTTCTTCTACCCCAAGAATTTCATTTAGCATAGCTACCTGAGGTGGATTTAGATAAGAACTATATGAAAACTTTTATACTCTAAATATAAGGGATTCTACATCATTTTCAGAAATTGCAACTTATTTATTCTTGTAATATATGTTTGCATCATAAATTGAAAGGTAATTCTTATAAATAATTATATCACATTCAATCATAGGTATGATGACAAGGCCAACAACTAATGCACTTTTATGTGTTATAAATGGGAAAAACTAGCATAGCTTTGTTGCAATGTTACTTCCCTAAAGAGTTTTGACTGAAAAAACATTATTAAATCAAATTGGAAATGACTAATTTTCTTGGTAGACTGGGAAGATAGAAAATAATGAAATGATCAAGAATAAAATAAACCATTGGATAAATTTCAGGAATTGATGAAAGAACCTTCAAACACATAATTAGTAACTTCAACATCCACAGTTGTAATCACATAAGCTTGACCATCTCCCCTTGTCTTATTCTATGGTAGATTCCCCTGATGATTGGGATATTGATTATAATAATTCCCTATTTAATTTAAGTGGAAGAATTTTACATCCTTGATTCTGTTTCTTTCCATTGCATTCATTATCCTGATGAACATTTTCTCTGCACTTACAAAAAACTCTCATAACTTTCAAGCATTTAACAATATGAATCTTTCCAAAGTTTTCACATAATGGAAATTGATTTATTTATTTATTCTTCTTTGAATATTAAACCTTTCCATGTACATCAAAATACCATTTTTATCTTGATTTCCCTTTAAAAAATTCAATATAGAAAATTCCTTCTCTATTTTGATGGCAATTAATATTATTTCATTATTTGATAAAAATGATTGCAAATCTAGTTCCCTTCACAGGATTTGCTTAAGATGTTTGAAGAAATTGTCAATCTTGTCTTCAAAACCATGTGTGTAATATATAACATACATGGATAGTCTTGTGAAGGTAGCATCATACTCCACAACACTCTCTTCTTCCATTTGATTTAAGGTAAGGAATTTTAAATTTATTTTAGTTCATTTCTCAAAAGATAAATATTTTTCGAAGAATATTTCTTTAAAAGTTATCCATTACATATCTTCTATTTCATCATCCTCCTTAGTATTCTTGATCAAGGACAACCATTTTTCAGCATCACCCTTGTGAAAATATACTTCAAGTACTGACATTTTGTTTTCATTTAATCTTAATGCCCAAAATATCTTTTCCTAGAATTTGATCCACTACTCATCTACCATAGGATTAGTGCTCCCTCTAAAATATGGGGTCTTATACCACATTAAATGATCCAATATTGGTGTAATATGGTTATTCATCACAACTTAAGTATGTTTTCTTAATATGGTCATTATTTTCCCATCTCTAATAGTAACTGTGTTGGATTGATCAGTGGGGAAGTCTCTAAATTGTCCATAGGTATTGATTACCACTATTCCATTAGGTGACATCAATAAACACCGAAATACACTAAATTATTTTATAAATAATAATCTATAATTTTGAACAAGTAAAATACTTTATCATAAATGGAAAATTTATGCATATCTATCCTCATAATCAGAAACAAGATTTCTTTGAGGGAATATTTACTTCTAACCCTTTATAATGGTTTGGAAAGAAAATTTGAATTATCCTAAGAATATATCCCAGGTGTGTTAGACTAGGTGTGTAGTAAGGCCTGTTGTCGTCTACTAGGTTACCCCATGTTAGCCCCAGAACACCTAATCAAAGTTGATACTTCTAGGTACATCTATGTCAAAACCACATCAACTTGTAGTATCTAGACATAGATGTATTTATAGTAATTTCCAAATTATCTATACCTTACCAAAATTCTAGGATTTTATCCCATTTTTAACCTCAATGTTTATCTTAGTGTTATGTTCCTTAAAATATGTTTTCTAAATCTAGTTCTCAAGGTTTCTACTAAGCTTCCTCTGATACCAACTGTAACGCACTGACCCTAGAATACCGGAGTCAATGAAATATTTTATTACATTTACATGATTACAAGTAATCATATCAGGAAGGTCCTATCAATTTAGTCGTCTTTAAGAAACTAGTCACTTACATGGAATCCATTTTTTACGTTGGGAAGAGGAAAAAAAATAATACATAACAAAAGATGATAATTTGTATCCTTGAAAACTCAATAAATTATATCCTCACCATAAAATGGGGAAGGATAAAAATAAGGTGTGATCTCAAATGATTCGTAATGGTAAAATACAAAGGAATCATGAAACAATATTAAGTGAATCATAATCAATTATACATAATTAGTATGACATGGTGAATAATTGAAGAACACACACCATAAATAAATTGAGAATGAAAGTGCATCCTTGTATTTTGTCATAGTGAAAACCTAATAGAAATTAATAACTAAATAATGAATATAGATAATTTCTATTGTTTGGGCATCATGTATTTGTAAGATGAACCATCATACTATTGACACACTTTATGTCTGTGGGTAAAAATTGGTCTGATTCTATTTGGAAAAAACATGAAGTGTTTGTCCCCAACCTTTTTGCCTCATGATACACATCGATTCATTGATGGGATATAAAGGACCCCAACCATCCCTGAAAATCCAAATCATTATTTATACATATATTTAACTTAAAAACAAAAAACCTTTTCATTATTCGTATTTAGTAGAGAATATGGATTTATTAATATTTCCCCATGAAAATACCATACAATATAAACACCATAAGTAAGGTGGTCTACAAATAATAAAATATTTATTTACCTGATACAATAATATGAATATTTAATTGAAATATAATTTATAATAATAATGGTATAAAAGGGATAGTAGATACACAAAAAAAGATTGATTAGGTGGACAATACCAAGTAAGTCTCAATGAAATGGGAATTGAGTAGAAGTCCCTTACCACTTTGTAATCGATCGAATCATATTCCCATGAATTAATAAACATAAAATGAATCATTGAAAACCATATTGAAAATTATATTCATGATATTATACATAAAATGGTAGTATACATACACCACATACAGAAATAAGTGGTGCATTGTAAAAATATCACGTAAATAAAAGTGAGTTGAGAAACCACTTACCTTATGTCTGATAGTGTTCTTAACTCAATATTAATCTCCTAGATAGTAAAATTAAATACATTAATTAATTAATTAAGAACTATTTATACCTTTATTTTTTTATTATAATTTTACTCCTTTAATTTTTATAATTTTTATGAGTTATATGAAACAATTTTATCACTTAGGATGGTTCATTTCCCTAGTTTTCATGACCAGTTTACCTGTCTATATGTAATAATGTTTGTGTAAAATGGTTATAATTATACATATTTGTAATTATATGAAATTAATTATAATAAATAAGCATGAATGGTTATACATTTCATTTTGTTATATGGTATGATGATGCGTCATTCAATAAGATATTTAGTGATAACCGTTTAGCAAAATTTGAGCAGTTTTTGGATGATAATCTACTAGTTTTGTTACATTATATAATATCATTTATATAAAATGGGTAAAAACCTTAAATAAGAAATAATAAATATTTTATAATCTTGTTAAATAATAAAAACTATTTTATGACCATCCATGATGGATAAATTAAATAACAAAAGCTCGTCGTCCATGAAGGTTGTAAGTCGGAACCTCCCAAAATATGATTTCATTTTTAAAATAAGAGAGAGAGAGAGTAAGGAGATTGATCATGGATATTACATTAACCTAATATATTTCCAATATATAGATGATAATGGGGATATCATGATAATTTGGAAAAAGTATTTTAGGAGACAATAATAAAGGAATGAACTTGAAAAGAAATTAAAAGGAAAAGGAAGAGGATTTTACCTATTGAATACTCCTCCTTGAGAACATCCTTAAAGGGATTGGTTTTGGTCTTTTGGTAAGTCCTAGATATTCTAAACGTGTGTAGAGACTAGGGAAGAGGATTTGGGATGAACATTAAAAATCTCCAATGCTTATAATTATGAGAAGAATAGGGTGTGAGGTGTGGTTTTAATAGTAGAGGAGAGGGGTGACTTCTCAATATTTTATTCATTAATTTATTATTTTTCTCAAGAAGAGAAATAATATTTATTTTTGTGACTAAATAATTTAATGAGGGAATGTGATGTATAAATAATGGATTCATGCATAATATATGATTCATGTAATATTGTATTTAACATGTAATGTATTTATACTATTAATTATCATATTTTTTAATTCACAAAAATTTTAAATATCTCAAAAAAATACCAAAAATTATCCCAAACCATTTTTCAATGTGTATATTTAAAAAATGAACTCCATTTTATGAAAATATTTTTCTTAATAAGATGAATTTATTTATTTTTAATTAAAATCATTTTTTACTCAAAAAATACAGATTTTAAAATTATAACTATTTTTATAACACCCTAAATATTTAACAAAGGTGTCATTAAATTTCCCTAAAATCATAGGAAGATGAAATATTTATTTATAAATAAATTTTATGAAAATGAATTATCTTTTAAATCATTTAATTAGTTATAAAATTATAATTAAATATTTATTATTCACATAAACACCAAAAAATAATTATTAATTTTTAAAATATTCACATTCATTTATAAGGTTCATAAATTTTATTATTACTTTCATTGGTGATGTTACTATTCATAACTGTCACATTCCTATTCATAAGGGTAGAATTACTATTAATAAGGGTACGTTACTATTCCAAAAAAATTATGTTGATCCTATTAGACTCTAGATACCATACTGATCACAACAATGCATGCCCATTTTTCAAAATTCAATTCATAAAAGTTATAAAATTATGTTTAACGACTAGGTTATAACTATATTTCGTAGATACATATAATTACAATGTGTTATTTCAAAGATAATCGGTGTTCTGTGAATATAAGTATCTAATGAATTTAAATTATTTAAGAAGAACATTCTATAAAATCACGGGGAATTATATAAATATATCCATTAATTATATATATGAAAAATGAACTATGTTACAATAATGGTGATGGTAATCCATACGTACACATGAGTAACGTTTCCCTTTTTCAATGGTAATTTTGGAAAGGTGGTAAGTATCATTTTATCTTTCCAAAATGATAATAAAATAATTAATATAATATTATTCATTTAAATATTATATATATATATATATATCATCCATGTTATGTGGTGATGAAAAATGAATCACATCGCTTTGTGGAGGTGATAATACACACGTACACCGAAACGATGTTATGATTTTCTATGAATGAAAGAGTAAGAAATAAAATGATATTTTATATTTTCATAATGATAAAAATTTAATGAATATAATGAATAAATATTAATTCCATCATTATAACCTGGTTTGAGAAAAGGTGATGGAAAACGAATTTATCGGTTCGTGAGGCGGTAGTCCGCCGTACACACGGATGATTACTTATTTTCCCAATTTATGAAATTGGAGATGGATTTTAGTCATGATACTAACATAATAAAATATAAGTATATTTAGGATACACTATTTTTAATTTCAACATGGTTGAATAACATTTGAATGAAGTGAAAGAAGAAATAAAACAGAAACACTTGATTAAAAATGATACCTCTTCCTTAGACAACCTCCTTTTCTCAACACATTAAGACCATTAAGGATAGTGTTATACCTAAAATAAAAGTTCTATAATGTGGGTAGGGATTATAGTAAGATACATGGGTAGATATTGTCCTAAAAAATAGGTTTTAAATTGTGAATAATAAAAATGAAGAGATTCCTTTTTATAAGAGATGAGAGAGGAAATCTTGGAATTTCTCAAAATATTTTATTATTATAAATTAATATTACATTAAAAATGGATCAAAACTAATTTATTTTTAATATATAATTATTTTGGGATTTTAAAAAATCATAAAATTATAATTAGAAAAGTTTTGACTATTTTTTTAATCCTTATCTTTTTGTTTTAATCCTTATTTAACCTCTTTAACTCTTACCGTGATAACATGTTTTTTTACTATTTAAGGGTTAATATAGTTATTATGAAATGGAAAAGAACCATAAATGGTTGATTGATGATATTTTCAAAATTATAACAATTATTTTATCTAATTTTATATTTTTATGAATTTTATATAATTTAGTAAAATAATATTAATTTTAAAATATCACCATTGTCAATTTGACACTTTTCATTACATGACCTTTTAAAATTATCATGAAAACAAGTTAAAATAAAAATATTCTAAAAATACATGAATAAAATGTCAAATTAAATTATAAAATTCATGCATGACATTAATTATTAAAAATTATATTTATTTTAATATTTTTAATATCATTTATTTGATATTCTCCTTAATTAAACAATTAGTACATCATCATTGTGTCAACGATTAAGGTAATTATTTTTTTAATTAAAAATTGTAAATAAGTTATCATGATATAGATAAATCTTCAATATTTTAAATTTATATTTTTAGTTGAATATATCTTCTAAATAAAACTATATTAAAATTTTTATATTTATTAAAACGTAATTATGACATCTTTGTCTTTTCATTAAAATAAAATATTATATATGGCATAAAGACATTTAAGTGGCTCAAAGTGGTCATAAAATAGGGCCGATGATTATTTTTTTCAAAATCACCCATACAATAAAATTATGACAAATTTTAGGTTAATTTCTAAATTTTGATAATATTATTTTATCCTTAATTACCCGATTTACCCTTAACCATGGTAATAAAAATGACTAAATTTAGTAATCATATTGTCCAAAAATAAAATATAATTATTCACTAATTTTGGTCATTAATCTTCCAAATATGAAAATAATTTTTAAAAATTATTTTCAAATTATTTTCAGAAATTAATTTTGAAATAATCTCGTTGACGGAATGAGGAAACAAAATTTTAAAGTGAAAATGTTCAAAATATGGAAATGGTTTTGTTACAAAATTCAATATTAAATTAAATTAGATGAACTAAATTGTATTAAATTATATAAAATGTATCAAATTATACTTTAAAAATAATTAAATAAATAATTTAACACTATCATTTGTTTTGATGAGAAAATTGTTTTTAATTAGAATTCAGTATTTTTCACTATTTATCAAAACATGAAACTTATATGAAAAATATTAAAAATTAAAAAAAGTAAATTTTTATATTTTTATTTTAAATAAAAAGTTTATTTTTTTCAAAATATTTTATAAAATAATAAAAAATATTTGAAACATGTACGCCATAAAATAAAGAAATAACAACCCTTTAAAAAAATTACATGTTTTTTGAGTAAAATAGGTTTTTTTCTTATATCAGATATAGAAAAAACATAAGATTAATGTTAAAAATTAGATTTGATATATTATAAAATCCATTAATATAATACAAAAATTGTGGTTAGTTTATTTTTTGGTATAAAACACACTTGTGCATATTTAAATAGTTTTTTAGAAAAAAATTTCCTTTTAATTTAAAAAGGGTTTTATTATCAATTATAATTAATTATCACCCAAATAATTAATTATATATACATGTGTAAAATAATTCATAATTAAATTAATCATTTTTATATCCTCCATTTTAACGGCTATACGATAACTACCATATTAAATAATAACATTTAGTTAGTTTATGCTTGATGTGGTGTATCATGTATGTTATCAAACATTGCATTTCTTTTTAAAAAATTGGGATGCTACATTCTACACCTTTAATAAATTCAATACTCACAATATGAACTTGTTCTTGGAATGTAGGGTTTTACCTTTCAATGTACCTTTATTAAAACCCAACATTTGAATAAGGGTCAATAAAACATCCACTTTAAAATAATGAAAAGGAAGTATGATGGTTTTTTGGGATAACACATACTAGGGTTCCATATAGAAAAACATGGACATGGGATAGAAAAATAACTATCAGGTTCTGATGGAGAGTGATAGAGAATATGGTCATTAAAATGTTAACAATCTCAAAACCATAAATCTGTAATAGGTTAAAAGGACATTGATTTATTAGTAATACAATTTAATGATTAACATTTTTCATTCAAAATACTCCACCTAGAGTTTAGGAAATACTTTACTCTCTATGAACATAAATAAATATAATTACATGATGTATTTTTATTTTATAAGCACAAGTTCATCCTCATAAAATTCCCAGACATATGATCTACATCCCTAAAAATAACAATAATCTTTAAAGATCATATAAACCCTAAAGGTTATCAATACCTTAAAACTCATATCCAAAAGTAAAGGAATACTTCTCCTTAAAAAATACTTATGTTAACATAAAACCAAAAAAAATCTCCCAAAAAGGTCCATAATAACTTATGATCACATAACTTTAAATATCAAGAAGGTTTTAAAAAAAATTAAAATTATGGTTATCCTTTGAAAAAAACAGGCCCCCTTGAGCTTCTATCACTTCACCAGATTTCTCAATATCAACTAAAGTAGCAGAAAATGATTTCAAAAAAAATTATTATCGTAATGGTTCAAATTCCATGTAACTAACTTCATACATTCATTAGAATCATGACCCAACTCATTTAAACTAAAACACCTCACCTATGGATGGGTATTGTCTAACCCATTATTTGGTTGTTCATGGATATTTTATTTATAGTCACGGTTCAAGTGAAGAAATTGACAGCATTTAAATCAATTCCTTTTTCTAATTAAACAATCTTGGAAATATTTTTTCCACACATGGACCATTATGGGGGATTTTTTATATTTTAAATAGTTCTATGATTACCTTTTTTATTCCACCATGATTTTTTCTTAATCTTGTTATCTTGTGGCACATAATCTATGGAAAACTTGATCTCAACTTTTTTAGCACACAGAACCACATTCTCAGAACTATTAAATACTCATGAGGACAAATCAATTCATAGACTTGGTTTCCGTGCAAATTAAAATCTATTAATTTTACAATCAATGTCTTAAATAAAATTTGTATCATACCATTATAATATCATTAAGTTTTATTCTTAGGTGGAAACTGAATCATCAACTTTTTTCTTCAATTCCATGAATTGTTTTTCTATCCTATGTCAAACATCCATATGAAATATTTATCATTGAAGATATTGTTAAATGATTACCATTCCATGGAATTTGTATCTTCTTTCTCCCTAGTATTCTTAACAAAATACCACCATCTGTCAGCTTCACCTTTAAACAAATAGATATAAATAGTTACATTTTGTCACGACAAACCTCCCATGACTTCTAATATCTTATCTAGGGAACTGATTAATCCTTCAGATACTATATCATTAGATGATACATTGAATGATTGGTGATGTTTCCTCATGAAATTATCAACTATAGACATCTTCCTTCATGGTATATCAGGTTCCTCTCTAGAATGGATACCACCCCCATTTATAGTGTGTGTCAACTGATACATCATGAAAACAGATATTATGTTGCAATTCTTACCATATTGGGATGATAATTTGAAAGGTTATCTTCCTCTTGGTACCTTCCCACTACATCTTCCTTCTTTCCTATATGGAAAACCATTCTGAACAAGAATATTTTAAATGATGTAACAAGGTAATCTTAAAATAATAAATCATTTCAACATAACTATAATGTAAAATGTTCTAAGGGAATGACATTAATAATATCCTAACCTCTGAAGTCTTCTAAACCATACATCGATACCAAATATAATGTCCTGACAATAAACATAATATATATTAGTGTTTTTGAACTAGAATTAACATGAAAGGATATTCTCAGTTTAGATATTAGAGAATTAGGACACACAATTACAATGTAAACCCATACACTACAAGTGGAAATTTATATCTAGTATCAATTTTTTCCACAATATAAAACATTTAAAATAATGCTATAATTATTATTATAAAAGACATATATGACCTTAAAATTGAATTATACCTTTCTATTAACCATCCACAAATCCTATTAAATCTTTTTAATAAATTATAATGATAAAAAAAATCTTATTAAGGGATATAAAAATAAAGTAAATAATTAGTTTAGTGGAAACAAGAATAATATTATAACTTTTACCGTTATTTTAAAACTTCATTAAGAATATGAAATAAAACACTTTCACATGAAAAAACACACAATGTTTTTAAATAAAATCATTAAAACCAATAATAATAAACTAATTTTTTTTTAGTTTACATAGAGAATTGTATTCATTAAACACTTTCGAAACCCATTTAAATGGAATAACCATATGGATGACATCCAAAATATTCATTGTAACACCCTGAGATTTTATGAGATAGATTCTTCTTATTTTCATTGATATCTTGTGTTATATGATACACCAATATTATCTTTCTCTTTATGAAACACCATATTATCTTTCATTATACACAACACTATTATTGTCTTGTGTTACACGCAAGAGCGACCTTCCTCGATAGCTTGCGTTGTACGTCATACCGAGTTTCACTATACTACGATATATTATTAAAATATTATTATGGGATATAAAATAAACATTATGAATAGTATTAACCACATTTTTATTTTTATATAACATTAACATTCATCTTATCTATTTCCTATAAATTATATAAAAACATGTTCATTTTATCAGTTAAAAGAATTTTTTTTAAAAAAAATGTAGTTTTGCCACCTTTTGATGGCACTCCCATTTTAAATATTGTTTTAAAAACTTATATAAATTATTTTTTTACAAAATAATATTATAATTTGAATATGGGACCACAAAATTTAATTATGTTGAATTTTTGGTATTTTTATGATAAAATTAATATTTTAATGAATAGTGAAAAATACTGCATTTTAATTCAAAACTAACTTTTCATCTAATTTATTTATAAAGTTATATTATCCAATTAATTATTTTTAAATTTTCATTAGATTAATTTTTAATTATAAAATCCAATTTTGGTCATTAGAAATAATTTCTCATTGAAATTCGATATAAACACATGTCAATCTTTTGATAGTCATTACATCTTAAAACCCTGCGTTTTGGTTTTAATAATAGGAATTAATTTTAAATTAATTCCTGAAACTTATGGGTTATGAATTTAGAAAAATGGATTAGATATTTGGAATAATAGGGTCCAAATTGTGTGAATTGGTACCTTTTATTTTTAGACATTATGAATAGTATCTTCAGTATTTATTTTTATTTTCCATGGTAAAAGGGTAAATCTAGTAAATAAGGGTAAAAATTAATATTTTAATAATACAAACCTACCATAAAAAATGTCTTAATCCTATTTTATGAGATATTTCTAACCATGGGTATCAGTGGGGGAATTTTGGGACAACATGGATCCACTAGTATGTGAAAATGACATTTTATAAGAATTAATTTAATGTAATGAGAAATATTACATAAAGATGTATCTTTTAATAAAGAAATATTATATGTGGTTATATATGTGATATATTCGACTATAAATAGTAATTATAATGATAAAATTATTTCCTATATCACAGTATTTTATTTATAATTTTTAGACATTAAATAATTAAATTTAATTATGAGACAATGATGATGCAGTGATTGATTCATTAATAGTGGATTCAAATAAATGATATTATAAATATTAAAATTAATGTAATTTTATAATTTTGATGTCCTCCATGAATTTTATGGATTATATTGACATATTATATTTTATTTAATGACTTTTTTTCCAAGGAATAAGGTTGTAATAAATTTGTAAAAATGTCAATTATGTATAGTTTCAAAAATTGACATAATTCATAACTTAAACCATAAAATATTTTATTAAATAATATTAAATTTATAAAAATATAAGAATCATCCAAATGGTTAATAAAATTCCAAATATGTCAAAAATGGATTTTTGTGGGTCATGTGACATGATATAGTAAATAGATTAACCCAAAATGTGTAAATAACATGATATCACTATAAGATTAAAAAGGGTAAAATAAGGGTTAAACAAAAAAGATATGGATAAAAAATATTCAAAACTTGTTAAAAAAAATTTGGTTGATGGATATTCATAGAAAAATAATCTTATATTTAAATTAAATTAGTTTTTGACAATTTTTAATTTAAATTGAATTTATAATAAATTAGTATTTTAAGACATTCCTGGAGTGTCCCTCCTCCCCCTTATAAAAGGCTCCCACCTCTACCCACATAACACACACCTCTCAAGCCCCTTGGCTCATCCAAATGCTCCCCAAATAATCTCACAACATCCCTCCCTTCCTCCTATAAGCATTAACTGGGGCATAAGGAAATTCAAGAAAGCCTTTTGGCTCAAATAAAAAGAAGTTACCCAATTTAGAGGAGTTTTGGACACATACGAAGGATATCAGACCTAAGGTAAGGGATAACATTGCCAATCTCATTTTTATACAAGATTATTTATTCGTAAGTATTTACTAGGGTATAATTATCATCCTTTTCCATGTTTCCTAAATATGTATTTCAAAATATTTTTTATATCCTTATATAATTGTTTAAAGTCAATTTTACCGATTGGTAAATTTTTATTAAATGGTATGATTGGAATCTTTTGTCATTTTCAGTATGAGGTACGTTTTGTCTTTTTATGAAAAAGTACGAAAATAATGTTTTTTAACTTGTACAACATGAATATATTTTTACACTTTCATAATTCCTTATTTCCATGAAAATTCCCCTATAAGATTACGAAGTTATTTTTACATAAAATATTTTGTTCTAAAATTGTGTGGTATTTTGTGGAAAGAAAACCTTTTTGTAGAAGAAAGGATATTTACATCAGGAATGAAGCTCATGTGTTTTATCAAGATTATTTTCCATCTAATATTACATAGGTTTTTTATATCCCTATTATTACATTGATTTTATAGTTCAAATAATGGAATTATTTTTATGAAATCTATATATGGATTATGTTATGATGGAATGATGATTAAGAAACCCATTATATTTCGTGGGTTATGCAATAATCAATTTTTTTTATGTTTTTGTGGAACACATAATAATGGATTCATTATGAGATAGGTGGGACCTATATCTCCCTCCAATTTAGTTAGTAAAGATTTATATCTCACGAGACAGACATGAATGGAATGGAAAGTAAATCTAGTTTAGTATTACATGGATGGAACGTCAGGTAAACCCGGTTCAGTAATTGACATTTTCCACTATGATGGTCTTAGATGTAATTCCTTAGAAACTATAGAAATCATATTATGTGATTAATTTTTTCCAACAATTCCATGTTTTAATCCACTTCGATTTTATAATGGTTAATATTCCTTTATGATTTATGCCTTACGAACTTCCAAGATTTATGACTCATGAATTTTTAGATTTACACTTTATGTTCATGTTTTTATATTCTTATATTATGGTTTGTTTTATGTTCTCAATGTTTACCCTTAATGAGAATTTAAGCTCACCCTTTTTATGTTTTCTTTTCCCTAGGATATAAATAATGGTTTTAGGTAGGGAAAAAAGGGGGAAGATATTTATGGGAGATATTGAAGATCTTTCACCATGTTAGAAGATTATCATCCAAGTTTCCAAAGAAACTAAAATAATATGTTTTTTGGGAATCTTTTTGTGTAATGTATTAAATATTATTCAAAATAAATGTAATATACATATACATAATGCTTGGGTTGTAATATTATTTATCAAATAGAAGGTTTAGTCAACCTTTGGAAACTAGGATGCAAAAAAATTAGTGAGATCCCAAGAGATATTTCTAGGTTATGTATAGGGATGTCCCTAAGGTTATGTATAACTATAGGTTAAATTCCTAGAATTATGATAATTATCATGAATAACATAGGATTAAACCTAATATTTTAGCTATTGAATGTACTCCCCCTTGATTATGTTGTTTTCAAAGTATGTGTTTTGCCTCTCACACTATTATTTTTGGGGTTTAGACGATGACTAGAATGAGAAGGAACCATGTTAATGATCAACGCACTGGGAAATGCAATGATTGTCCTCCTAAGAAACCAACTGTTATGGGAGATGGAATTAAGAATCATATTGCTATACTTACAAAGGCTATTAATCATTTTGGACTTTCAAATGAGAAGAGAAGGGAACAACATTCTATTGAGTCCTTCATGAGGAAACATCAACCTTATTTTAGTGGGTCTTTTGATCCACTTATTACTAAACAATGGATTTATACCATTGAAAATATATTTTCCATCATTTTTTGTTTGGAACATGAAAAATTCATTTGGGTTGTTTATCATATAGAAGTTTAATTAGACCAATGGTGGACTCTAATTAAGAATACATGGTAGGAAGATGAAATTGAATCTATGGAATGGTATGAGTACAAGAACTTATTTTTCAATAAGTAAATCCCTTGTATTCTTATAAGAATTATGGAAAAGGAGTTCTTTGAGCTTAAACAAAAGGATGATGAATATATTGGTATATAAGAGTATAATTTTACAATACATATAAGGGTTGCTTTTGGATTTATCATCCAACCTGAAAGTAATGTTGATCAATTATTTAGTGTATTAAAACCTAGTCTTCGTGTGGCATTAGCTATAAGAGACTTTATTAGCTAAGAATAGATTGTTCGTTGTGCTATGAAGGTAGAACTAGAAGTTAGTGTTACATATCCATCTCACGGTTTTGACAAGAAACGAAAGATGGAGTTCAAGGGAAAATTTCAAAAAAATGGTGATAAAAAGATGAATGTTTTCTTATACTCAAAGTGTGGAAAAAAGCATGGTGGATATTGTATTAAAGGGACTAAAAAAGTTTCATGTGTAGAAAATAAGGTCATCGAGAAGTTGAGTATCGAAGTATTGGGAAGAATCTTCTCAGGATGTGAATTAAGAAAGGATTACAAAGAATACACCACCCACATGTCAAAGCTACAAGTGAAAGGAAATGGGACATTATGCTAACTAATGCCCTAATTCAAGGGTTAATGATGTTCGACATCAGAAATATATTAAGGTAAAAGGAAAAGGGAAGTAACATTTAATCACTATTAGTGATGTTGAGTATGAAAAAAAGTGGTGGAATTATTAAGTGTTTATGTAATGGGATTCTAAAAGAATGTTGTGGAATCTCATTTATAGTATTCTAGAATATTAGAATATCTATGTATTGGTCTATTGTGGTTTTCCATAATTATATTATACTAGTAACCATGAATAATGATTTAAATATTTTTGGAAAGAACATGATTTGCACATAATGAAGGGATAAGAAGATAATGAGATATTTGATAGTAGTAATGAGCTCGTGACTGGTATAAGGACAAAGTTATATCATGGTTTGAGTATATATAATTTTTGGAATTTTTAGTGTGTGGAAAGAGATAATTTTGATAGAATTCATGTTTTCACTATGGTTCTATGGAAATTCAAGTAATTATCATGTTTCAAGAGATTACATGATTAAGGTATTCACATGTTTGGAATGTGACAACCAAGAACTGCCAAATGAGGTATGGGTGAAAAATGATAAGTTTATTTAGTTCGCATCCTTCTAAAGTTTTATATTTTTAGTTTTTGGAAGGATTGTAACATTATCCATTTATGGATAGTATAAGTTATATTCTGGTTGAATTGTGTCAAATTAAGGAAATATATCACTATTGGTGGACTTATGCTTATTTTATAACATGTTTTAACCTTTTTTATTGAGATAGATGGAATGAATTATCATTTTATCTCATGATCTTCTAACAATTCAAGAATGAAAAATTCATCTTCATTTCATTAAATAAGAGATGATGTGGAAATTGTTCAGAGAATGACCAATAGTGAGATTGTACTGAAATAAAGTGAGTATTTCTCCTTATGAAAAAAAAATCATCAACATTAGGGAAATGATTTTGAAACCAAAAATGTTATCCTTGTTCCTTTTTATCAAATGATTCATATGGTCCATTAAATCATCGCAGATTTATGGATTTCTGGTAGTTAAAATTTTCCAAACCTTATTCTCCATCACTATCCATTAGAATTTAATGGTTAGATTTCTCTTCTATATCCATGTTTTCAGTTCCCACTTATGTTCTACTATGTGGAAACCCTGTGATGATTTAATTTGGATAACCATTTGTTTCTAACTTTCCTTTTTTACAAATAATGTTTTAATATTCCATTTTACGATTTGGGTTTCCATGAATGATACTTCCAAGTAGTAAACAATTTATAAGCCTAATGAATTTCAAGGGTGAAATTCATTTTAAGGGTGTAGATTGTTACACCCTGAGATTTTATGTGATAGATTCATTAAATTTTATTTAATGTCTTATGTTGTACGCCACACCAATATTAGCTTGAACTATATGGAACAATGTATTAAATTACAGTATACACAACACTATTCTTGGCTTGCATTACACGTAAGAGCGACCTTCCTCCATAGCTTGCGTTGTACGCCATACTGAGTTTCCCTAAAAAACGATATATTATTAAAATATTATTATGGGATATAAACTAGCTGTTATGAATAGTAAATACCACATTTTGAATTTTATTTAACATTTACATTCATCTTATGTATTATATAAATATGATATAATAACATGTTCATTTTTCAGATAAAAGAATTATTTTTCAAAAAATGTAGTTTTTCCTCCTTTTGATGGAAAACCCAATTTAAATCTAATTTTTAACACTTTTATATATTATATTTTAAAAAATAAACTTCTTCTTTGGATGTGGGACATTAAAATTATAATTTTTTTTGAATTTTTGGTATTTTTCTGAAAAAATTAATATTTTAACAAATACAGAAAATACTATATTTTAATTCAAAACTACATTTTCATCTAATTTATTTATATAGTTAGATTATACCTTTATGTTTTTTAAAGTATAATTGGATTAGGTTTTTATCATTTAATCCAATAGTGGTCATTGGAAGTAATTTCCTATAGAAACTGGACACAAACACATGTCAATTTTTTGATATTTATTACCTCTTAAAAACACCAATTTTTTGTTTTGAGTGTGGGAATTAATTTTTAATTAATTAATGATACTTCTGTGTCATGAATTTTGAAAAATATACCCCATACTTCGAGTCATAAGGTAAAAATTTTGTGACTCATTTCCTTTTATTTTTGGACATTATGAATAGTAACTTCGGAAATTATTTTTATTTACCATGGTTAAAGGTTAAATCTGGTAAATAAGGATAAAAAATAATAATTTAATAACACAAAACCACCATAAAACGTTTCTGAATCCTCTTAGATGAGATATATCCAACCATGGTCATACTTGGGTCGATTTTGGGACCCCATGTATCCACATGGATGTGAAAATGAACTTTTATAAGAGTTAATTTAAAGTAAAGAGAAATATAACATAAACATGTATCTTTTAATATATTTTTATATGGGGTTATATAAGTTATATCTTAGACTATAAATACTAAATAAAAAGATAAAATGATTTCATAAATCATGGTATTTTATTTATAGTTTTTAGACATTAAATAAATATATTTAATTATGATAGAATGATGATGTAGTGATTGATTCATTAACAATAGATTCTAATAAATGATATTATAAATATTAAAATAAATAAAATTTTATTATATTGATGCCATAAACTAATTTTATGGATTATATTGACATATTATATTTGATTTAATACCTCTGGATAGAAGGAATCAGGTTTTTATGAATTTGAAATAATGTCAAGTATGAATAGTATCCAAAATTGACATAATTCCTAATTTAAAACATAAAATTCTTTATTAAATAATATTATCTTTCTAAAAATATATGATTAGGAAAAATTTCTAAGACAAGTCCAAATATGCTGTAAATGAATTGGGGGGGGGGGGTTTGACATGATATGGTTATTACATTAACCCACAATGTGCAAATAACATGATATTACTATATGATTAAAAATGGTAAAATAACGGTTAAACAAAAAATACAAGGATAAATAAATGTTCAAAACTTGTTTAAAAATTATTAGATGATGGGTATTCAAACCAAAATCATATTATCTTTGAATTAAACGAGTTTTGGAGAATTAGTAATCAAAATTGAATTTATAATAAATTAATATTTGAAGACTTTGCTAAAGTGCCCGTCCTCTTTCTTATAAAAGGACACCACCTATACCCACAAAACAAACTCCACTCAAGACCCTTGGCTTATCCAAATTATTCCTAAAAAATCTACCAACATCCATCACTTACTCATAGAAGCCTTACATTGGGTAGAAGGAAACTCAATAAATCCTTTTAGCTCAAATCAAAATAAGTTACTCGATTTAAAAGAGTTTTGGACACATATGAAGGATATCAGACCTAAGGTAAGGGATAACTTTGCAAATCTCATTTTTATCCGATGTTGTTTATTCTTATGTATTTACTAGGGTATATTTATCATCCATGTCCATTTTTCCTAAATATTTATTTCAAAATATTGTTTATATATTTCTATAATAGTTTGAAGTCTATTTTACCCGTTGTTAAATTTTTACTAAATAGTATGAATGGAATATTTTTTCATTTTCGGTATGAGGTACTTTTGGAATTTTCCAGTAAAATTATGAGAAGAATTTTTTTAACTTGTACGAAATGAACAGATTTTAATACTTCCATAATGATTTATTTACTTGATGCCTCCGCTATAAGCTTATATGGTTATTTTCACATAAATTATTTTCTTCTAAAATTGTGTGGTATTTTGAGGAAGGAAAATGTTTTTGAAGAATAATGGATATTTTCCTTAAGAATTAATCTCAAGTGTTGTATCAAAATTATTTTCCATATAAGATTAAATAGGTTTATGTTTCTATCTCTATTATTAATTTGATTTTATTGTGTAAATTTTGGAATTATTTTTATGAAATCATTTTATGGAATATTTTATGATGGAATGATGTTTAAGAAACCCATTTTATTTCATGGGTTATGCTATAGTGAACGTTTTTATGTTTTTTTGGATCACGTAAGAATGGTTTCATTATGAGATTATTGGGACCTATATCTCCCTATAATGCATTGGGTAATGATTTATATCTCATGAGATAGACATGAATGGAATGGAATGTAAAACTGGTTCATTAATACATTGACAGAATGACAAGTAAACCCGGTTCAATAATGGATTTTTTCCACTATGATGGTCTTGGTAGTAATGAATTGGCTACTATGGGAATCATATTATGTGCTTAATTTTTTTCCACAATTTTATGTTTTATTCCAATGATATTTTATCATGGTTAATATTCCTTTATGATCTATGTCTGACGAACTACCAAGATTTATGAATCATGAATTTTGATATTTAATCTTTATGTTCATGCTTTTACATTCTTATGTTATGGTTTCTTTTATATTCTCAATGTTTACCCTTATTGAGCATTTGATCTCACACTTTTTATGTTTTCTTTTCCCCAGGATATAAAGAAAGGATTTAGGTAGGAAAAAATAGGGGAAGATATTTATGATCGATGTTGAAGATATTTCACCAGGTTAGATGATTATGGTCCAAGTTTCCAAAGGTAAAAAACTAATACAGTATTTGGGAATCTGTTTATGTTTTGTAATAAGTATTCTATAAAGAAAATGTAATGTCCATGTATGTCAATCTTGGGTCATTTGATTCATTTCCCAATTAAGTAATTAAGGGAATACCTTTTGCTATCGGGGCCACCACATGTTAAGTTGCAACAGGTTTACTTAGTACTATCTGGGCCACCCCATGTCAAGCTATATCGGGCATACTAGGTGCTATCTGGGCCACCCCATGTAAAGCTGTAATGGGCATTCCTGACACTATCTAGGCCACCCCATGTATAAAATATATCATTCTCACCCATTTGATATAATTATAATGTACCACATCATTAATAAAACACTTTTATCAAAAATCCCTCTGAAAAATATTATTAAAATAACATAAAAACACTTTCGGGAAAAAAAATATTAATTTCATTTAAAAAAACATTTTCTATACCAAAATACCATTTTTATGAAAAATCATTTTCAATTCAAAAAAAATAAATAAGGTTTTTAATTTAAGAAAAATTTAGAGTTTTTAAAGTAATATAGAAATTAAATAATAGTCACATCTGTGGAAAAGTCATTGTCAGTATGTACGTTAAGAATATAACATTCATTTAGTCATTTGTCAAAATGTTCTATATAAAACATGTCAAAAATAGTCATTTTTAAAACCATTTAATGAAATTATAAATATAGATTAAATTTCCATTATAATCTTTTTATATCCATAAAAATTAAAAAGTAAAATATTATCAAGTATATAGACATGGAGAAATTTTTTTTGAAATAAAATATATAGACATTCAAAGTGTCTCATACCACATTGAATATTCAAATAATAATTCAAAATGAAATAAAAAAATTAAAAAACATTAAATGACATGATAATAAATTAATTAATTATATGATATGTCAAATTGGGATTTGTAGATACCTCATAAAAGTAGGTGGGTGTATACCAACAAAATACATCTTAATGAAAGAAGATTGAGACAAAGTCACTTACCTTGAGTCCAAATCATTATGAAAAATATTTATATTCATGAATAATAAACATAGTTTAATTATTTTTATTCTGGAGAAAATTATTCATGTTTATTTTTTATTTTATATCACTCATTACCATGTTATAAAAAGTAATTAATTATTTACATTCATGTCAGACTTTTTGATGATATTCAGTATATTAGTCCAAAATAACTAAAATATGATATCTATAAAAAACATTTGTATTTATACCCTAATATCCATAATAAAACTCATGAAATAATTATAATTTTTATACATAAATTATAAATTTAAATGCATCCATTAATTATGGATATGAAAAATGAACTACGTTACAATCATGGAGATAGTAAGCCATACGTACACATGAGTAACATTTCCATTTTTCAATAATCATTATATAAATGAGATAAGTATCATTTTATATTTCAATAATTATAATAAAATCATTAATATAATAATAATAATAATCTAATTATACTTATATATATCATCAATGTGATGTAGTGATGAAAAATGAATCACATCGCTTCATGGAGGTGATAGTACACACCTATGCACGAACGACGTTATCATTTATTTTGTATGGAATGGTAAGAAAAAATAGGTATATTATCATTTAATTATGATAATTTTCACATAAATATCATGTATATACACTAATTCAATCATTATAACTAGTTTTTAAAGATGATGATGAAAAAAAATTCATTGGTTCGTGAGATGGTAGTCAGCGGTACATACAAAGAATGACTTATTTTCCCATTTGATAAAAGTGGAGTTGGATTTAAGTGATAATATTAACCAAATAAAATATATGTACATTTAGGAAACATTGGTTATTATTTAATAATGGTTTAGGAATATTTTATGGAAGTAGAAGAAGAAATAAAACAGAAACACTTGATTAAAAACAATACCTCTTCCTTGGACCAGCTCCTTTTCTTAACACCATAAAACCAATAACCATGGTTTTTTACTAATATAATAGCTATAAAATGTGTTTAGGACCACTAAGAATGGTTTTGTTCATTTTATTATTTACATTGATATGTTCTATAAGTCTTGGTTATTTTTCCATTACAGTATACACTAATTTGATGGATTTTTCCAACATAGAATATAGATTAATACCATGAAACAATTATGCAGCCACTTGCACATGTGTCAGAATGATTTAGGTATGTGGAACCTCATATCATATGATGATTCCATAATGGAGAATTATAATGTGACATCATATCATTTAGTTCATTTTATAAATTGGGGAGATGGAAGAGGAAAATTTGTGGACTTTATCGAATCCTACAATTGACCATATATAGGTGAGTCATGAAAACCTTTTCTGTGGTATGTACAAGTTACTATGGGTTTGGTATTGTTGTAATTTCATTTTTCTTCTATGATTGAGTTTTTATGGAATATAATGTCCATACGAAAGTTGATATTTAAAATTTTCAATCCTCTATCACTAGATTGAGGACCATGTGCATGCACCATATTATGTATATATTATTTTCATGAAATATACATGAATGAATTTAATTGGAATTTTAAAATGGGATTCAGCTGTTTATGGTGTCAAAAAAACTTATATATAGTAAAAAATCGTTTAACATCAAGGAATTTAGGTTACATGATTGGTCCCTTTATAAATATAATTATTTATAATTTTGGTGATTGAAATCATGAAGTCGTGAAAATTGATTCTTGTTACCTTCTTGTGAATTTATATAGGAAACCCATATTTAACATATTAATATTTTATCAAATAGTATATATGAATATATTTTCCTATTTAGTAATAGTTATGTGGTAATTTTTTTAATAATGTGTTGTCACATTGTGATATATATAGATAAAAGCTGGATCACATTGTTGAGGAACACACCTCAGTATGCTAAGGGTTTAGTGGAGTTTTTATATTTTTCAATTTCCAATCGTTCTATTCATGATGAAATAAGATTTAAATGCTCTAAATGTAAATTTAGAAGATGGTTGAAGATATATTGTTTTTATGAACAATTGATATTAAAGCAATTCCCTGCTCAATATTTGAGTTGGATTTGGCATGGAGAATCGAACGTTACAAAAAGGTTGATCACTTATTTCAATCCCTAGAATGAGCACCCAACTTCATCAACAAAGGAAAATGAAATAAAAAACCATATAAATGATTCATTCAGCATGAAAAGACAACCAAATCAACATCAAAACATATCAGAACAACTAGTTGAGGGTTCTATAAATTGTAACATGACAAGTGAGGCTTTTGAGACTGTAGGACCAATAGATAAAGATTGGAACAAATCATTGGATCCTCCTCTTGATTCTATGGAGACTAATGTAAGAGAAAACTTCACTGATAAGATAGATGCGTTTCATGGTTTAGTTGACAATGGAAATCAAAAGTTGTATAGTGGATGTTCAAATTATTAAAAACTTTCTTTTCTACTAAAGTTGTACAATATCAAATTCTTATTTGGAATTATAAATAAGGTTATGTCCATGATATTGAAATTGTTGCATGATTCATTTCATGAATCAAATATCCTTGAGTATATTTCTAATATTAATAAATTTTTTAACATGATTCATCTGAATTATAAAAAAATTCATGCGGGTGCCAATGATTTTATACCTTATTGGGGAAAGGATTCATATAGGCAAGATTTCAAAAAATGGTCTTCTTTTAGATGTAAGTATGTGGGTGATGTTGGAAGTCTGAATCAGCATACTACCATGACGAAGAAGACAATGAACAAACCGACAAAGAATTTGTGTTACGTTCCTTTGACACCTCAATTTCAACATTTATTCATGTCATCAAAAACTACCGAACACACGAAGTGGTATTCTGTAGATAATAGAATGATGGGTTAATACAACGTCTAATAGATTCAAAATCATGGAAATTATTTGAATCATTACATGTATATTTCTCATCAAATCCTTGGAATGTTTTATTGGGATTGGGTGATGATGGATTCAACCCATTTGGGACTTCGAGTACCAGTTATAGAACATGTCTGGTTGTTTTGATCCCTTACAATCTACCACTGTGGTTGTGTATGAAACAAATGTATTTTATCATTTAGATGATCATTCTAAGAAAAAAAATTCCTGGAAATTATATTTATTTATACTTCCAGCCTTTAAATGAAGAATTAAAGGAGTTATGGAGCTATAATGTTGAGACTTATGATGCATCTTCAATTTTTTTTTTCAAAATTCAAGCTAATCTAATGCGAACAATTAGTGACTTCCCTGGACTTGGGAATTTAGCTGTTTGGAACACTTAATCAGATTAAGATTTTCCTATTTTTGACTTTGATTTTGAGCCCTAATGGATACCTCATAGTATAAAATGGTGCTTCTTATGTTATCAAATATTTCTTGATTCATCTAATAGATTTGATCTAAACAAGTCAAAATTCAACGATTTCATTGAAAGTAGACAACCTTTGAAGTTGTTAACAGATTCTAAAATTTCTTCACAACATGGAAATATTAAAAACGAATTGGGGAAGGTGAATCATTTGAATAATAGTGGGAATCATGTTTGAAGTGCATCATCTAGTGAAATCAGAACACATGAATAGAAAAAAAATCATATTCTTTAAAATTCAATATTGGGAATTTAATTTTTTGAGGAATAATCTCTATGTGATGTATATTTAGAAGAATTTTTGTGACAATTTGATCTTCACATTTCTTAATGAGTATGGAAAGTATAAGGATCATCTCAATGCTCGGAAAGACTTACAAGTAATGAACGTAAAGTGTGATCTCGGGCCAGATGATAATGGAAAGTATGCTCTGATAAAATTTTCAATGAAATATAGGAATAATGATACATTAATTAAAATTTTAAAACACGTGATGTTTGGGTATTAAAATAACATCTCAAGGTGTTTTAACCTAAATCATCATAGGTTACATGGATTTAAAATCCACGATTCAAATATTTTGATACCGTAGTTACTTCCATTGGAATTGCATACATTATTTCCTAAAAATATTACTGTGTTTGTAATCCAATTCTATACATTTTCAAAAAACTAGGTGAGAAAAATATACCTCAATTTCATCTTGAAAACCTATAGGAGATATTTTAATTGACACATTGTGCAATAGATAAGACCTTTCCTTCTTCTTTTTTTACATTCATGACGCATTTAACTATACATTTGGTTGAGGAAGCTAAATTAGGAGTCCCCGTACATTATTAATGGTTGTTTCTAATTGAGAGGTACTTTATTTATATTTTTTAATTTTAGTAATCAATTCATGGAAATTAATTATGTACATATTTATGTTTTTTTATTTTATATCACAGATATCTTGGGAATTTGAAATCATAAGTGAAAAATAAATCCCAAACTAATGGCTCTATTTCTGTAGGCTATTTGGCAGAGGAGTGTATTACCTTTTTTCCAAGATACTAGGATGACATTGATACAAGATTCAATTGATCTGGACATGTTTATGACACATCGACTCAATCTGAAATACATGGGAAATAATAAATATTTCCTTCTATTGGAAGATCAGTTGGGAGGAGCACAAATTTTACACTAACTAAAATAGAATTATTACAAGAACATATATATGATGCTGAAGAGTGAAATTGATGATCCAATTATTTAAGAGTTGAGGAAACAAACAACAAGATGAATGAAGGGACAAACTTGAAATGGGAATGATCTTACAAAAGATGTTAATAAAGATCTTATAGAATGGTTTTCATGGCGTGTAAGTTCATAAATATTGAAATAAATATAGATATTAGGTTGATATATATATTTTGTACATATAAAAATGTATATTAATTTTTTTAGATCGTGAATACTGATAATCGAGTGGAGTTAATGGGATATTTTAAGTTTCTTGCTCGAGGTCCTCTAAAACAATATAGAATGTTCGACTCTTATAATGTGAATGGCTTTAAACTTTGTTCAGTTGATTGGGAAGAGGATTTGAAAACACATAACAATGGAATACTTAAATTTTCATAAGTGTAATACTATGGAAATATGACTGATATTATCTAATTAAGCTACCACAAACATGTTTTAGTTGTTTTATTCAAATGCAACTGGGTGGATATTATCAGGGGTGTTAAAATAGATTCAATGAAAATTACATCTTTGAACATCTCTCTCATGATGGATATTAGTTACCGTGAACTACATGATTCATATATCTTATCATCACATGTGAAAATGGTATATTATGTGTAATATTTCATATATAAAGGGTGGAGTGTATTTTCTCACGTAAAACAATGAGACTTATATGATATGGGGGATGAAGTAGAAGATTTCACATCTAACATTGAATCCCATCAACAACAAGGTGAAAAATAATTTGTCCATCATGATATTGAAAAAATTAGTCTTTTAAGAGCGGATGATGTAGATGATGTAATGTTGTAGTAGGAAACTAGCATTATTGAAGGAGGAAATGACTGTATGTGAAGTTATCAATTTATTTATCAACCACTTATGTTATTTGTGTAGTCATTCATTATCATTATTATGTATATTTTGTTTTTTAATACTGGGTATCTGTTATCAATTTTATTTTTTAAGCATGAATATTTCAAAATATATGTTATGAACTTAATTGTATTTGATTATATGACAGAAATTCCAAGGAGGAAGCATTATACTCACACTACATGGTCAAAAAGTTTTTCTAAAAGCCGATCGACTCAGGTAATATTTTCATTAGTTTAAGCATATATTACACAATTTTATATGTTTAAAATTAAATTTTTGATTTATACTTATTTAATTCTGTCGTAGGGTTTATGCCACCAAGCATCCCGAACAGATGTGTGGTTGAATGTTCATAAAAAATCTGATGGTATTTTTGTTAATGAGCCCTCTAAAAAAGGTAGGGTATGAATTAATTTTTCATTATAATAACTTATTATTAGTTGTCACTACATTAATATATATTTCTTCTAAAATCACTTATATTTGTTTTAAATTTATAAATTAATGAACTATAGGATATCAATCTCACACAATCCTACTCAGTCTCCTACGGTAACCAAGTTGGTAAAGTCCTTAGGAAGGAGCATTATGCCTGAGTGTGTGGGATGGGTTTGGGACCATTACCATAAGAGCTATTTGGAATGTAAAGATGGATTTCAAGTGAGGACTAGTGGGGAGAAGGTAAATCACAGAACTTCATAATCATTTAGTTATCAAAATTTTATTAATTTTATGTTTAAATATAAATATATAACATTTTTTAATTTTCAATATAGTTGTCTTACATGTTCCAGTAGAAGGAAGTAGAGATAAAGATCAATAGGGTGACGTGCAGAGTTCATCATTTTGCAATGATTAGTAAATAGGTTTTTTTCATTAATCAGTATGTCCAATGTGGGTAGTTTTTATCATTTTATCATATTTTAGATGGGATCAGGACAATGAGTGACATATGTATATATTGTATAACCATGTGACCATATGTTGTGTTTCAACTAGATATGGAGGTTGAAATTTCTTTATGATCAAATATGATGTTTAGTTTCTTTTCTTAATTTTACATAAAGGTTGATCTGACTATTAAATTATACAATTTCACTTTTATTTTTAACGGTTCCTTACTATGTATGTTTATACTCACGCTTACATGGGATTTTCATGCTTTCTTTTTTTCTTATATATAAAACATGTATATAGTGTCCTTAGTGGACCTAGTATATATGAAATATAGAAGTGAGTGGAGGCATTGACTATATTTTTTTGTCAAACATAGGGATATTAAGTTGGAGACTCCTCTTCATTTCTCTTTTAGTTGTTTCTATATTGGGACCTACTTTCTTTCTTCTTTATTATGCATTTATTTTACCCTTTTTCTTTTCTGGGATATTTATCAATATCATTCTGATATATTTCCTAGAGGTTAATACATGAATTTTCTACACTGAGAGATTTTATATTATTATACCTATGTAGTATTCCATGGAGTTGAGTGTGTGTATTTGTGTTTTCACATAAAATAGTATTAAACCTCCCACATTAGTGATATTTTTACTTTGTGTCTGTCGCTATCCATTCAACTATTAGGGGCGAACATGTGGTGTCACTCTCAGCTTACTAGTGTCCCAAGTAGGGTTTTTGTAGTTCAATTCAGGACACAAAACCCCAGGGTTTTCTATAAAACCGCAATCTCTATCTAACCCCATTTATTATAAGAAAGTCTATACCCTTTTTTAAATCTCACATCATGACCCAGTCCTACTGACCAAGGATCGTTCTATTTTATCACTAACCAAAGTAAGGTCCTATATCACTTATCCATACAATGATATCTCAAGACTATAACATATATTATAACCCCTATCTATCGGACCTTATGTTTGATTAGTATCCTATTTTTTTACCTTCTTAGTGAGAGATAAATCTTGATGTGTTGGGTGATCTCCCTTTTGGGAGATTTTTTTTCTCTATTTGTGCATGTAAGATATTATTTGAGCTCTGTCATGTAGGTCTTGGATAGGCTGTGGGGATTTCATCGTGTAAATCATACTATATGGATTCTTGTCGATAGAGGAATCTATGTTTTTTTTGTGATCTCATAAATGAGTGTGATTAGTTTTGGAAGTCCTAGTATTTCATAAAGTATTTAACCTTTCTATAAATACAAGTTATTTTTAATCCTTGCTTGTAAAAGTTTAGATCATTTATGGATAAATAGGGTTATTTCCTTTTTTCTAAGCATTTCTTATTGGTTTTTTATCATTAATAACCCTTTTGATGAAAATGGTATTCATGATGGATGGTTCCATATTGAGAATTATTTCATTATTATTAAATTAATTTATCTTGTTTTTAATTTTTGTGGACATTGTTTTAACAGGTGAAGCCTCATTTTAATGGTTGTATGTTGATTCTATAGATCTTGTTTTAATTGTATTAAATTTATGTTTTCCTTGGATATGTGTTGTTTAATAGTTTAATGAATAATCATACTTTCAATGGGAAATTTTTTGAGAAATGTATTGATTCATTAAATGTATTGGGAAATGTATTATTGATTCATTAAAATTTTTGATTCTTTCAATGTATTTATGTATTATTGATTTTTAATGTGTTGTGTCTTGTTTAATTCTTTCTATGTATTAGTAAATGTATTATTTATTTCAATTTGTTGTTTTTATTGGTCTATGTGATGATTCATTATGTTTTGGTGTGAATCAATGTATGTTGTTTATTTAGTTTTAAAATGTGTTGTTTTCATTGTATGTTGATGATATATCTGATGATATGGTAAAATTTTCAGTGTTACTATTGTATTGTTCTGTATGCATGTTCAAGGGAAATAGCACCCACATCTTGTTTTTTAATTCATGATATAGTGATGGTTTATACTACCGCTAGATATTATTTTTTTCATGGAAGATTAAACCGCCACTATATTATGGTTTTTTTGGCGGTAGTTAAAACCACCGCTAAATATGAATTTTTTTTACTTTGTAGCAGTTTTATCCATATTAGTAACAGTTTTATGGGTAAAAAGTTCCAAATTTTGTGGCAGTTAAAAACCACCTCTAGATCATAGTCATATTTTTTATGTTCAAACCAATGATAAAACTAAAAAAACCTCCATAAAATATGTGTTCTATGACACTTTACAAAAACCACCACTAATTAGAAGAAACCTCAATGTGTTGAATGTCGACAGCAATTTTAGTGGTCATTTTTTCGAACTATCTCAGAACCATATAGCGGTGGTTTAAACCACCACTATATTAAAGCAAAATGCTACTAAAAGGCCGTTTTGTCAAATTGTGTCCTGTAAAACTAAAAATATTCTAATATTAGTGTCTTATGGATCGTGTATTCTTTATAAAAATAGGGCATAAATGTTTCCCTTTATGATATAGCAATACATCATTTCATAAGTAAGAAAAATAATTTATCGTCTGCATAAGTGCAGCACACATATGAAATATTTCATTCAAATACTACTAAAAATATGGCTATTATCAGCACTAGAAAAGTCAATTAACATCACTAAAAAAGAACTGTTAATCAAGGTGAAGATAAAGGGGGTCACTTTTATCAGCGCTCAGAAAAGCACTGATAAAGGCCCCTTTGATCAGAGCTGAAAAAAGTGGTGATAAAAGGGTCCTTTATCAGTTTTTTTTCAGTGATGATAAAAGTTAAATAAATATTAATAAAAATAAGAAAATATATTTCAATTTTAGGGGGCATCAATAGAGCTTGAATCCCCCCTTTAACAGTACCCACCGCCCATGCTAGCCCACCCACTCCCTAGGCCAGATCCACCTAGACCGACCCCTTTAACAGTGCTAGGTTATTCCCCCCAACTGCGCACGAGACCTGCCTCCCCTAGATTCAAACTCGAGACATCTTTCATGCGTTCCTAAGCCTTTATCACTCCACCATATTTCTTTTCTATTCATTTATTAATATATATATATATAGTTATATTACTCATATATCAGTATATATGTATATTTAGTTATATTAATATATATATATCCATATATATATATATAGTTATAATTTTTTATTCATAATTTTATTTTTATATTAATATATATTAATATATATCTTTAAGATTAGTTTTAAATACATTTAAAAAATATATTTTCTTATGGGTGTTTTTATAAATAAATAAATACATACATATATACAACAGACACACACACACACACACATAGATATATTTCATACGTATATATGTAGGTATAATTATACATATTTATATATATTTAAAAATATTATATATTAATATGTATATACAAAGGTTCTAGAAATGGGGTCTTGAAAAACCTAACAAACCACACAGTCACTGAAAAAGTCATAACGTCCGATTTGGGTGTTTGTTTCAGCTCTATGAATAGTCAATATGAAGATCGTGGAACGAAATATGATAAAATAGGTGTCAGAGGTGGAATAGACACACAGATCTGCAGTTATGACCATTTTAAGAAAAATTTGACAGGGGTCCAGACACGAAAACTATGTTTTGGAGGCCTTCTGGTTTTCTTTTTGGATTTTAGGGTTCCAACCTTGACTGAAATTATGTTCGAGTCAGACTGTTGCATAGATCTCTTGGCTGCCTTCGATTTGATATGTGTTAGAGCCCAAACAGACACCCAGAGAAAAAGTTATGGTTGTTTGAAGTTAGATTTGTCTTTGGAGTGCAATAACTGATATATCTTTCGTTCCTATGATCTTATAATGGTTTTCACTATACATGGTCATCACTCATTTCAAGATCTTAGATTTTACTAGCCATTCTTCTCAGATGGACAGCCATAGCAGAAGTTATTCCTATTTTAGTGTGTTGATGGTTTCTTAGGGTTTTAGGAGATACGAGAGTTGAAAAATTTCAAACGACAATAACTTCTGCTATGAGTGTATGTTTTGGATCTACCACATATCAAATAAAATATTGTGAAAAGTTACACACTTTAGTGATCAAAAAAACCCCTTCTCACATTGTATGAGGTTAAAAAAGTCCCAAAACCCCTTTGAACGGACATATGTTTGGCTTCGGGGGTTCGTTTTGCCATAACATATGCTCAGAGTGTCTATTTTTCCTCAACAACATTTCAAATCGAATCTTATGACTGTATCCACACTACTGTGACCATTTTAACGCCTTCTCATATTATTCAAGGCACAAAAGGTCCTTAATCCCTACAAACTGCCATAATTTCTTCTCTGGGGTGTCTGTTTTGGGTCTACAACATATCAAATCGATATAAAACATATTTTAAAAAATATTTATTATATTTATATCAATATAAATAAACTTATATATCAATGTATTCTTTTTTATGATTTTTTTAAATATACACATTTATCAGTGTCAGGATAAAGCGCCCTGATAAACCCCCCCCCCCCTTTATCAGCGCTACTATGAAAGCGCTGATAAAGGGGGCCCCTTTATCAACACTAAAAAAAGTGCTGATAAAGGGTAACTTTTAACAATGCTTTTTTATTGTTGTTAAAAGTTCCCTTTATCAGTGCTTTTTTAGCACTGATAAAGACTCCCCCCCTTTATCAGTGCGTTTTTAGCACTGATAAAGGGTGGCGCTATGGAAACCCAGTTTTGTGGTAGTGAAACATGAATCATATGTGCGCACACCCAAATTCCAAATATTCTTCAGCTCTTTTTTTATAGGTTCCATGTAAACATCTCTACCATTAAAATTATTACAAGTTCCATATATGAGTATACTCATGAAAGTGAAAAGTTTTTTCATACATATCCCTGGAGGGAGGTTATAAATGCGTATTAAAATTGGCCATGTGTTGTGAAAAGTTAGAATCTTCCCAAACAAATTAAGACCATCACATGATAGACCCAACTGCACATTATGAACATCATATAAAAAATTATGATATCGATCATCAAACATCCTCCATGAAAATCCATCCACAGGATGAACCAAATCATTATTACCCTCCATTCTCTCATTATCATCAATAACATATTTATTGATATTTCATCATATATGAAAATATTTTAGTGTCTAGGAATCAATGGAATGTTGCACATTACATTATGTGTCATATAGGATGGTGTTCCATTAGAATTTGGTTTCTATAGAGATGTACCAAATTTTATAAAATCATTTCATTCAGTAGTTTCCTTCCAAAATAAGCTCTAATCTTTTAGGCAAGCATGAATTTTGTTATAAGAAAATCCATGTTCATCAACAAACATCCATGACATATAATGGTCTTGGTTAATATTTTCATCAACTATAACTAAGTCTTTCAAAAATGTAATCATATAATCAATGAAAAATTATAATTCCAATACATCATTTTCCTATGAAATAATATGATTAAAAATTCTAGTTTTTTCATTTCAACACATTGCCGATACACTAGAATCATAGAAGAATCATTCAATTTTTTCAAATTTTCAACATCATAATTTTCATTAAACGCATCATTTGTGCTCGTATTTATGTATTATTGGGTCGACATCCATTTTTTTCTTGATAAAGAATATATGGAAACCACTCATCTACTATGTTTTCCAACACAATCCGCTCATTCAGATCATGAACATTTTTAGATTGCATTACCTCTAAATTGTGATACCAATCATAGTAGTTTGATTCAAAACTAGATTTGGGTATATGGTAGCTAAATTCTTTATGACTTAAACACAGTCTTCCGACAAAATTATTACATGGTATGTTCATGGGACCTCTATCTGAATCATTGGTAATGGAAAAATCTAAAAATATCCCCATCTTGATTTGAAAATTTATTGTGTTCCAATAAGTTTCATACATTAAAATTCGATCCATTTTGTAAAAAGATGTTATATTTTATGATATAAAATCAATTAAATAAGATTGAATTTAAATTGAAAACATATTTTGGGAAATTGAAATCATTCACTTTATATGAAACCATAACTAAAATAATAATCTATATGTGGATCATAATATAAAAGAAAAAACACTATATATATAAAAAATACAATAAATATAAAACTAGTATATTAAATTCCATTATATAAATGAGTAATAACAATACATAAAACTAAAGAAAACTGTGTTTGTAATAGATGTTTTTATTTTTTCTTAATCTATTATCTTTTGAACATATGTTATTTTAAATCTATAAATTTAGGTATAAAATATTACTATTTTTAGGTAGTAACCTTATATAGAACACATAAATTATTAATTTAGGTTGGATAAATCAATTATTAGTTATTTATTATAGAGAGGGGTATTAAAGTTAATCATTAGACTCCTTGAGATAAATTGAATAATTTTCATCAATTATATGTGTTTAGAATTTAATTTTTGTGGTTGATAAAATAAGTAATTGGTCAAGTGTGATGGAAAGATCAATCCAAGAGATAAATGTAATCAGTTAATGATAGGAAATTGGTCTTTGATAAATATGAGTGTCTCATGAGCAATGATGGAACCTTTTGAGTTTCAACTCATGGAGAAGTATTAACAGAACCATATGATGGGGAGCCCATAATTGTCTATTTGAGGGTATAACCAACATTAAGAATTAGATTTTTGTAGATTCCAAGGATTTTATCCCATGATTCAGGGATGGTTAAATGATTTATGTGTTTAGATGACACTTAGTTATAATAGTAATGACCCTATGCTTGATTGGAGGAGATTCATTTCTAAGAGTGAGATCATGATAGTTATTATGGATGTTAGTGATCTTACCATAGAGATTATACATAAATTTGTGTTCAGAAATTTTGTGTATATTGTGGAATTTTTGGATTCCTTCATGTTTTATGGAATAATCATTGATTTATTGACTTGTGAGTTAGTAGAGGACACTAAATGTTTTGTTTTAGGTTATATCACAGATTCATAAACGATTATTTCATTTATATTGATATGTGGTCTGATGGAAAATATTGTGGTAACATGGCATTGAATATTATGGGTTTTTAATAATGTGATCTAGAATTTTGAGGAATACATAATTGGCACATGTGGGCATAATTCTTGTGTCGTGGTAACTTTTTCAATTTAATCCTGATTTTATATGAGGTATGATACTGACTTTTGACCATTTTAATTCATATATTTGGATATTGTGAGACGGGAACTATACAAAGAATATCATTAGAAAACTAGAAATTATTTTTAATAAGTAATTTCAATGTAAAGGAGTGTTATGAATCTAAATTATCCCATGTGTTTATAGGCCTATTCTGGGATGTTTCATGATATATGGAAATAGATGATATATTCAAGGTACCACAATATATTAGGGTCATCCCATTTCAATAGGGATTTTCTGTTCTTAGTGCTGAAGATGTCTTCATATGTTATTTTTAAGCCATCACAAGATGTTTTGATGAAGGCATGTGGCATGCTATTATTTCTTTGGGTTCTAAATAAAATTGAAGTAAAGTTATTATGGTTTTGTTTGTTTGGTGAGAGGGATTTTTCATAAGATAGTTCAGAGGGTATGTTATAGACCATCAATAAGTGGTTATTCATAATTTCTATATAGTACAGTCACTCATTGACTTAATTAGTATTTATGAAAGTATAAAATAAATCGATTAGATAATATAAATATTATAATTAGTTTTCAAGAAGTTATCGGCATGTGATAGGGCACCTTGTGTGAGTTAAATAACCAATACACTTGGACATTCCTACAAAGCAATTACCAGGTGGTTCTTAAATAAGTAAATTCATTACTTATAAGATATGTGGACATGTAAAAACATCTCCTTAGTATTATACATGTTTTTATATTTATTGTGATACGTGTGGTCTCTCTACATTATGCAATTGATCCTTTTTAAAATTAATGAATTATATATTTTAGGATGATATATATGGAGTTGAATCAAATAATTTTCCAATTGCCTTGAGGGTTAAGGATTTAATTTTGATAATGTTTCTTATAGAATATAAAAACATAGGGGTGGTATTTAAATGAGTAGTAATTGATTAAATAAATTGATAAGGTTTAAAAGACCAATAGATAGGTACCTTAGTGAATCTCCCATTTATCCAAGAATAGAAATTGAGTAGATTAAAAATTATTTCAATTTTATTTAGTCATCCCCATGATAGTTATGAAACGTGGAAGAAATTGAACATGAATCAAATACACATAAAAAATTGGTATAAAAAAGGATGATTACCACTCCTACAGGCTAAAAAACTGAACAAAAACATAACACAAAAAAATAAGATCACAAAACCCACAACCATATATCCCTCCACACCATTTGAGGTATGAAAATAATTTAGTGAAAAAAATATTATATAGATCACCTAAAAGACAAGATAAATAAAGAATGATCAACCAAAAAACTAATAAATTATCCTTCAATATAAGTATGAACAATCATTATTTCAATATCCATAACCATATTTAGACATATAAAAAGAAATTAAATGTGGAAAAAATAATCAACCATATTGTTTTCGAACCAGAATAAAAAATAAATCGATGGCTGATGGAATACCTAAATTATTTCTATGTCACCAATTTAATATTGAATAATAATAAAATTAATCCAAGAATATATGAGAGATTGGAAAGGGTTTGGAATAATTTGGAACATTGAATGATTCTACTAGGTTTTGGTATGATAATTAAATGGGAGGAGGGGCTCCCATATGGATGTGTAATTGTGGATAGTCCATGATAATGGTTTTTTTAAATTTTTTGGTATAGCCATCTTTATACCAACAATTAAAAAAACAGCTTTAGTTAGTTATATTTCCCAATAGTTTGAAAAACCCACTGGGATAGGCTTGATATAATCTGTATACCCCAAAGGTTACACTGAACCATTGGGATAAGACAACCTATAGCAATGGTTTTTGAAAACCATTTCAATTGGCCCAAGGGTTTATCCTACCTTTCCTATAGTGGATGTTATTGGATTTTTATATTTTATTCCTTATACCAGTATATAAAGGGAGCAATATTTAGGTGTCATGGAAGGAACTTAGGCTCATATGATGTGTTTTATTCTTGTGAAATTCATTAGGAACTCAGATGTCCTAATAAGAGTTCAGTTGTTTAATGTGTTACAAAAATATGAATAATGTTTTCTTCCATAGCCTTTTTGGTGTCATTATACTCATCTTGGATTGGAATGTGGTTCCTAATGAGATCATAATTGATGATATGTGTATATAGTATACATATATTCTGACTCTGTTATGAGTAGGAATGGATAATAAAAATGGGGTGATCCATTTAAAGTATCAAAAAATATAAGTCCATTTTTGTGTCATTTTAATCTACCACATCAGATTTATGATATCAGATGTGAATGATATGTGATGCTTGACTTTATTATGGGTATATAGTTGGACATGAGGCTGGATGATACTTTATACCTGAATCTATTAAGGGTAGGTAAGGGGCTGTGAGGATACATTTCAAGTGAAATGGGTGCAGCGGGGGAGTGTAAGGGTGGTGAGATACACTACCTTTTAAATATTTCCTTATCCACGATATATATTTTTGGTTATGGATGTTTTACCATGGTATTAATTCTTCAGCATGATTCCACCTAGATGGAATCTCGTGGTGCATTAGGAGGTTGTAAATATTGTGATACTAGAGCATGCATGAGATGATGCCCCCGGGGGTTTGAATGAGGCCTTAGTGGCTCATGTTTATCATTATCCATAGGTACATGCTCTAACATAGGTAGGAAATCCACAGATGATGTCACATTTTGGGCCATGACTAAACAATCAGCTCAGGGAAACCTTTGTGTGAGTCATACATGGAATTGACAGGGGAGCTTAGGGAGCTGATCCATAATTGTATTATTTTACATGTGATTTCCAGTCCTAGGACCCACCATTATTTTGGGTGAGGGTAGACCAAAGACAGTACAAAACTAGATCAATTTAGTTTGAATGATTTTCAATTAGCTTGAGAGACCCCCAGTACAGAGGGTAAAGATGACTACATATATTCTCAGAGGACCGACAAAGCATTAGAGGGACATATAGGTTCAAGCTAGTAGACATGAGGGATTTGATTGTCTGGATTTTGAGGCCAATTTATTAGATAAATTTTTCTTAGAGATGTTGAGGGAGAATATAGAACCTGAGTTCATAAATTTGTAACAAGGATATACATATGTTATGAATTACATAGTTATCTTCACTATCCTATCCTGATTTTCGGCTTCTATGGTCAGCGATAAAATCACTTAGGTGAGGCTATTTGAGAATGGATTGCGAAATTATATAAAGGTGTAGTTAAATACCTTGATGATAACCTGATTCTTTTATGTGTTTAATTAGACACTAATAGATGGGGGATACATAATGGACTGGTCTTATTCAAGCTGGGTGATGGTGTTAGGTGAGTTTAGCTGGGATTCTTATGGTAAATGAAGGAAATGCCATGAAGAATATTATTAGGGAAGTTATTGTAGAGACGCATGAAATCCATGAAGTGATTATTTGATAGTGTGATTCTTGTGTGGTTAGATGGGGAATTTTCAGACTCTGTGTGAGAGACCTCCAAAGGAGTTTCAAGCATGTGGTCAGATGGGACATCTAGAGAGGTTCTATAGGATGAATTATTAGGTATCCAGGAGTCATTGACCAAAGAAGAATTAGGGACTAAGGTACGGTCATTAGTGGTACCAAAATTTAATAGTTCGGATTCTACTATACACGTAGGTCACGTCAGAGAGAGAGAGATAGAGACCCAACAATGGGGTTACTATTCATTAGCTGGTGAATCTCCATAGGTAGGACATACCATGGGTAGTTGGGCTTTAGGATTGGTGAATGCTATTGATATGGTAGGTTTAGAGTATCATGGGGATCAGATGATGGTTAGAGGTAAACTATGAATGTGGGAATGTCCCTTTTGTTTTTAGTATGTCATGTTTTGGTGCATGAGGTACAAATGTTATCACTGAACTTACTAGTAACTAGTTAGTATTTTGGAATCAAATGTGATGTATGTTTTATATGAGGTGTGTGGTCATTTGGACTATGAAAAGAATTAATATATATATATATGATATTGATTTTTTTTGAACATATGATGTGATGTAGGATTTGTGTAAATTTTATGAGATGTAGGACTGATAGGTTACATATATAAAATGGGTACTGATGATAATTTGATGCGATACAGGATTTGTAGGGTGTCATGTATGACATGGGTATGTTTTCAGAACCTGATGAGGTTTAGAAATGATGATATGACATTGTAGGATTTGTATGTTCATGTATGGTTGGTGAGACCATAATAATGTTTAATTTTTTTTGGGAAGCGACTAAGAAGGTAATTTCAAAGGTAGGGAGTTCAATAAGGGGAATTACATGTGACTTAATAAATGGGGTATACTAGGATAATTTTTATGATGTATGTATGTTTTGTACAATTTTTTGGTGGGACCTCATAGCTTAGGGATGAGCTATTTTAAGCAGGGTTGATTGTAACATCTTGAGTTTTTATACTGGATTAAATCCCCAACGTTTTTGAATTTTTATTGTAGGTGAATGGTCAAACATGAATTATAGACCCCAAAAACTAATTCTAATAGTTTAAATGCTCCATGTAATTGTTTTTAGATGGTATTTTCATCTATTAGAGTTCATCGAGGGTTTATATGGATTTTGGGTACTTTGGGTCCCAAAACATAATTTTTCAAAAAGTACAGGCATAGGCGAATGGTCAAATTTAACAATAAAACCTTAATAGGAAACCATGTGTGATGTTATTAGATTTTTTTGATGGTTGACATGGGATTTGCATTGTTTTTCAAGCAATAAGAACTAACCCATTCTATTAGTGACACTTATTCAGTAGGTGCACATGGTTGGTGCATGGTTTGGCAAAAAAATGACATTTACTTTAAAGGGGTGACCATTTGGATAATGAGTGTGCATGGCTACTATAAGGTTATCCAAGCAGTGCAGCCTAAAGATGAACCAATTTAAAAGTGGGTAATTACCTTTTGAACTATCCACCCTTAAGAGGCCTTATCCTTTATTTCTTCTCCCATGCATGCTCCTTTTCTCAAAAACCAAAGTGATCTCCTCTTCCACACATAGGATTTGACATTACTCCTCCAATAAGACTCTGATTCCAGATCTGTCAGGTGATCTGGAATCATATTGGCATGTAATTCAATCCTCTAGTTATCTTTGATTTTTCATTTATATATACACAATTTTAAATCCAGGAAATAATTTTTGACCTATTTTCAGGGCATTTCTCTAAAACTATAATTTCTCTCATTTTCGATTGAGTTAGAGGACAACAATATTCAATCTAGTGACTATGATTATAAGGTAGGTGCTGTCTGGATTTTGACTAAATATTATGGGTGTTATGGATTGAATTATTAAATATGAACATTGGGTTTCCTTGGGGAAACCTTTAATAAATTAATTATTTCCTTTTAATTGATTAACTATTATCATGAAGTGTCAATGGGTATCCTATAGTCCATTTAATTTTGAAAATATGGGTGTTAGAATTGAGTTAGTTGGGAATGTTGCTCCATTTTCTTTAAATTAATTAATTAAATTATGATTTGATGGCTATGGTTCCATGGGAATATGATAGGAACAACCCATCGTATTGAGGTGATGTTGATCACCAGGATTGAGATGACATGGTTCATCAGGCCGAGGAGGTGACCTAAGATACATGGGGTGATGTTGATCTCCAAGATGAGGAGATATAGTTCTTAAGGATTGAGGTGACATGGTCATCAAGATGTGGTAATTTCCTTTAGGACTTGTGAAGGTGTGGACCATTAGACATGGGCGACATGGTCTCATGTGGTAATGAGGTTTCTAGTTGGTGTGGCTTATAAAATGTTGGTGATTTCCGCTAACAATTGTTGTCCGATGTGCCGTTTGAGTTGTGTGCACATATATTGGACTAACATTAGGTGGGGTTGAAAACTCATTTTTGGGTGGAGGCCTCTGTAGATATTGTAGATTTGGATATGGTGTTGACCATCAGTTATGGTTGAGGTCCTCCCCATACAAATCCACAATTGATGGTGATGGATCATCAGGTAATGGTGTTGAGTGAATTGGTGGGGGGATAAGGTTCGCCATTTTATTTAAGGTTGATGGGCTATAATTAATTGAGGATGGATACCACCATGCTCTGGGATGTCGAGTTGTTGAGATGATGGTGATTTATTATATAGTTTTGGATAAAAACCATTGTGCCTCGGGAGGTCGGTCTGCTGAGTCGATGGTGAATGTTTGAGCGGAGGTCTGAAAGACCTGGGACTTATTGATGGGAATGCTATTCGGATTCGAGAAACATGATTGGTGGAATTTGAGGTGTCATATATAATTAGCATATGGTGATTTTTATGGGAGGTTCCCAAGGTATTTCCACGTATGATATTCTTTAGGGGATTATTGGGAACTAAGCCATGGGTCCTCGCCACTGATAATATATATTTTTAATTTTTTATTGGATGTAAAATATATATTTTGAGGCATGTATTCAGAGATATACTATCATTGGATAAAGTAGGTAAATTACCTCTTATGGTTGTTAAGCACCAATGTAGAAGTTTAATTATTAAATGTTTGTGCACACTAAGAAAGCGGCCTTAGCAGCGATTTTTTCATGAATGAGAACCACTTTAAACTGCTTCCTAATTGATTAGTAGTGGTTATTAAAACCACCATGTATTTCATGGTCACTAGTCATTTTACAGTGATTTATTTAATTTTGTGGATATTTTTATGTGTCATTTTTTGATTATTTATTATTGGTTATTTGTTTATTTAGTGTTTAATCTTTTATTAAAAAATAAACGAGAAAAATATAAATAAAATGAAACAGACTACCATTGAACATATCTATGGGGGTTATCAATAATTACCAATAGACATATATTTTTGTAAATTTGCTTATAAATAGTTACTAAGAACCACAACTAAATAGTATTTTATTAAAAAAAATTTCTAAAAAAGATGTCAGTATAAAAAACTAACATGAAATTAAATAAAACATACATATATGATAAACCCTTCATACATATTTCATACATCAACAATCATAATAACATCAGTCTCAATCAACCCATACCTATATCAACCAAGACCTCGGTCATCAATATATATATATATAGAATATGTCCAACAACAACCCATGCCCAATATACCTCCATGTCATGAAATCCCCTACATCAATCTGTATTAATGTCATGACCTCTTATGTATCTTTCTACATCCACATCATTTCATCAACTCTAACTAGCCAAATTATCTCATAACCTATGACAAAAAATAAAACAAAAATTAAAACTAAACATAATAAATCATAACTATAGTAGAATAATTGATAAAATTTTAACACAGAACCAAAATAAAGAACCAACATGACTGAATTTTGAATAATTTCATAGATCGGAATGATCAACCTCATAACTATTTATAGAATCTATAACCTATATTGAAAACTAGAACACTTAATAAAAGAAATGCGAAAGATAAAATATGCAAAAAAAAAAAATTCAGTATGAGGAACATAAAATTTATTATGTTTTTAATCAAACTGAATATATTTTAATATGAAACAAATATTATAGAATGAAAAACACTTTGAAGACATAACATTTCCTATTCAAGATAATATTCAATCCTTGAAACTGAAAAGTGATGAGTAAATATTCTAATTTATTTTTAAAGCGACATGCGGTGTACATAAAATTTACATAATAAATAAATTTTAAAGACTTTGATATAATAACATGTCCTATGTTACAAAAATAACCCAAAAATGGTTTTTCCCATTATTTTACATCAATATGAGGTTGTTTTATATGGTTTTGACAGTTCCTCCCATGCTTTAGTGTTTTAAAACACTAAAAACATGTTTACAACCATAACAGGAAAACAATAATTCAGAATGATGTTTCATAATTTCCTATATTTCACATTTCAATATACATTTTATTTCATTTGATTTTTGACAATATGATGTCGTTTTTTATAGTTTTGACTCCCCGAAACTCATTTTTAATTTTTTTTACTACTTTAAGAAGTGTTTACCGAATAATTCTGACCACACTACTTGTTGAATTGATGTGTTGTCTACACATACACATAGAAATTAACTTTTTAGTAGTTTTACCATGATTTCACATCAATATGAGATTGTTTGATAGGGTTTTGACTGTTGGACACACATTTTACTGTTTTAAAACACAAAAATTTGTTTATGAAAAAAAACCACAATTCAAAACTATGTGTTGTCGATTCATAAATTTAAAAATTAAATCATTCATAATATCCCCATAATTTCAAGTCAATATGGCATCATTTTCCTAGTTTTAACACCCAATACATTTTTAATGGATGTTGTACCTTTACAAAGTGTTTACCGAGTAATTTTGATCCCACTGCATGTTAGAATAAAGTTTTTTCTGTGCATACACATCAAAAAGAATTCATAAGTGGTTACACCATGATTCTATATCAATATTTGGTCGTTTTCTATGGTTTTGAACATTCCATACATGTTTTAGTATTTTAAAACACTAAAATCATGCTTACAGCCATAATAAGAAAACAATAACTCAAAATGATGTTCTGTCAGTTCCTATATTTCACAATTCAGTCAATGGTATTTATCCCCTGATTTCATGGCAACCCGATAGAATTTTCCTAGCGTTGACCCCTAGATAAATTTTAAAGGATTTTGTACTTTTAAGTTGCGTTTACCAAGTAATTTTTACCACACCCCATGTTGGATTAACATGTTGTATGTGCATACACATCAAAAATAATTACGTGGTATTTTTCACTTGATTTCCCATCAATATGAGGTCCTTTTCTATTCTTTTAAATGTACATTCAAGTTTGAGTGTTTTAAAACACTAACAACACATTTACATCGATAAAGGGCATACCATAATTTGGAATGACGTTATGTCGGTTCCTACATTTCACAATTCAATCAATGATCATTTTCCCATAATTCCAGGGAAATCCGATGATGTTTACCTGGTTAATAACACATAAAACTTGTTTTTAAAGGCTTAAGTACCTTTAAGAAGTGTTTATTGAGTTATTCTGAACACACCGCATGTGATATTGATCTATTTTCAAAGAGTACATGTCAAAAATAACCTATATGTAGTTTTTCCATGATTTTACACCAATATGAGGTGTTTTTTATGGATTTGGCCCTTCCATGCACATTTAAGTGTTTTAAAACATTAAAAATGAATTTATGACCATAAAAAGAACACCATAATTTGAAATGATATGACATCGGTTCTTATGTTTTGAAATTCAATATATGGTCTTTTCCCTATGATTTTGGGGAATCCGATGTCATTTTCCTAGTTTTGACCCCCCAATACTTATTTTTAAAGACTTTTATACCTTTATGAATTGTTTACCAAGTAATTTCAACCTCACAACACATAATATTAACATTTTTTTTATGATTACATGTTAAAAATAACTCAGTGGTGGTTTTACCAGGATTTCACATCAATAGGACATCATTTTATACGGTTTTGATCATTCCATGTATATTTTAGAGTTTTAAAACACTAAAAACACGTTTGTGGATATAATGGGAAAACTATAATATGGAATGATGTGTCATTGGTTCATACAATTCAAAATTCAACCTAATATCTTTTCTCTTGAGTTTAGAGCAATCTGATGTCGTTTTCCTAGTTTCGACCCCTTAAAATTTGTTTTTAAAGTCTTTTATAACTTCAAGAAGTGTTTACCAAGTAATTTTCACCACAAAACATGATAGATTGATATATTTCTCGGAATACACATAATAAATTACTCATAGGTGGGTTTCCCATGATTTCACTTCAAACTTAGGTGATTTTATATGCTTTTGACCATTCCACGCACATTTTTCAACTTTACAAATACTAAAAATGTATTTATGGACATTATATGAAACTATACTTCAGAATTATGTGTCATCAGTTCCTATATTTTAAAATTCAATATAATTTCATTATCCACTGATTATATGGAAATACAACATTGTTTGCCAAGTTTTGAGCACATGAAACTTGTTCTTAAAGGATTTTATACCTTTAAGAAGTGTTTACTGAGTAATTATGACCACACAAAATATTATATTGTCATTTTTTCTACATTTACATGTAAATAAAAATTGAAAAGTGGATATCCCAAAATTTCACATTAAAATGAGGTCATTTTCTATGTTTTTACCATTCGAAGTATGTTTTAGTGTTTTAGAACACTGAAAACGCATTTACAACAAAAGAAAAAAAGGCATCATTTTTAATGATGTGATATAGATTATTACATTTCCCAATTCAATTTATTATTAATTTCTATTGATTTAAGGGCAATCTAATTTTGGTTTCTTTCTTTTGAAACCCCCCTCGAAATTTGTTTTTTAAAAAGCTTTTAAACCTTTAAGAAGTGTTTATCGATTAATTCCGACAAGACCCCAAGTTGGATTGAATTTTTTCTATGTGAACACATAAAAAATAACTTAGAAATTTTTTCCCTTGATTTAAAATCAATATGATGTTGTTTTATATGGATTTGACCATTCCATGCATGTTTTAGTGTTTTAAAACACTAAAAATGAATTTATGGGGATAATGAGAAAAACATCATTCAGAATGATGTGTAACCAGTTCATCAATTTTAAAAATAAATTTATGGTCAGTTTGCCCATATTTTAGAGAAATACGACCTCATTTTCTAGGTTTTGACCCACCAACAATTAATTTTAATGGTTTTTATACCTTTAAGAAATTTGTATTGAGTCAAAACCTAGAAAGCTGTCTCAGATTGTTATCAAACTTATGGATGATGATATATACTACCTTTTTTTTGATGTAGGAATAACCCATATTTAAATCTATCAAAATATATGGTTTGTATGATCTGAAATGTGCATTTTCTATATAAAAGTGTTATTTTAGCTTTACATATTGATATTGTATGTGTTCTTTGCAAATGTGTGAATGGTCTATGGAATATAGAAATTACCACGACATGATGAGCTATAAGGATATAAATTTCCATATGGATTGTTCCAATCATTCTCTAAAATATATAATCTAAAGCATTTTCAGTTTCAGACCACCACTGATCATGTGTGTTCTATAAGAGTATTGTTCTTGAACCTTTTCTTTCAATATTGCAATTTCTATTTATGATTTCTGATCAACTACACTACATAAAACCCCAATGGGTGTATCAGTAATGGATGACACCATCCTACCAAAGAAAACTATTTAAATAGGCCCAAAACCCATCCCCCATACACATCCAGGGTTCTCCTTCCCTAGAACTATTCCAACTCCATCATTCTGGGAAATCGACAATGATTATTACTGGTTGGATCCTAGACTTGTTGAATTTTAACCTGTGAGTAAAAATTATTTACATTGACATTTAAATAACTTATCTTTATAATATTATATAATTATTAAAATTTTCATTACTGTTTTTTATTATTTCAAAACCATAAAAACATAATAACGAAAATTATATTTTATAAAAACAAGCCCTAAACCTAATTAATTGGTGCTAGCTAGATTTTTCAAATGACACAAAATTGGCATCAGTTTATCCATGTAGCTTTATGATGTTCATTGGTTCTACAGATTTTTGTTATAATATATTTTTCATTATTATGTTTTTATGGTAATTAAATAATTTGAAATGGTAATGAAAAGTACTTACACCAATGTATTTGTTAGTGTCCATTACAAAACTGCCACAAGGTTTCCTATTCACATTAAACCATATATATGTTCATCCAATACAGTGACCTAATTCATTATCATTTTTAAAAAATATAAACAAGTTAGAGAAAATAGAAGCTATAATTAATTAATATAATTAATAATTAATAAAATGAAAACCAAATTTTTTCTTTTTCTTGAAAAAACTCTTAGACCCAATGATGTGAGGAATGACATACTTATCATGATTCAAAGTATTTTTTTTATAATTCCTACAGAAAAATGAATAATTAATGAAAATTATAATTTTATTATGTTTTTATTAATAAGATATGTAAAATATACAATTACCACATGAGATGCATCCCTATTGATATCGATAAAGAGATTCCATTTCTCACAAGAAATGCCTTCAGACACTTTCTCATACATCTATCATGAGCATATAAAAGTGTAATTAAAATAATAAGATAATATACATTTAAAATATCTCCATTTATTGCCCCAAATTTTAAAATTACATGGGTCTGAAATGGATTCAGGGACATCAAAATGAAAACAAACATCTAGAAATAAAAAACATAACACTTTATAAGTATTTAAAAAAATACTAATTTATTTTAAATTAGCTATCAAGGAATATTAAATTAATATTACCTTTATATGAGTATCCAAGACCTCAGGTTTCCAAGCTATTGGAATATTCTTCCATTATTTATAATTAATGGGAAACTCACTATTGTACAAGCAAGCTACAAAAAATATACCTGTAGATTCCAATAATGGCACCAGTAGGGACCCTGAACTCATAAAATGGAACGATAATCTTGAATTCCTTCAAGTCTTATACATATCCTATGGTCATATTTGTATCTATTCTATTATTTTATTTATTAATTTGGTAAAATTCATTAATCAATTAATAAAATATAAACAGTTTTTGAAAAATGACATACATACCAGTAACAGAAACTTGCAAATATCCCCTAGATGGAGGGGTGAGTAACTACTCTATAACTGAAGGTGAATCAAGTGGTGGGCTATAAAAAACATCTGGGTAAATTTCCTAATATCTAGTAGTCTGAGGTATAAATGAATCACTATTATCCACATATGATGATGGTAGTTGTGGTGTGCTATGAGATGCTGATCCGCTATAATCTTTATTTTTTTGTTCCTGGAATTCCTTCAATTCAAATTGATAATGTATATTAAATTTATAAAAAATGATAACTGAAATTATTTTTATCAAAAAAACTAGAAAAATTTATATATTTATGAAACAATTATCGATGATAAATTTTAATATATTTTCGTTAACAATTTATACATTCAATTCTCTCCATATTCATTACCTTTATTGTTTTCAATCTTCATTATAAAGATTCTTTCATTTTAACCCTCTATCACAGGTTCTACTATTTTGATATTTTCATTAGAAAAATTCCAATGTTTTGGGTTGATGAAGTTCATTGTCACAAATAAGCAATTGATCTTCATTTCCCATACCATATAAGTCTCTCTATTTTATGTGTAGAACAACACTCCAACCTTTATTTATTTCATCATCAACATAATAAACCATCTTCTCTTGTAAATCCAAGATAAATGGATCATGATATACCCAATCACTAGTATCCATCAAGTGAGAGGTGTTAATATAAGTAAAATTCAACAAATCTTTCATTATACCCCAATCAATGTTGACCAACTTTAGTTTTTATAAGATAACTGAAAAATTGAGATGATAGTTTAATTCAATTGTATCATTCATCTTCCCATATTATCCCACCTCTAAAAGTGTAAATACACCACTATTTTTATTTTTCATGTCTTATTCATGATAAAATTGTAAGAAACCTAAAGCTATGTGTATTTTAGGCATCAAATCTCTTATAATTCCTTATAGGAACTCAATCCAAAAACTTCAAATCATTCGATATTTCAGCTCAATTACCAACATTCATTATCTAGACAAAAAATCATAATGTGTTACTTTTAACATAGGAAAAGTGACTACAATTCAATAATATGAATACTAGTATATACTTACCCAATAATAAAACCATTTGACAAGATCCTTGTTAACATATTTTTTTACTTAGATATCATTTTGAGACCAACCACTTACTCTCCAATTTGTTTTCAGTTGAAATTCTTCAATAAATGGATATGAAATAACATTTTTGAGTAGAAAATTTTTGTGTTCTTGTAGAAAATACAATTGAGTAAGTGTAAAATTTGAACCCTTTTCAATTGGACATCAATAGTTATAAATACCAATGACTGGTTTTCAGAACAAGAATTAGTAGAGATGGTGTCAGAACATTTAACATTATTAAATCTAGTATCAACTCAATCCAAATACATATAATAGAAGGTCAATAACCCTTTGGCTATGTATCATTTACCAATAGCGCCTTCAGGTGGATCTTTATTCCTTATATATGATATCAAGTGACCTAAGTACCTAATGAAAAGAAGAAACATATTAAAAAAATTTATGCAATGATTTGGTAAAATCTAATTCACCAATAAAAATAAAAATAATATCAATGTACCTATCAATATGATACATCCATCAATCGTGTATTGGTCCGTCATGCTTCACTTCTTCAAACAAATGAATAGTAAAATGATTCATGATTATAAAGAATGAAGGGGAAATAACATCTACAAATGACAGTGTCGAAACAATTCTTTCATGAAGTTTAAAAATATTAGTTAAATTCAATGTTTTTCCGCAAAGCTATCTGAAAAATATACAAAAATATTTTGAAACCATTGTTAACTTTTCAAGTAAAGTGTATTGCAAATTGAATGAAAAAAATACTTCATCAAAATATGTGAGTCATGACTTTTCATTAAATGTTACTTTCTATGTTTTAAGTCAACTCACCTTGATATATTACTTGAATATTCATAAGGAACATTTATATTCTTTAAATTTCGAAGGAATATTTTTTTATCATAATTTTTCATCATAAACATAGAATAAGGATACTTTCCCTTGTTAGTTTCCCACAAACCATGCTTTTTATACATTTAATTCAAATCCTTATAATCATTAAGGCGATCCTTCAATTTACCCTGATCATTGAGCACTGTAAAAATTAAATTATCATATATATTTATCTCAATATGTTATAAAACAATATTAGAATGTATAAACTTAAACTCCCAATAATTAAGTTCCAAAAATATACTCTTTTTATTCCATTTTTGTGCTCTAGCTTCTTCAGATAATATACCTCTTACTCTTTCCCCCCTTCTTTAAACTAATGACATTTTCCAAATTCTTTAGTGACCTAAATTAATTGTAACATTATTTTTGAACCTCATAACACATTCAATGAAATTCTCATTTCAATATCTCAATTGAATCATGTCTTGTTAAACCTATATTTATGAGAATTATCAATAAATAGACGATTACACATAGAACACCAATTTTTTCTATAAGGTAATCATTAAGGTTCAAAATAAAAATTATGAATTGGAAAAGCTATACCAATATCTATCTCAAACTAGATAAATTTACTAGTTTTGGAAATTTAATAATCATCAAAATTAAATCAGAATTCATTTTTAATAGTTGTCTCATTGATGTATTGAATGTTTCCATGCCATCAACCCATAATTCATTCAATTTATTGATTAGAGGTTAAAGGTATACATAAATGTTATTTCCAATAATTTTCATTCTATGAATAACCACTAAAGTAAGGAAATAATTCTTATTCATACACATCCATGGAGGTAGATTACAGGGGATCAAAACAATTTTCCAAATGGTATAATTAGTACTTAAATTACCAAAAGGTTTAAAACCATCAGAATACAATCAAAAATGTACATTCCTAGGATTCGATGAAAAACCTAGATATAGATAATCAAACATCATTAATGATGTTGAATCATTTTGATGTCTCATCAATCAATCATTACTATCCTGATCATGCCACTTCATGTCGTATACAGTTTTAGATGACTTGAATTATCTTTACAAGTGAGGATTTAGAAGAAAGTAACATAATACCTTTGAAAGTGTTTTCTTATTCTGTTTCTTTTTGGGATTTTATTGATTTACACTATCAATTTTTTCATTGAATTACTTATACTTGTATGACATATTTTTCATTATTATTTATCAAAATCATCTCCCCATTATATCATGAAATCATTAGGACATTCATGCATCTTTTTATAATGAAGTCCATGTTTGTTTATGACTATCTTCATCTCATAAAATGATGTAGGGATCATAGATTCAAAAAAATGAATCATGAAGTAACTCTAAAATCATGGACATTACATTGTTAGTAATTCAACATAGAAACTTGATGTGATACAAAATGATTAAAAAATACAAGTTATAATACTTTTCACACCCTTCATAAAATTCTTATTGCCCGTATTCATCTAATTCATAAATTTTTTTTTCATCACTACTTTTCTGAGAAGGATTAGCCTTATCAGTATCAACTGAAGTTTATGATGATATGTTAAAATTTTGGAAATAGTATTATACCAAACCAAATGTTTCATTTAATAAAATTTGAACTGAATTATACTCTATCTAGTAACATTGTATTTATTTGAAAGCATTGTCAATTTTTTTGATTTCCATAACATTTTATTAACCATTACAAATCCAACATACATATTGAGCCAAAATTATTTCAATATCAAATGATAATAGACTTTGTTTCTATTCAACCTTCACTTGAATTTACAATCATGATATAGGGATTTTATTCTACCATCTACATATTGGGTTTGCAATTGCATAATCTAAAAATTCTTCCAAACCCTTGTCATTATGAGGTGTGTTTTGATGTAAATGAATCAAGATTTTATCCATTGGTATTGGATTTTATTCTCCCAATACATTCATGTATAAAGATATAAATGTTTAATCATACAATGATAATCTAAATTAAATATCGCCCATCTTTATCTTTGTTTCTTTAATAACAATGATAAAGGAAAATGAGATGATTAAAATCCTGAAATTTTTTCTTAAAAAACAGATAATATAAAAACTCTAATAAAATAAATTATTATTTCTCACAAACATAGATGAATAATGAAATAAATTATATGACCACCACATTTTTCACAAAGGAAACCCATGAACTTTATAAAATATATCAAATATGTATTCGTAAATTGAGAGTAGGAAGATAATGTATCATTATTGGTAAAGATAAAAGTAATTTTTTAGGTTAAAGACGGATGTATACTATTTTGACTAATACTCAAGAGCACAATATTTGAAGTTAGATTCATACTTGAAACAATTAATATATAATTATGGAAGTGTGTTAAATAACCTCTATATTAAATATGATAATTATGTATCAATTTTTGATATTTTATATTTAGATGATATTATTTTTATTTGATAAAAAGTTACTGTTGTATTCTACCCTTGTTTTGTAACTAAGAAGGGTTACTACCATTTATAAATTAGCTACATTGATCAATGTGTGAACCATTTCCCATGGTATAACTAAGAAAAAGATCACCCATTTAAAAATATGAATGAAAAGTATATTTTATTTGGATATCACACACTATTAGATTGCTAAAAATGATAAGCATGGGAGTTTTTTGTTTTTTATGTGTTTATACTTAATTATAACATTTAAGGTCCATTATTTATTATGTTGAATCATTTTTTAACATTTGTGGGTTTATAAGATAAAATGTTTTATGATGAGGGGAAACATAATCAGATATTTGGGAAAACATTTGGGAGTGTCTCATTCATATCAAATGATAAAAAACAAGTCATTTAACTCAACAAAAAAGCAACTATAAACTATAATTAGTTATCGTAAAAACCAAGTTAGTTAAAATAAAATTAATGAAACTATATTGGATGATCTATTTACCACAACCAATAATTTATTGTCATAAATGTAAAACATAACCCTAACAACTATATCATTTTTTGATATATTTTATTAATCCAAATGATTCATGAAATATGCATAAAACATGAATCATTATAATAAATTATAAAAGGTTATAACAGCTCATTTTAAAGTCTTTTTTCATTATAGACATTTCCATGATTCGTGATGAAACCTTGTGTGACCCAATTCTCTACCACCAATTGGTAATCAGTTAGAAAATATTATCAATTATGTATATATAAAAAATTGGTGGCATTAACATATATAGAAAAATGATGAATTAATTACTTTCAAATACAAAACATAAAATTTTTAATGATCTTGATTCCATAACCAACTTATATCATAAACAAATATATTTTTGTAATTTAATATGACATAACCAAAATTAATGATTATTAAAACTCCAAAAAAATAACCTCAAAATCGAAATAACACATTATAAACTAAAATTACATATATGAATTAATGTTTAATGAATAAAAAACAAATTATATAGTTTTTTTATAATCCATGATTTTTCATCTAATGGTAATCAACAATAGATTTAGGGTGGGGAGGATGATGAAAACTTTAGGGGGGTTTCATTGTCACTGAGGAGGGGAACTCAGGTTGGGAGAGGGAGTTAGGAGGGGGATCACCATCAAGGATGGAGGAGATGGGTCATAGGGGTGGGGGAATGGGTGTCACTAACAAGGTGTAGGTGTCAGGGTCACATCGTGGAGGGGATACGAGAGGGTCAAGGGGGATAGGGGTCAGGGTCATGTAGAGGGAATAGAGGAGGGGGAATAATTAGTTTTTTAAAACATTTTGTTGTGGTTTAATTGAAACTACTTATAGTTTTTAAATAAAAACATAACATCAATTTATGGTAAGGGACTAGTATTGGGAGATAGAATGTAGTGACCACGATTCGTTCTACATTCACATGGGATGAATATTAATGGAAATATTGGTTATTCTACATTAGGAGGGACATTCTTTTGGGATTTTAAATTTGTGTACCTATATGTTTGTCTGTGGGAGAAACATACTATCTAATTTTTATTACCTACATTTTTATTTATTTATCATAATATGGTATTATTACTTATGTTTTATGATTATGGCTTCTATTTATTATGATTTCATTGAGTTTTTTTCTTCTACTGTTATGGTCTTTATTCGGATGTGTTATATATATATAGACCATTATTATTATTGTCATAAAATGAGGGTCTAGTATCCCCACTATCACTTAATGAGACATTCTATTCTAGTCGGTAGCCTTTGGTGTACTAGGAGGTGTGCCTAATTACTAGTGGTAATCTATCACAGAACATAAATAAAGTGGAAAACTAGGACAAGGATCAATGGTTCTCTGGTAATGTAACTCTCAATCCTCATGTATGGAGACTCAAAATATGAAACATTCACCCCTATTATAGAAATTAAATATTTTATTACACTTCATATGATATAATTCATGGGTCATCTTGCTACCAAAACCTGTTTTATGCCTCATGAGCTTATTTTGTATCCCAAAACCGGAATCTTACCCACACAAACCCTAACACATCATCACAACCTATATTACTCCATGAAAAGCATCAGTTAGAGATAACCCATAGTCCTAGTTTGATATGTTAATTATCATTTCACCTCACTATATATATTTCTATATATATACATATAAACAATGTGAAAGAAAGATAAATTGAATATTTCCAGATAGTATAAAATGATATATTTTATATTCTTAAAATTTATTAAGAATACTTAACAAAAACACATATAAGAGCCTTTATAACATACCATATGCGATATACTATCATATTACCCTTTTTTATAATCCTTTTGGGGTTTTATTAAACTCATTACATCTCTATGTAATTCATTCCATATATTTATGTGACCATATGTTAAAACCCTTACACTAAACTCTTTAGTGAGTTAAATCTATGAAGTAATCTAGATTGAATAATGGTGGGACTTAAGAATCATATTACTAATTTTTGAGTCCATATGAAAATATTCAAAAACCTTAAATTCGCAATATCCTATTTTATAATGTCAATAAATTTTATTGTCCCCTTAAAACTCTTTACAAGTTTATCATCATAATTATTGGAACCTCATGCATCAAAATTTTACTTAAAAGTAATATTAACTTTTTAATTTTACTAGAATGATTCATTATTTGATATATTTTAACTTTTATAAGTCCAAAAATACTATCACTAACCTCTTAGACACAATTTTCTCTTCATAATATCATATTATGGTACAAAAAATCCTTTCTTTTAGAAAAATAACGTATTTCTATAAGTGAGAATATTTAACAAAAATACTACTATTTAAATATCCTATATGGTATTCTTTGTGTTTTAGGGAATTTTCTTTAATGGAATATTATTATTTAGAATATTCCACTAATGGTGGTGTGGTTAATTCAATTACATTTTAACAAAAAACATTATGATCAATTTTATCTAGGATAAAAACACTTTAATATTTATATTTTTCTCATGTCTATTATAAAATATACTGAATCATACACCAGGTGTATTAAAATCATAATCTCATTTTGATTATAATATATATTTTCATACCAAACAACTTATCTTATCATTTAAGATAAATGAAATAATTATAAAAGTTCTTTAATAAAATCCATCTATGTTTGATATATCCCTTTAAATTCAATTAATGACTAAACAACTATTTGTCATCATTTGAATACAAATTTCAAGCTCTATCAATCGTTTACTTGATTTTAAATTCCCGTATATTTATAAAATTTGAAAAATTTACATTTGGTATCATATAACTATAAAAATGAAAGAATTAATTTATATATCAATGGTATCTAACATGGAATATCCAGGGAGTTTCTCAAACACCCTCAGGTATTTGAGACAATCCTATCCAATAGAATATTGTGTTCCCTTCCAGATAACTCTAGCTTTCAGTCACCTAATCTATCCATTTGAAGAAACTTTTTTTGGAATATACAAATAATTTTATTCATATGATATGAAATTTTACCCAATAATATTTCTGATATAGAACCAATGCCTAGACATCACATTCTGTGTTCAATATTCATCAATGCTTTGAGAAAATAGGGTAAACATTTATTGAACTCATTCACATTACAAGAGCATTTCTACTGATGAAAACAAAAGGATTTTCTTCAAAAAAATTAGAATTAATAAAACCTATAGATATTCATTATATTATTATACTAAAAATATATTATATACACTCATTGAACCACTTAAACATTATGTTACTCGAGAAAGAATTTTCTTGAACTCATATAATTTTCCATTATTCTTGAGAACTACTATCAATTTCTAATACCAATCTAGGAAATTAATTCCATTAATTTTTTCATTATCCAGGATAGATCTCAATGTTAAGATGGAAGAATATGATTATTACATTATATATATAACAAAATATTTTATCATATGAATATCATGTTTTACATTCATTTAATAAGAAATTTTATTAAATAAGCTCCCACTAAAATTAAGGCCCCTTTTATATTTATCAAAACCATTATTAAGACAAGATCCAAACGTCATCATGACTAATACCAATTAACAATATAAAAAATCCATGAATATTTCAAATAAATAATCATGTAAATAATATCATATATGAATCATTGATAGTACTGTGAAAAACCCTTTCCCTAATCCCCCATAACGATTTTATCAACTCAATTCCTTAGGCATTCTAATAGTATGGTTTAATTAGCTTAGGGTAACCCAAATCATACATAATTATGAGGATGCTAATTGTTAGAGTAAACTATTTTTTTCATTTATTAAACAAGATAATTCATGGGAACCTAGCAGTTTGGGTCCTCTATATTTAATGATCGAGGTTTTCATGAGTTTTTCTTGGGAAGGAATGCATAACTTCGTATTTATAAGGGGGTTTAATATCAATATATTATATCATGTTATCCCCTTCATATTTATCCATGATTTAAGTGACTTATCTTGGAATAAAGTTTGTTCCACTAAATGAATATGTTCAAACCATATTAATGTGGAACCTTTTATACAACTCACAACTTATGTTACTCACCCAAAATAAAAGTTAACTATATTGAAATATATAAAAATGTATCCTATGAATAAGTTACATGAAAATATTTCTTTTAAAGTCTCATAAATTTATTAAACTAACATTCCACAAAAAAGTAAGCCTGGAGTGGTAGATAGCTAGCCCCCACTTTTCTACGCAAGGTATAAGCCTCTGGTCCAGTGAGTAGTCTAAACCAATGTACCTCAACCTAGGTATACTTTACTCAAGGAATATTTCAATACCATCATAATTCTAAAAAATAAAATGAGTAAACTATAATCAAATTATTAATTCAATCTTATAACATAATATAAGCCAATGTCAAGGGAGAAGAAAAAAATCCATTACCATACATAGTATGTAACTCATTATATACTTGTATGATAATTTATTGAAGTATTTTAACACCTTAAACTAAATAATATATCAAAATTCATATTATAAATATTTTAAATCTTTGAATAAAGTAGGTAATAAATAATTAAATAAATAATTCACATATTTAAACATGATATAAATAATTTCTGAACAATTCATTAAAAAAATATTAAAACTATAAGGACCCAACCTTATTACCATAAATATACATGAATTTAGTCAAGAAATCACTTCCTTTTACATTTAGTATCTTTTAAATTTTATAGATTTTTGGAATTGTAACATAATACATTCATAACACTACACATTAGTATAGAGTGGATACCATAAAAATAGTATTCATTTCTTCTGAAATATAAAACTTTTCAAATAAAACATGATTTATTTGATAATTCTTCAATAATTTAAATTCATTTCCTTATTTGTTTTACACATCCTTATCACCTGTGAAAACCATTTTAAAACTTGGGATAAACTCAAAAACCTTAGTAAGGGATATAAAAGGAAGGAAAGAATATATTAGTCTATTAATACATGTAACATATGAAATCATTTTCCAAAGACATACTTGTCACCCATATATAATTACTTTGTGAAACATGAGATTTTCACAAGAAAACCAAAAAACATAACAACAAAAATATAACCATAAAGGTATCTTGGGGTATTACTTACATGATTTTGTAACCCTCTCGGCTACCTTATAATTTTTAACCCTCACGACTTCTTTACAATTTGAGTAACCATTGAAGTTACACTTGCAGTAACCGTACGACCGAACTCCATCTTACACATACACACTGAATTGGAGGGAGATATAGGCCCCACCCTTCATTATAAACAATTTCCTTGAACCAGAACATAATCATAAAACATGAATAACAGCATTAAACATTTATTTTGAATTTTGAAAAATAGAATTTTAAAATAGGATTTTAAAAGAAAAGAACCTTATAAATATTATATAATTCAATTGAGACTTAATAGAGTTGATAGAAAATGTATATATACTGTAAATATATGTAATTAAACATAATATAAACAAAACCCATCCCAGAAATAATTTTAATACCACATAAATAACGAAGTAAATGGTTAACCCAAAGAATGGAAACCAGGTTAAGAATTCCCTTACCCAAGGTTTGTATTACTTCAAAATTGTTTTAGTAATTATTTATAATTGTTAAAAGAGTTTTATTATTATCCTATATAAACATATTAATGTTTATAATACCTTATATGATCATTTCATTACATCATTTCTCCCTTTATTTGTTAGTATTTTGTTCCTTGCATTGTTTTGGGTGTGTTCTTTACATTATTTCCATGATCTGTTCATGATGGATATTCTTATCGATTGGAAGTGAAACTAAATAATTTAAAGGGAGTGGTATTTAAAATTTTCCATACCCATAAATTATACCTTTAAATATTTTTAATTCATACATGAGGATGATTCATATGTTAAATCATTATTGATATTTGTTTAGGTCATTTTGATGATTCTTCGATCATAAGAAACTCATCTTGTTTAATAACATTTGTAAAAAATGATTCCATAACCTTATTTAAGATATAATAAATAAATTATATTTTGGATAAACCATAAAAATGGTTTCATGACCAGTCTTAAAGGGAGTAAAATAAATTTAAATCACATCGTTCACGATGTCGGTAAATCGACACAACACAAACGATGTTTTAATTTCTTGAATAAGTGGGATGTGGAGATGAAATGTAATGGTGAGTATTCAAAAAACATGGTTAAATACCAAATATTTATGATATTGGATCAATCATTCCTCTTGGATAAGAGGAGGTGAGTAAAGAAAAATAAAAGAAAGTAATCTCAAAATAAAATAAAAGTTGAGAAATCTCTTACCAAAATTTTGCAGCATAGAGATGTCGCCTAAAATATAAAAAAATGAATTGATGAGAGAAAACAGGTCTCTAATAATATGGAAATAAAAAGGACAGTAATATGGATACATAATATCAAACTCTATCATGTGAAAATGTAAATACAAAGAGATAACATAAAAGAAGTGTTGACTAAAAGAGGAGGGTGAAAGGTTCCCTTACCTTGTGGAGTAACTCCAAAAACATGAAGGTTGAGACCTTGGGGGATTTATTATACCTTGGGAGGATTACTAGGGATATAAGAATCACTAATATTTTTTTAGGAGGAATTTGGAATGAATTTAATAAAGGAATGGGTTGAAATTTATAGCAGAAGTGAGGGAATATTTTATTAATTTCCAAGGGACACCCCATTAGTGGTATTTTAAAACCATGGGATTTCCCATGGTATTTTACCATGTTATTTGCCACTTGGGACACAAAATATATTATTTTACTTTACCAAAGTCTTCCAGAATTATTAAATCATTAATGATGTGATCAAACACAAAAAAACTCAAAACTGCATTTTTACCATTCACCGAAAATTCAACTGGTTTAAAAAAATACCAAAAATTCACGCTAACCATTTTTTGATGCGTTGAATTCAAAAATGAACTCCATTTATTGAAAATAGTTTTCTATATATTATTAATTTAATTTTTAAATAAAATAATAATTTATTCAAAAATAACAATTTTAAATATATAACTCATTTTTAAAACCTTGAAAAATTAATCGTCATCTCATTATATTATATACTTAAAAAAATAAAATAATAATATGATTTATTACTCATTAGGGTCATATTAATATTCATATTACTATTCATAATGGTAGGTTACTATTCACTAAAAAATCATGTTGGTTCCAATAGACTCAAAATAACTTATGGAATACAATTGTAGATGTCTGGTTTTGGTAATTCAAAACATAGAAGTGGAAAAAATTATGTTTAAAGTCCGGTTATAAATATATACTTAAAACAATGTTTCATGTGTTTCAAAAAAAATTAAACCCTTGGGGTGTTACATTATCCCCAGCTTTTGGAAATTGTGTTCTTTTAATTTTATTTACTTATTAAACAAGTGAGGGTACCATTACCTCATATAATTTTCAAACTCCCATGTTTCTTATTCTACCATGTGATTTCTATAAAAACCCTTTACTTGGTGGATTACCTTCTCCCTAAATACATGTTTCCTTTGATCAAGAATCCGAATTGGTTTCTCTTCATAAGAAAGGTTCTCTTTTAGATGAACTGCTTCTGGGATCAAAACACGTGCTGAATCTGGCACATACGAAACATGAAAAAAATTGTGTACCTGAGACAAACTCGAAGGAAAAGATACTCGACATGAAACTGTTCCAAATTTCTCTAAGATTTTAAAAGGACCGATGAACCGAGGACTTAGCTTTCCTTTCTTACCAAAACACCTCACAATTTCTAATGAGATATTTTAAGGAAATCATGGTCACATACCTCTAAAGAGAAGTCTTTCCTTCTATTATTTTCATAACTTTTCCTCCTACTCTCATTTGTCCTCCTGTGCTTCAAGATCATTTTCACCTTCTCAACCACTTAGTCTACTAAATCTATCCCCATTATCATCAATTCCTAGACTTCATCCCAAAATCTAGAGTTCTACACCTCCTCTCATAAAATTCCTCTAATGGTGACATATGTATACTAGAATGAAAACTGTTATTATAAGAAAACTCAACTAAAGAATGATGTTGATTCTATCTTCCTTGGTAGACCATTTAACAAGCTCGAATCATATCATCCAAAGTCTAAATAATTTTTTCTGACTTCCCATATGACTGAGGATGAAAATATGTTCTATAATTTAATTCTGTTTCCAATGACTTCTGAAGCCCCTTCCAAAAGTTATAAGTGAACCCATGATCCCGATTAGATACAATGGAAATAGGAACTCCATGTAACCTGACAATCTCTTTGAGGTATAGTCAAGAAATATGATCCAAAGACATTATATCTTGAATAGATTTAAAATGTTTAGATTTATTCAGTTGATCAAAAATAACCCTAATCACATTGTTACCACGAGAATTATTTGGTAGTCCCACCACAAATTCCGTGGATACATTCTCTCATTTCCACTCTAGCACTCGAAAAGGATGAAGCATCCCCTTTGGTAACTACTGCTCTACTCTAACCTATTGACATGTCAAACATTTCATGGTAAAATCAGAAATATCTCTTTTCATTTCATCCCACCAATAATACTTCTGAAGGTCTCTGTACATCTTAGTACTACCAAGATGAACTAAAAATAGAGAACTATGAGCTTCAAACAACAAATCTTTCTTCAGCTGGGGAAAAAGGTACACAAAAACATTTACCAAATCATAAAACACAATATTTATCAAGGTTAAATTATGGAAACTTAACCATTTTAACCAATTGTGCCTTTTTCTAAGTCTCATGGTCTTCCTTACGCACTTTCTTAATTCTGTCTAATTACAATGACTGCACTAAAACTTGAAACAAAACAGAGGTATTTTCTGCACCAACAACTTCAAATCCAAAATTCATTAATTCATTACTCAAGGGATCATGTTTCAAATGTAACATGGTTAATTGTGCACAATGTTTTCGACTCAAGGGATCTTCCACTTTGTTTTCTTTTCCTAGATTGTAATTGATTGTCCAATAAAAATCCTTTATCAGTTCTATCCATCTTCTCTACCTCATGTTTAATTCCTTCTATGTGAATATATACTTCAGAATTTTATGGTCAGAATATATTTGTCATTTGGATATCTATAAATAATGCGTCAAAATTTTCAATGAAAAAAACAACAGCTTTCAATTCCAAATCGTGTGTGGGATAATTTAACTCATGAGGTTTTAGTTGTCTTGAAGCATAAGAGATTACCAGATCATTCTTCATCAAAACACAACTAAGTCCCTTCAAAGAAGCATCATTGTAGATGATAAACTAACCATTATGGGAAGTCAAGTCCAAAACTAGAGAATTCACCAATCACTTCTTCAGTTCCTGAAAACAAACATCACATTCTTCTATCCAAGTAAATTTGACCAATTTTTTGTGTTAACTTGGTTAGCGGGATATATAAACATGAAATGTTTTTAACAAACCGTCAGTAATAACCTGATAATCCAATAAAACTAAAAAAATATGTAACATTTGTGGGTCTTGGTCATTAATCATCTACCATTGTTTTGGAAGGATGGACTATTATTCCATCCTTGTTTATAATTTGACCTAGAAAATAAATATTTTGTAACTAAAAATTACACTTGATGAATTTTCTATACAGTTTCGTTTCCATTAATGTTTGTAAAACAACCCTTTTATATTTTTCATGATCCTCTATATTTTTATAAAATACCAAAATTCCATCAAAAAACAGAACCAAAAACATATCCATGAACTCATGAAATATTCTATTCATAAGATTTTTGAATAAAACAGGTGAATTAGTAAATCCAAAAGGCATAACAACAAATTAATAATGCTCATATCTTGTACAAAAAGCTATTTTCAGGATTTCATTCTCCTTCACCATCAACTGATGGTATTTGAATCTTAGGTCAATCTTGGAGAAGTACTGAGATCCCAGGAGATGATGAAAAATGTCATCAATATGAGGAAAAGGATACTTTTTTTAATAGTGATGTTATTGAAACCTCTATAATAAATGCATAGTCTCATGGAACCATCTTTTTTTAATGAACAAAACAGGATCACCCCATGGTGAAGTGCTAGGATGAATGAAGCATTTATCAAGAAAATCCTGCAACTGTTTTTTCAATTCAAGATGTTCTATTTGAGCCATACGATATGGGGGTTTTGAAATTGGCTTAGCATCCAGAACAAATTCAATTGTGAATTCAAATTCTTGATTAGGTATAACTCAAGCTAACTCAAGATGAAAAACATCATGGTATTCATTTACCACAGGCACATCATTTATCTGAATTGTTCCCTTGTTTTCAATAATAAGAGATATATAACTTTCATTTCTATATTTCAATAGTTTATCAGCATCCTGATATTTTATCAATTGTATTGGTATTTTCTTGTATATAGACTGTAACTATTTCTGAAAAACAACTTATTTAGCTATACAGTCGATCTTAGCATTAACAAACAGAAATAAAATCCATTCCTAGAATAACATAAATCTCGGCTAAGGTAAAACAACATGGTTTGAAGGTAATGTATTTCCATAGACCACAATATAAATATTCTTATAATTTCTATTCGATACAATATTTCCCCCTGCTGTTTTAAAAAAAAGTTTCGGTCTCATTTTCTGAGGTGATATTTTCAATTTACCAAAAAATTACCCATAATTGAAGGAATATGTAGACCCAGAATCGAACCAAAATTTAGAAAATTCTGAATAAACAAACAAAGGTACCTGATACAAATTCAGTGGATGTCCTGACATATTTCGAAATAGTTGCAAAAGATCTCACTACACCATTTTTCTTATAGTCTATCTTCTTTTCATCATTTGGATCTTTGTTTGGGCATGCATTTTCATAATGACCCATCGCACCCCATTTAAAAAACTTCACAGTTTTCTTATCATGTTTAGTTTTAGGATCATTTTCATTATAATCTTGGTCCATATGTCCAAACTTACCACATCAATAACACTTCCTAGTTTGGTTAAGGCATTCCCTAGGGTGCTTCTTGCCACACTTTTCAGAAACTGGAAACGGGATTTTCTTACCATCAGATTTCTTTGGTTTATTATTAACCATCACTTTAAATCTAGAAATCTTATTCTATTTGTTTTCAAAGAGTTCCTAATCATCAAAAAAATCCATATCTACCCTATCATCACATAGTATAATTTTCTCATAACTTTTGAATTCATGGGAGGCCAACGCCCTTCAATACCTTTACTTGAAAACTAAGTAAAAGCGGTCGATTTTGATATCAAGATCTAGAATAAGATTTGGAGCACACATTTCCAGTCGGATGAAGTTCTCTTCATACACAGCCATTGAATCTTCCTTCTATTTCTTCAATTCAAGGAATTTCTTCTCTATCCTAAGTCTCACCACCGTGGGAAAATATTTGTAAGGAAACAAATTTTAAACTCATCCCACTCTAAGGCATCAACATCCGCTCTATCCCTGATATTTTATTACCATTGACCACCACTGATCATATTTTCCTTCAAAAAGATAAATGGAAATACATACATTTTGATTATCTGAACAACCCATTACATCAAATATCTTTTCAAGGGCCTTAATCCATCCCTCACCCGCTACTAGGTCAGAAGATCCATTGAAGGCAAGAGAGTGTTGTCTCCTAAAATGTTCTACTATTTTCATGTTCCATTATGGTACCTCTGGTTTTTCTCTTGCATGTATTCCACCAGAATTTATTTCCAATTTTTACTAATCCATTACTATTAAAAACTTCTTGGTTCCAATCCCTACCATACTGAGCAATAGATTTTAAAGGATGTCGTTCTGTCGGTGCCTCTCCTCTTTAGCTTCCCTGTTTCTTCTATAGAAAACCATTCTGAACAAACATATCTTAGTCAAATCAACATTGTAATATTTAAATTCTATAACATTTAAAATTTATCATAGAGTAAAAATAATTTATGGTATTCTATGACCATCATCATAACCCCTAAATCTATCTAAACCATCCTCTAATACCAACTATAAGGACCCAGCCTTATTAACATACATAAATATGAATTTATTCAAGAAATCAGTTGATTTTACATTGAGTATCTTTTCATGTTAAGAGCTTCCAAAAATTGGGACATAATACATTCATAATAAGACACATTAGTACAAAGTGGATACCATAAAAATAGTATTCATTTCTTCCAAAATATTAAACTTTTCAAATAAAACATGATTTCTTTGACAATTATTAAATCATTTAACATGGATTAGTTTTTGGTCTTACACATTATTATATCCTATGAAAATAATTTGAAAACATGGGATGATTACAAAAATCTCAGTAAGGGATATAAAAAGATTGAAAGAACATATTAGTCCATGAATACATGTAACATATGAACTCATTTTCAAAATACATACTTGTCACCCATATATACTTACATTGTGAAACTAGAGATTTCCAAAAGATCCCCACAAAACATAAGAACATAAATAGAACTATAATGGTATCAGGGGGCATTAATTACATGACCTTGTAACTCTCTCGGCTACCTTATAATTTGTTACCCTCACGACTACATTACAATTTGTGTAACCATCGTAGTTACACATGGTGTAACCATACGACCAAACTCCTACTTACACATAACCAATGCATTGGATGGAGATATATGTCCCACCCTTAATCATAAAAAATTCCAAAGAATCATAACATAATCATACATATGAATAATTACATAAAAATATTGCTTTTGAATTTTGTAAAATTGAATTTTTAACGAGGATTTTAAAAGAAAATCTCCTTATAAATATCATATAATTCACGTGAGACTTAATAGAGTGGATAAAATATGTATATAAACAGTAAATACACATAATTAAACATAATATAAACAAAATATATGGTAAAAAATTTTAATAACACATAAATAACGAAGTTGATGGTTAACCCAAAGAATGGAAATCGGGTTAAGAATTCCCTTACCTCAGGTTTGTCTTAGTTCAAACTTGTTTTAATAATCTTATAAAATGGATAAAATAGTGTTATTAATTTCTTAATGAAATATATTAATGTTTATAATACCTTATATGATCATTTAATTACATCATTTCTCCCTTTAATTGTTAGTATTTTGTTCCTTGCATTGTTTTGGGTGTGTTCTTTACATGATTTCCAGGATCGTTTCATGATGGATATTGTTGTCGATTGGAAGTGTAACTTAAAAGTTGGAATAGAGTGGTATTTTAATGTGTATTTAACCATAAGTTATACCTTTTATTATTTTGAATTCATATATGAGGATGATTCATAGGATAAATCATTATTGATATTTGTTTAGGTCATTTGGGCGATTCTTCGATCGTAAAGAACTCATTTTGTTTAATAAAACGGGTAAAAAATGATTACATAACCATATTTAAGATACAATGGATATATTATAATATGGTTCAACCCTAAAAATTGTTTCATGACCAGTATTGATGCAAGTAAAAGAAATTGAAATCTCATCATCCACGATGTCGGTAAATCGACACATCACTGTCGATGTTTTAATTTCTTGAATAAGTGGTGAGAGGAGAAGAAATATAATGTGGAGTATTCCATAATCATGATGAAATCCAGAATATATAAGATACTGGATCATTCATGCCTCTTGTATAAGAGGAGGTGAGGAAATAAAAATAAAATAAAGGAATCTTGAAATAAAATAAAAGTTGGGAAATCCCTTATGAAAATTTGGCAGCCTAATGGCATCGCCTAAAATTTCATAAAATGAATTGATTAGATAAAAAGTGTATCTAATCATATAGAAATAAAAAGTAATGTAATATGGATACATAATATCTAACCCCAACACGTGAAAATGGAAATTAAAAGAGATGACATAAAGGAAGTGTTGACTAAAAGAGGAGAGTGAAATGTTCCATTACCTTGTAGAGTAACACCTAAAACATGAAGGTTGAGACCTTGGGGGCTTGAGGAAACCTTGGTAGGACTTCTAGGGAGGTAACAATACCAGATCTTATTTTAGGAAGAATTTTGATTAAATGGAATGAAGTAGGGGTTTGGTATTTAAAGAAAAAGGGAGGGAATATTTTATTAATTTTTGAAGGACACCTCTTTAGTTGTATTTGAAAAACCCTAGCCTTGCCCGAAGTATTACCCCACAGTATTGGAAACTTGGGATACCTAATATCTTATTTTACTGTACAAAAGTCTACCAGAATTATTACATCATTATTACATAATTAATGATGTCATTAAACACACTGAAACTCGAATCTATATTTTTTCTATTCATCAAAATTCATCTATTTCAGAAAAACCCCAAAATTTCCCACTAAATTTGTTTTATGTGTAGAATTTAAAAATAAAATATATTTTTTAAATATTATTAATTTAATTCTTAAATAAAATCATAACTTATTCAAAAATAACAATTTTAAATATATAACTCTTTTTTAACACTTTGAAAAAATAATCAACATCTCATTATCATATATCATTAAGAAAATAAAATAATAATATTATTTAACATTCATTAGGGTCATATTACTATTCATAAGGGTTGGTTACTATTCACTAAAAAAACATGTTGGTTACATTAGACTCTAAATAACTTATTGAACAAAATTGTAGATGACTATTTTTTGAAATTCAAAACATAGAAGTGGAAAAATTATGCTTAATGTCTAGTTATAAATTTATAATTAAAATAAGTTTCATTCATTTCAAATTATTTATAAAACCTTGGGGTGTTTCAAAAAAACCATAATTTAAACATGAATAAACTCGAATAATGAACTTTTATCGAATATAAAAATTTCATCTAATCATTTACATCGATTTAATCTGAAATCATTCATATTAAAATATGATATATTTTTTGAACACTTTTATTATGTAATAATAAACATTTCTTATTTATGTAAAAAATTTACACAAATTAAATATATCACATGTTTTATTTTTTAAAACCATTGATCATATCAACATCCAGATATCAATATTAAGAACTCATCTTTATAATACCTTGAATAAATTACTAAAATAATTCCTTAATATAAACATTATATATTTTTATTTATAAACCATTGATATATTAATATAAAATCATTTCTATTTTATTTATATCAAATTTTGAATTATTTTATAAATTATTCTCCATGTAAATACACTTTAAACAAAGATCACATATGTAAAAATATTTTTTGTTCAGTTTGAAGGCTTCTATAGATTTAGTGTGTGTAACGACCTGATATTTTATATCCTATAAATTAAATTTATATTTAATATATTTATTCACATCCAACATTGAATAAAAAACAACCAAGAAACATTACATAACTATTATATTATACCCATTATGTTTTGGGAGTTTGTTCCCCAGAACTAACTTTTGAGTACATTTGGATAAATTTTATTCATTTTATTAATATTAATAAACCTGCTTAACACATCATGATTGTTATTTTGTGTAACATAGTATGTGAAAATGTTCTAAGAGTATTTTTTTTCACTGAAAGGTTACAGATTTTCCCAAATATGATGAAAACTCAGATGTTCCATGACTATATTCCTAAATATATGTTCTATAGATGAATGAACTAATTTGAGGGACAATAATTATATAGGATGTCTTGGGTGTAGACTCATAGGACATTGAGTTATCTTCTCATGGTGTAGTACATTTGTAATAGTATAGGATATTATGTGAATGAGACCAGCCAGTAGAAAATAAACATTTATATGTGTCATTGGATGTTATTATATGTAGACGTACATATTAATCCTTAGAATTTAAGATTAATATTTATGAGTTGAATAAGTCTTGTACATTGATTTATTGATGAATCCTATGATGTCATATGTTTACGGAGAAGTAAGATATGTTGGTTATGACATGAGTAATATTTCATTAATGAATAATGCAAGAAAGGATTTACCCTTATTTTCATTAATAGAATTTGATATCTATTTCCACTTTATGAAAATGATATAGCCTAAATAAATCCATGGCCATAGTGTTTTATAGAAAAGTTAAATTTTAGGAAAGTCGAAGAAAGAGATATCGAACACATAGGTTTATGGTACCAACATGCAACTTGATTGATTATAGATGTCTCAATAAAGGGGTTATATTATATTGTAAGCATTAGTATGATGTATTTTGTCATTGTGACATTAAATTATTTCTCTATAGGTAAATTGGAATTTTTCTAGATCAAAATATTGGACATTAGGATTCTTTTCCAAATTCCACTGAGAAAGAGGCCCAGAGGATCTCACAATAAGTGTATCCAAAATCTCAGTTAAATAATATGTTATAATTTATTATTTAACAAGTTGAATAAATATTATTACCACACATGGTTTAACAATTATTAATATTTTCTTGAACACATATATTCAATCACCAGTAATTTGAGACAATATTATGAGAGAAGTATATTTAATAAAAATTTATTTTCAATCTAGTGAATATAACATTTATTTATTAATTAGAGAAAAATGGAGTGGTATTTATTTATTAAATAAATATTCATTATTCAATGCCTAATGAATATTTTTGAGGAATGGAAGACTGAATTTAATGGTCTGATGAGAAATAATATATATTGAATATTAATTGAATAAATAGTATTTAATTTAATTTTCAGGTTTAAAACATGTAAAATTATAATAATAATATTATTATTATAGACAAGGGGTTTCATAGTGATCAATTAAATAATAATTGATGAATGCACAATTATTATTATCTATCCCAATTGGTATATAACCACAATTAAATTATTTTCATAATAGAGAAAAATTATTTGAGTTGTGAATAATTATATTTGCATAAAATCCTCTAAAATACCTTGAGAGATCATTATACAAGAAATATATCATGAATGGATAGTGATCATATGCTAACACTACTCTTAAGTCAAGAGAGATCAAACAAGCCCCTTCCTCGAAGCGGTTCTTAGGGTAATCAAAGGCGAACAATGAAAGAATTAGGATATTCCATGCTAGTACCTAGAGATTCCTACCACAACATTTAGAGGTTCATCAAACATGTGTGATCACCACTAGCGGGAATGTATTCTCGATTCATATAATTCAATGACGATAAAAAGTATATAAGTTTTATGATCCATCAATAAATAATGAATTTCTCACATGGTAATTATTTAATTTCTTAAATTAATTATAAATTATATGTCACAATCATGTGATTTGGTTCTAATGTTTATCCATTGTATATATTATATTATTAAATTCCATTGATAAAGGTGATTATAGTTGTGTAAATGTTAGATTAATCACCGATCATAAAAAATGATGAGTTGGGCATGCCCCATATGATGCTTCCACTATAGTCAATACCATCAAATGGTATCAGTGGGGTCACATAATTATTTATAATTATTTAAATATATTTTATTGATTTAAATTTTTTTAATTATTTTTCAATTAATGATTAATTTTTCTTTAATATGAATAGTGAGATCGTTTTTTACATTTCTCACAAATTTAATCAAATTAATTGATTTTATGAATGAAATAAATTCAAAGATCCCATCTAAAGGTGCCAAGGATATTGGATGGATAATAAAAGAGTATATTTTATGTATTTCAGTGGTACACATCACATACAAGTGTTCAATGCAACAGTAATTAATTCATAGTTAATTAAATCAGTGTTCATTTATTACCGTGGGGAATTTAATTATACAGTGTTTCTTTATTGGGCTAGCATGGCACTTGGTCAGCCTGAGAACATTCCATGTAGCTTCCATACAGGACGTCTATTCCTTTAGTCACAAACAATCCATGTTTCCTATTACATGGGATAGATGATTGGTGACCATGTAACTCGGTGACCACATGTCGTGTATCCCCTGTACACACCATGTACACTAACATTTTCCATGGCATGATTACATGAAGAGTCCCTAGGCATGTTCCATAGATAGACATTGAGATTAATACATGTCATTAACTTATAAAAAATTATAGAGAAATAAAAATTAATTTATTATATCGTTAAAACCTTATGAACAATTGTTCCATGTAGTTATTAAGTTGATAGTAAATGACCTTTGTTAGGTTGTATATATAAATTTCAAATTAATTTACGAATATTTCTCAAATATACATATCATATATATGTCATCTTATAGTTATTACTCTACATGCATTGAATCATTACATGCAACGTAAATACCATGTGTTCCGTGTGGTTATTATGTTGATTGTACAATTTGTGGAATTGTGTGATAAGTCATGCATGCCACATGTCATAAGAGTAAATAGTTTATGAGTTTAATACACATTCGATAGTTTATACAAGTACTCACCATGTTGTCTCCAAGTTACATTTTTATACAAAATTAATTATAAATTAATTTTTTTAATTTGTTTAAAGATATGATGGATGAGAATTTGAAGGAAATTCATATAATAATTAAGATAAAATAATTGATTAATTAAATAAGATATTTAATTGATTCAAAAGTGGTTTATCATAAATAATAATGATTAGAATTGAATGCTAATTTTATTAAATGTGTAATTAATTTCATGAATGTGCATGATCATGAGTTTGAAATAGACCTTTGTATGTGATTGATTTCATTTAATTTAATATTAAATTAAATTTTTGTCTTGTAATTCAACTCTCCTCTCATTAAGTTAGGGCATGTGTGTCCATGGTATTTTTTGCAAACCCCTTTACTAGTACTTTTGTTTCCACACCTCTGTGTGAGAATAATCATATGTAATGGATGAACCTCCCAATCTTATGGATTTCATTCTAGTTTGAGGCTTATGTGAGATAAATCCAAGAAAGATACATAGGTTTACAAGTGGAAATTTGTAACAAAAACCATAAAATGGTTCAAGATATTTATCCCTTAGGTTAGAGGTTAGTTTATAATCTCTAAAATAATCATCAAATTAATGAAATATCAAGAAAATTCTAGTTTATAATTTTATTTCATTCAAGTTTCATATTTATTTAATTAAAGATGTTTTGTCAGGATCACAAGAATTAATTAATTAACAATCATGCCAGATAGAACTAAAATAACATGATTTTTTCATAAAAAATATCTAAGACATTATTAAAAACTTAATTAAACTCACTTAATATTAACAAGCATGTAAAAAAGATAATAAATTTTAAATTTTCACATAATGAAAAAATACCTCAATTATATATATATCAATTCAGTATAGCCTAAAAATACTTTAGTTAAAATTGAACCACAATTCAAAGTTATTTTCCATCCAAAGTTCGGGTGCTTTAATTTATGTGGAGACTGAAACTTGATTTTTTAGTTGAATTTACATAGATAACATCAAGTATTGACTTCCAAAGAAGGAATTTATGTAACTAAGTGGCAATTCTTGAGTAAATAAAATTTAATGATTTTATGGTTGAGGATTCCACTCAAAGGATCAAGGATCTATGAGTAAGTGTAGTTGGAATTTAGAATGTCTACCTAAAACCCTTCAAATTTCTTAACATGATAAATTCAGTGTTATGAGAAAGAGAATATAGATCCTTTACACTAGAATGTCTATGAAACAAGATATATTTAATCATATTTTTAGGGCATTTTGTTTCAATAAAATAGTGTGAGATAAATAAATATAATATTTATTTATTATTCCATATTTTATCAGATAATGTTCTATAACTCTTCCCATATTATTTTAAGAAACAATAATAAAAAATTCTTTAAACCTATCAATGTGATCCATGCATGATAAGGATAACCTTCTCACCAACAAAAATTTCCAAGAGTGGAAAAGGTTCTTACGTTTTAAACTATACCATGAATGGAAATTTTATGTGTTGGAAGAAAATATTCTTCAACCACCTAATAACGAGGCTAGTGAGGAAGAGTTATATATCATTGAGAAACTTTTGAATGATTCCATATATATTTAGTGTTTCATGCTATCATTCTAGACCAATGAGCTTCTGGAAATACATGAGGACATAGACGCCTATTTAATGATGTATCAACTTCAGGATCTCTATAATTATAAGGTTATACAAGAGAGATATGAGATCTAAAATGCACTATTTACCACTAATATTGGATATTTGGTTCCAGATGGGCCTCATGTAGTTATCCTTATTAGCTAAATTTATTTCTTAAACATATTAGGGATAAAATTACCAGATGAGTTGGGCACAGATCTCATATTTTTTCCCTACCCATGTCCTTCTATATTTTTATTGTTAATTTTAATATGAGAAATAGTGAGAAGAGTATTTCTATAAATTTTAATTTTATTCATCAAGTAGATTAGAACATGGGGCATGAAACACCCATGGTATTTATAGAGAATATAAAAAGGAATAACATGTTGAAGGGTCCCAAGGCTCATAAAAAGTCTAAAACTCCCAATAACTTCCCATCCAAGAAGAGGAAGATATAGAGGTAGGGAAACGAAAAGGGGATAATATGTTATGTATGTGGAAAAAAGGCCACTTGAAGAGGAACTGAACCATAAGAGAGGAGATGTTAAAGGTGAATTCATTATCTTGTGTAATATTTCAATATATACAGACTTGGTATCAGATACAACTTGTGGTTCTCAAATCTATATCTGAAAATATGAATCAAGTAGATTATGAAAAATTGATATAGGAGAGGTGTATTTGAATGCTTCTAATATTGAATGATTTGATGCTATAACCATTGTTTGATACCACCTTTAATTTAGAATAGAAAATATATTAGTCTACAGAATTATTATTATGTACCAGCTGTTAACAAGAACATAATTTCATTATCATTTCTAGATGAAGATTATTTTATTTTCATATTTTGAAATGAATGTTATTTGTTTTATAAAGAGGATATATGTTATGGTATTCCACCTTTAAATAATAGTCTCTATGTATTAAATTATGAAAACCAAGTATTGGCATTAGATAACAAATCACGTTTATATGACTCAAATAAAAATTAGTAGTAGAATCACTATCTTGGTCATTTAAATGAGAATCATTTGAAAAATATCTATCAAGATGGTTATTTAGAATCTTTTGAACTTTAAATACTTAATATATGTCCTTATTTTTCTCAAGAAAAAATTAAAAAACCAACATTTCGCGGATGGGGTTAAATATCCACAAAGGTTCTAGTATTGGTACACAACGATGTTTGTGGACCATTTCTTGTAAATTCTGGATGTTGGTATTCTTACTTCAAAACTTTTTCTAATGAATTGAGTAGATATTAATATGTATACTTGATGAGGTATAAGTTCGATTCCTTTGATAAATTGAAAAAATTCAAAAAAAAAATATAGAATCCACTTGGAAAGAAGATAAATAAGATTTGATTGGATCAGAGTGGGGAATATATTAAACCAGATTTCATCAATATTCTATTAGTTTTTTAGATTCTATCTTGAATCACTCTACCTTATACCCCATAGTGTATTAGTGTTAGTGAAAGGAGGAACCATAACATTTTAGACATGGTAAGGTCAATGATGAGTCATGAAGATATTCCATTTTTGTTTTGGGGATATAAATTAAAAATTGTGGCATACACACTAAAATGAGTACCAACGAGGGAATGTGTATGGGGTTGTGAGGAATTTCTATGTAATTATCCGGTAAAAAACTAGCACCCTAAGGGAAAAATTGTATCTTTACAGGGTATCCTACAGAAACAAGGGGTAATACATATAAAAACCCTCAGATAATAAAGTGGATGTCACTAAAAAATCTATATTTCATTAGAGGGATCACATCCTCAGAAATGTTAGTGAGAGAAAGATTGAATTTGATTAATTTGATCATCAAGATACACAGTAGTTGGTAGTTGAAAAAATTCCATAGATCCTTATGGAAGATGTACTTCTTGAAATAAAAGTAATGTGTATGAGTAATAGAGAGGCAGTATAACTATAAGGGAAAGAGAACTAGAGAGATACAGTTTTATCGACACTAAAGAAGGTGACTCATTACTGGTTTAAAATGATGAAAATCTCTCTAACAAAGAGGCTGTAAAGAGCTCAAAATATAGAAGATGGAAGGAATCCATGAATTAGGAAATGGATTCCATGTATTAGAACCAAGTTTGTATTCTGGTCAATGATCTAGTTGATGTAAATCCCATTGGGTAAAAATGGGTATTCAAGAGAAAAATGGGCATGAAAGGTAAGGTAAATACCTATAATGAAAGGCTAGTGGATAAAGCGATTAAACAACATCAAGTAATTGGTTATGATGTAACCTTTTCACAAATTTACATGTTCAAATCCATTATAATTCTACTTGCTATAGTATCTTACCATGACAATGAAATTTGGATAATGAATGTCAAAACATATTTCCTTAATGAAAAACATTAGGAAGATGTACACATGACCAAACTAGAAGGGATTGTGAATCTAAGTGATGCTAAAAATATTTTCCTATTATTGATATCTATTTATTGATTGAAGCAAGCATCAAAGTCAGGGAAAATTATATTTGGTGATACTATAAAATTATTTGGTTTCATTGAGAATGAATGTGATCCATGTTTTTATAATATGTTTAGTGGGAATGAATTAATTATCCTAGTAATATATATTGATTAAATATTACTTATTTAAAATGACATACCAGTCTTAAATACTGTTAAGGAGTAGTTAAAAAAGTTTTTCTCCCTGAAGGATATAACAACCCTGCTCTTTATTAAACACTTAAACATGATTTATTACATAAAATTGTACTTCATATAGTCCAAAAGATTGAGTGTCCTAGTGTATTTGGGGATTAGGAACATTATGTGACAACTTAAGACATAAAGTACAACATCTTTATAGAAAAATCCTTTTACATGACCACAACATTCATTCATACTTACCACTGCATGGGATCACCCAAGGACATACATAAGGAAAGGGTGAGCTATAAAGCATAGTAAGGGAGTAAAAAAACCATAAAATGGAGAATAAAATATATTTCAGTCAATAGGCATATCAATGGATCACAATAGAAACATGAAGAAAAAGGCATGATATAGCATGATTATCATAACATGTAAATGTAGAAATTCCATACAACATGATATTAGCAAGAGCCAAGGATCATTAAACATAGATTAGTATGAGTAAACTCTAATTTAACATTAATTAACATGATTAAACCCTCATTTAATGTGGTGTATCATGATAATAAACCTTACCCAATGAATTGGAGTGCTATAAGGATGTACCCTTAATAAACATTTCATTTCATGCATAAGTGTGACACATGGAACATATAACCTTGAGTCATTCAAAATCATAAGTTATTACATGATTAAGGAATGTGGAATAAATATAAGTAAGTACAATTAAATATGTATATTTTCATAAAGGTGAATATTATTGATAGAGAAATGGGTATGGTATTCAATATATGATGATTTTGGCTTGGAAAATCACAGTGCAATTTCGGCCGCATAACATCGTTATATAGAAATTCATAAGTTGGGTTGATGAGAGAGAAAAAAGTATCTCATAATTTATACATGAAATATATAGTTATGGGATCATGGAACAATATATCCCAACATATTAAATGGAATTTATATTTATAATATGGGCGAAATACTTGAAAGGAAATAAGAAGAGAGGAATATCTTACAGAATTTCACCATGGTAGTGGGTGTAAAAGAAAGGCATTAATGAGAGAGAAAGTGGTATCTCATAATTCAAGCATACATAAATAATTATGGGGGAATTTCGAAATCATACCACAAAACTTTTAATTGAAAATAAAAGGGAATAACAACATAAATAAACATGGATAAAAATTAGAAAGGATGGAATCCATTAATTGATTGTGTGACTTCAAATGCTTGAATATGGGACTATTGAGACCTTGGGGTGCCTTGGGAGGATTATATAGATTTGAGGGAAGAGTAGGGAAGTTATTCAAGGATTTTTAGTGATGATAATTGGTATTTGGGTGGGTTTATATAGGGAATGAGAGGGGAATTCGTTAATATTTCACAAACACATGTTTTGGAATCTATATAATTAAATATGAAAAACTAAAAACCTTACCATGGGTTTTGCACATATTTTATATCAAAGTGGAGTGGAAAAATATTTTTATAAGGCCAGTGGCCAAACATATTAAAATACTATCCTTTCTTATGTTTAGGTTAGTCACATTATTAAAGAAATGAATTTAAAATCATAATGTATATGATACGTTTTTGAGGATTCACTAAGGCTTTATAAAAGAATTAAAACAAATATAATATCACATTATTTTAATGGAAAAACTTCTATTGGGATTATAATACCAATTATAGTATTTATTACATCATTTTTGAGTCATTATGATGTCATAAAACACATATTTTATTTATGCAGTATTTAATTTTTACCCAAAAATTTGACTGTCTCAGAATGCTATGAAAAATTGAACGTTGGATGATTTCGATGAACTAATTCCAAAAATAATAGTCAAGTTATCTAAATAATTTTTTAAATATTTAAATTTTAACTTTTAAAATGAAATTTGACAATAATTGATAATTCACGGATTTTGACAAAAACTGTTTTCAAATCTTAATAAAAATTACATTTGACTACATAAAAATTATGTAATAATTTATTATTTCTAAAATTAATTTGTTAATAGTATTTTATTAAAAAATTAAATATTGTAAAAAATAATTAATTCCCTTGAAAAATTCTTTAGAAATACACTCTCTATTTTATCATATAAAAAAATATAACTCTTATCAAACAGATTAATTTATCATTTACAGATAAGGAAATGATATAATCATTATTTCCATGAATGGTTTTCATAATGTTATTAATAAAACTCATTGTTTAATATAATAATGTATATATTTATCAAAAATACAATTTTACCCGAAAAATCAATTTATCAATTTCATCATCTTTTTTAAGAAAGACTATTCATATAAAGGAATTGATATAATAAGACTTTTATTTATCAAAATGGATTACAAAATAATTAACTACTAAATTTGTACGTAACCCCTTTTAACACCCACATAAGACCTAAGGGTAAGGTTTATTATGGTGATAGGCTCTTGGGGTGTCTTGGATAATATCACCCAGGTGGTAATCTCTATTAACATGAACATCTCTTATAGAAGATTATGTTTAAGCTTAACATGTTAAATCTTGGATTGGTCTTGGTCAAGAGTGAATCCCCATGATGCTACCACTTTTCTGAGATCCGAAAAATGAACTTCGTACGACCTAAGTCTACTAGATGAGGCCAACCTTTCCATTGTATTTTTCTAAAAGATTATTTTTTAAAAACCATATATTTATATTAGTCATGTGATCAGTGTTGAACGACTATATTATCAATGAAAATGATACCTAATGGTCATTTTAATCCAATAATAATAATAATAAGTGCATGTGGTTTCTATAAGAAATTAAAATAATGGTAATTTTACTCATAAATTATTGGTTCATTACAACATTCCCCCTTAAGAATCTTCTCCCTCAAAATAACATTTTCGCACAATAAAATAGATGAGGGTATCTCCACCACATCACTTCATGTAGTTCCCAAGTTGCTTCTTAAAACTTTTGGATTCTCTACAACACTTTGATGAGGGGTATTGTCTTATTTCGTAGAACTTTTTCCCTATGATCTAAGACCTTCACCATCATTTCTTCATATGAGAGTTCATACTCTAATGGTTCCACCTCTACATTGAGTACATGCGATGGGTCCGGTATGTCCTTCCTTAAGAGTGATACATGGAATACATCATGTACTTGAGACAGGTTCAGTGGGAGTTCTAGTCGATAGGCCACTTATCGAATGTAATCAAAGATATCAAAAGGGCCAATGTACCTTGTACTAAACTTTCCCTTCTTCAAAAATCTCATAACTCTCTTCCATGGAGATATGTGGAGGAATACCATGTTTCTGACATCAAATTCTAGGTCTCATAAATGATTTTTATCATAGCACTTTGTCATCTCTGAGCAGCTATAATGTGATTATTAACGGTCTTAACCACATCAACCACTTCTTCAACCATTTCTAGACCTATAAGTTTTCTCTCCACAACTTTATCCCAACATGCTGGTGTTCTCCACATCTTCCCATAAAGGGCTTCATATGGATCCATTTGGATGATTGAGTTGAAAAATTTTTTGTAAGAGAACTCAACCATAAGAAGATGTTGATCCCATCCTCCTTTTAAGTCAATTGCACATTCTCTAAACATGTACTCATGTTTTTGGATAATCCACTCTGACTGGCCATTAGTTTGAGGATGATAAGACGTAATGAAGTTCAACTTTGTATTTAGTGATTTTTGGAGACTCTTATAGAACATGTAGGTGAATCATGGATCTCGATCAAATGCAATCAATAGTTGTACTCCATATAGCCTTATCACTTCTCTGATATACATCCATTATAGTTGAACTAATGAGAAATCGTCTCAAATTGTAATGAAGTGTTTGGTATTTTTTATATGGCCCACAAAAACCTAGATATAATTTTTTCCATTGGATGTATTTGTATGCTCGGTGTCAAATTCAATGGCATTGTTCTCTCATTTCCATGTTGGTATGGGTAATGGTTGCATCATACCCTTAGACTTTTCCTCTCAACCTTCACTTTTTAACATACCAGGAACATTGATGTACACTCAATTCTATCCTTCTTTATTTTATCCCACCAATAATGCTCTTGGATATCTCTATATATCATTGTGTTTCCTAGGTGAATGATGAAATTCAATCTAAGTGCATTATTCAAAATTTCTTTCTTTAACTCTAAATTTTATGGAACACATATTCTTTCCCCAAATCTCACAATTCCTTCTTCATTAAAATTGAACACCGAGGATTTCCCTTTTCTGATATATTCCACATTCTTATGAATTCCCACATCATCCTTTTGATCATCCTTTATCCTTTCCAAAAGAGACGGTTTAGAAATCACTTGTGAAATGATTGATGATGTTCCCTTATTTATTATTCCCATTCTTATCTTTATCAAATATAAGAATATTAGATCCTTTTCAATTATCATCAATGATAGAATTGTTGGGTCCTTTCTACTTAGTGAATCTATCACCTTGTTCTCTTTCCCTAGGTGGTAATGTATTGAGCAGTCATAGTCTTTGATCATCTCTAACCATATTCATTGGCCCATATTCAACTCTTTCTATGAGAATATATACTTGAGGCTTTTGCGATCCGTATATATTTCACACTTCACCGTAATAAGGTGATGTCACCAAATTTTCAAAGCAAAGATTACTAAAACAAACTCTAGATCATGTGTTGGATTTTTTTTCTCATGAACTTTCAATTTCCTTGAAGCATAGGCAATGACTTTTTCATTTTTCATCAACACAAATCCCGATCCCTTCCTCAAAGAATCACTAAATACCAAAAAAAGTTCTCGACTTGTGGGTAGTTTGAGAATGGGTATAGTGATAAGTCTCATTTTCCAATCCTAAAAGATCTCTTCTCATTCATCATTCCATGAAAACTTGAATTCCTTCTGAGTTATCATGGTAAGAGGGTTTGAAAATCATGAGAAATTTCTCAAAAATCAGCAATAATATCTAGCTAACTTAAAGAAGATATGGATATCCATCACAAATGTTGGCATCGACCGTCCCTCAATTTCATTTTTCTTAGAGGGATCCACATATATCCCATTGTTTGTAATGATATTACCCAATAATGAGACTTTCTTCAACCATAACTCACACTTGTTGTACTTTTCGTAGATATTATCCTTTAGCAATGTCTATAATATTCTTATTAGATTATCCACATGCTCCTCCTTGGTTTTGTAGTATATTATAATATCATCTACAAAGACTACCACAATCTTTTCAAGGTAATCTCTAAATAATCTGGTCATTAAGTACATGAATAATTATTGAGAATTAGTGAGTCTGAAATAAATTACTATGAATTCATATTTATAGTACCTTGTACGAAAAGAAGTCTTGAGGATATCCTCCTTCTTCACCTTAACATGGTAAAATCCCGACGGTAGATACAACATGGAAAAGTATTGGGCCCCACATAGCTTATTGAACATGTCATCAATTCATGGAAGAAAGTACTTGTTATTTATTGTTATTTTTTTGATATCATGATAATAAATTCAAAGGTGAATTTACCCATCCTTATTCTTGATAAAGAGGACTGGTGTAACCCATGGGGATGAACTTGGGCATATAAACCCTTTATCCAGATTCTATTGTAGTTGTTTTATTATCTTCTCATTCTCTACAATAGCCATTATATATGGAGTCTTGGATATTGGAAAAAACCTAGGTATAAGATCAATCGAGAATTCAACATCTCTTCTAGGAGTAAGACCACTAAATTCCTTGGGAAACACTTCTGTTAATTCCCTCAAAATAGGAATGTATTTGAAGATGGTTTCTTCCATATACTCAATCATCTGAGAAATATAAGTCTTCTCATAGGGTATTAATATCCACACTTTAGATGATGTTTGTAAAGAATATTCATCCTCATCCTTGTACATTTTTAGAATATGGGGTCAATTCACTATATGGGGTGGGATTTCCATATCACTGCAATTTAAGTTGCCTCTATATAGGTACAGACCATCCATGAAATGAATTGCATCAAATTGAACCAAAGGGAGTATGATGAGATTCTCTAGTATGATAAATCCATAAACTGTGGGAGAGTGGACTCATATTCATGGGATGCAATAACTTCTCTATTTTTTTTGTTGTCACCAACATCTCTACGTCCATGATTTGTGGTGGTGTTTGGATTGTTCTACTAAACTTGCAGTATATAAATGAATGTGTATAAACATAATCAAAATGTATTTTTGCTATTCATTAATGAATAACTAGCATACCTATCACCAATTCATTTTTTGTATTCACTTCAGTAGTAGTGGTGGAAAAATATCTCCCTTTATACCTCGGAGGTTGTTGGTTGCCTCAAAAACCCTTGGCTTAGGGCACTAGTTTGAAAAGTTCCCTGGTACTTTGTAGTTGTAGCAATGAACAATGCGTTGAGGGTCAAACGGGGTGTTACACACCTCTGTCATAGAATGGTGTTTTTCTTGTCAGAAATTAATGTCGAGGTGACCTTCTCTTCCACAGCTAAATCATTTTCTCGTCCCCTTTAAGCAATTTCAGGGGCGCTTCTTTCTGCACCTTTGGAAAGTAGGGTGCTATAATTTCGTAACACCATTGGATTTATCCATCAGACCTCTAGAATTAAAGTCCAATTTCCACTTAATATCCTCATGATACCCCTATGATTCTAAAATAAACATTTCAAAACTGAGGGCACATCAGACAATTTACTCATAACTATCAAACTCACAAATCACTAGGGATTTCTGTAGGCTAGGTTTTATCACACCAAATAAGCAGTCAACCTTGCATTCAGGGGTAAAGACAATGCCATAGGTGTATCATGAAATCCTTATGATGTTTTCCTCTTACAAACTGATGGATTCTTCCTATTTTTTCATGAGGGAAAGAATGTTACCTTGTATATTATGTCAGAGGGTGTGAGGAAAATATTCATCAAAAAACATTTTCTAAAAATCCATCTATTCCAATTCCTCGCTCTCTTCCTCTAATTTTGTATTTTTTTTATTAATGTCCACCATTGGTCAGCTTCAACCTCCATATGATTATTTTCTATAAGAACCTAATCTTGTTTGAAACGTTGAAGGATGGAGAAGATCTCCTCAAAGGAGTTGATACATTGTTTAGAGATTAAGGGATCAGACGATCCATTGAAAGTAAGAGGCCTTTGTCTCATGAAGCTATGATTTCATCTTGTTATTTCTTTGGGGGGGGGATGGACATTTCTCTTGACCCTTGTTTCTATTAAAAACTTCAGTTAAATAAGAAAGTATCATGATAAACTTTTTGATTATTTCTCCAATTATATTAGGCATCTCATTTGAACATTCATCACATTGATCTTTACATCAGTTGTTATCCAAAGTCCTTCTATTAGTGACCACTGGATAGAATAAAAGGATAATAAGGGGTATGTATTTTAAACTATTAAACACATAAATGGGAATCCAAAGTCAAAAAGGGACAACTTCTATATTAAATTTATTTCATTAACTTATGAATTCTTATGTTTCAATCTATGTTATCCAGGATCTATTTCCTAACATATATTCTTATGGGATCTTATTTTCCCCTTAACAATAGTTTGTACTAATCTTATGAATCTACCAAAGTATATCACCTAGGAGTGTCGAACCAAGAGTGCCGCAAGGCCCATTTTCATGCACCTGTTCTTGTCTGAGTCTATCTCAAAGCGGGTTTTTCTAGTTTTACCCCAAGATACATATCTTCTAGAGCCACCTATACATGTTCATATACTGATAGGGATATGTTTTTTTTCATAAACCACTTACAATATAATAACCAAAATTTAGGGATTATTTTGTTATAAATTTCTTTATAACTAATTCTTTAACTATAATTTTCTAATCCTAATCCAAAAAATACTAAACCTATCCTCTGATACCAACTATAACAACCCTGCTCTTTATAAACAAATGTAAACATAATTTATTACATAAACATGCACATAATAAATCCTACAAGATCAAGAGTTCTGTTGTATTTGGGAATTAGTAACATTACATGACAACTTAAGACGTAAAATACAACATCTTTATTAAAATATCATTTTACATGGCCACAACATTCATTCTTACATAGCATTTCATGGGATAACCTGAGGATATACATAAGAAAAGGGTGAACTATAAACCCCAGTAAGGGTGTAAAAAACAAATAACATGAAGAATATAATAAATGTTTGGAAATAGGAATATAAAGGGATCGTAAGAGAAACAAGAACATAAATTCCTGATATAACATGATTATCATAACATGGAAATGAGGAAACAACATACAACATGATATTAGAATGATCCAAGGATCATTTCACATTGATTAGTATGAGTAAACCCTCATTGAACAAGAATTATAATGATTAAACCCTAATTTAAAATGAATTAGAATGGTTAAAACATCATTTCACATGTTTTATCATGATACTAAACATTACCCAATGCATTAGAGCACTATATGGGTGCTCCATTTATAAACATTTCATTTTATGCATAATTGTGCCACATGAATCATATAACATGGAATAATTCAACATCATAAGTTATTCAATGACTAATGAATGTGGAATACATACTTTTATGTACCATTAAATATTTATATGTTCATTTATGTGAATAACCTTTATTGAGAAATTGGTATGGTTTTCAATACATGAGGATTTTGGCTGAGAAAATCAAGGTGCAATTTTGGCAGCATAACGTCATCATATAGAAATTAAAAAGTTACGTTGATGAGAGATAAAGGGGTATGTCATCATTTATAAATGAAATATAAAATAAGGGTATCATTAAACATAATATCCCATTATATGAAAGGGAATTTGGATTCATAATATAGGCAAAATACATGAATGTAAATAAGAAGAGAGAAATCCCTTATGGAATATCGGCATGGTAATGGGTGTGCACAAAAGGAATTAATGAGATAGAAAGTGGTATCTCATCATTAAAAAATAAGAAGGGAAGTATGGGGGAGGTTAAAAATAATACCCCAAATTTTTTTAATGAAAATAAAAGGATATAACAACTTAATGAAACTTTGATAAAAATGAGAAAGGAAGGTACCACTTACTTGAGCGTGTGACTTAAAAAGCATGAAGACAGGCTTCTTGAGAGATTGGGGAACCTTGAGAGGTTTCTAGAGAGGGGAGGAATGATTAGGGACGTGATAAATGGATTTTTAGTGATTATAAGTGGGATCTAGGGTGGGTTTATATAGGAAATGAGAGGGGTATTCTTTAATATTTCACAAACATAGGTTTTGGAATCTATATAATTAAGTATTCAAAACCAGAAACCTTCTCATGGTTTTTGCCCAAGATTTTTGTAAAAGATTATTTTAGAACATTATTTTATATGGACACTAGACGAACATATTAAAATATTATCCTTTCTTATCTGGAGGTGAGTCGCATTATTAAAGAAATGAATTTAAAATCATAGAGTATATTATACATTTTGGAGGATTCAATATGGCTATGTAAAATAAATAAAACAAATCTAAAATCACATTATTTTAATGAAAAAACATTTATTGAGCCTATAATAGAGATTATAGTATTTATTACCTAATTTTGGGGTCATTATGATGTCATAAAACACATATTTTATTTATACGGTATTAAATTTTTACCCAAAAATTTGATTGTCTCAGAAAATTATGAAAAATTAATTGATGGATAATTTTGATTTACTAATTCCAAAAATTGTATTAATTTTATCAAAATATTTTTCAAAAATATGGGAATTATAACTTTTAAAATGAAAACCAACTTTTATTGAAAATTCATTGGTTTGGACAAAAACATTTTTCAATTCATAATAAAAATTACATTTGACTTCATAAAAATTATATAGTCATTTATTAAACATAAAATTAATATTGTAATAATATTTTATAAAATTATTAATTGTTTAAAAAAATCATTAATTCTTAAAAATAAATTCCATAAAAAATCATGTAGTTTTATCATGAAAAAAATGTAACTCTTTTGAAACTAATTACCTAATCATTTACAGATAAGGAACTGATATAATAATCATTTATAAGAATTAATTTTATAATATTGTCAATAAAAACCTTATTTTAATATAATAATGTATATATTTCAAAAAAGTACCTTGTTACCTGAAAAATTAATTTATCAAATTCATCATTTTTTAAGAAAGACTATTTCTATAAAGGAATTGATGGAATAAGACTTTTATTTATAAAAATAGATTACATAATAAGTAACTAATACCTTATTACATAACCCCTTAAAACACCCATATAAGACCTAAGGGTAAGGTGTGAAATTGTGACATAATCTTGGGGTGTCTCAGATAACATCATCAAGGTGGTAATCTCTATTAACATGAAAATCTCCCGTAGGTGATTCTGTTCATGCTTTACATGTTGATGCTCAGCTTGGACGTGGTCAAGATCAAAGCCCAGTGATGCTACCTCCTTTCTAGGATCTGAAAAATGAGATTCGTACAACCTGAGTCTATTGGATGATTCCATCCTCTCCTTTATCTATGTCTAAAGGATTCTTTTTTGAAAACCATATATTTATATTAGTCATGTGATCATTGTTCCATGACTATATTATTGATGGTAATAATACTTAGTAGTAATTTAAATCCAATAATAATAGTAGTAAAAGTGTGTGTGTTTTTTATAACACATTAAAATAAATAGAATTTTATTCATAAATGATCAGGTCATTACAAAGGACTTAGATGAAATAACCTATATTCTAGGTTTCCAGATCCTTTACGATAGATCCAAGATGATTATTGAATTAATTCAGAGTACATAAATTGACCAGGTACTATAGATATTAAATATGGAACAATCCAAGAGTTGATTGGTTCCAGTGTCACTTGGTATAGATCATTATATTAAAATGTGTCCATAGACATAGCATAAGAATGAGAGAATGAGTATGCTTCCATACTCTACAAATGTAAGATCAATCATGCATGCCATGATATGTACTAAACTTTATTTTTCATATTCATTGAGAATGGATGGTAGATATCAAGATTATCTAAGAGAACATGATTGGTCTATTGTTATGGATACCCTTAAGTATCTGAGAAGAACTAAGGATACTCTCTAAGAGTATTGGGGGTGATGAGGAGCTAGTCATCCGAGGTTATATTGATTCTAGTTTTGAAAAAGAAATGAATGATCTAAAGTAACATTTAGAATATATTTTCTATCTCAATAGAAGATCTTTGATCTAGAATCATCCAATTCTTACATATCTAAAAGTGGAGTCCAAGTATATAAATACTTCTGATGAATCCAAGGAATCCATTTGGACATGAAACATTTTCCAAGAGCATGATGTGGTATGTAGTAGTAAATAATCTATAAAATTCTATTGTTATAATACATCAATGATGCCTCTTGTAAAAGAACGAAGGTCATACAAATGGATAAATCTCATAATCCAGAAGTGTCACCTTTGATGGATTTTTTATCATAGGGGTGAAGTTTCAGTATGTGGAGTATCCAAAGAAGAAAATGTGGGGGATCCCTTGACAAAAGGCCTATCTCAGTAGAAGAATGAGTATCATGTGAGAGCTAGCAGACTGAGGGTTGTAAGTAATTAGATCTAGTGAAAGTGGGATACTTTTTTAATTAGTCACCAAGAACCAACTTTTGTGTACATTATGATAACTGTATTCATTTTTTTGAATATAAATAAACTAGTTATCAAATTATTATTTTTTATTTTTTTTAGTGTAGTATGTGATAATTTCTTGACAGTAGATATCACATTGAAAGGTCATACTAGTTCCCCGCTATGATAATATCCTAGAATTTTCCCATTAGTATTCTAAAATATATGTTATATAGTAGGATGAAATTGTTTTTGGGACACAAATGATATATGATATAATGGGTGAAGACTTATAAGAAATTTGGGAATAATCTCATGGGGTATTCCCTTCATAATATCCAGTTTAGGATACTATAAAAACAAGACCATCCAGTAGGAGATCGATATTTATATGTTTCATTGGATATTCCAATCTTTAGAAAACTGTATTGATCCTTAGACTTTACAATTACAATCATTGAGTGTTTAAGTTGTTTAATTTGATGTATTAAAAAAATTTTATGGTATATGTTCAAAGTGAGGTAGGATATTTTGTGTGCGTCATGTGTAATTTTTCATTAATGAATAATGTGAGAAGAGATTTGTCCCTTCTATTAATTAATAGGAGTTGATATCTAAGGAACTTTTATGGAAATGCAATATCCTAAATAAATCCTTTTCCATGGTGTTATATAAGAATTATTGATTTCCAAAAATTCAAAGAAAGTGACATCGAGCAGATAGGTTGGTGGTTCAACCATGCAACCTACATGATTATAGACATCACAATAAAGGGATTATATTACACAGTAAGTGTTTGTATGATGTATTACATCATAGAGGCATAAAATTATTTATTTATGGGTTCCTTGGTCTATTCCTTGATGTTAAACCTAGAATTTAGGTTTCCTCACGTAATTCCACCAATAAAAAGTCCTAGAGGGTCACATCCTAACTATATCCATAAATTTTAGTTAAATAGAATATTATTATTTATTATTTAAAAATTTTATTAAATATTATTCCTGCATGTGGTTTAATAATTATTCATGTTTACTTGAGCATATATATTCCATCACCAGTTATCCAAGAGAATACTATGTGACAAGAATATTTGATATATATATTTCTCTTATTTAGTGAATTTAATATTTATCTATTTATTTGTGAATAATGGAGTGATATTTATTTTTTAAGTAAATAGTAATCAGTCAAGGCTCAGTAAATATGGCAGAGTAATAGAGGATTGAGTTTAATAGTCTTGTATGAAATAATATGTATTGAATACTATTTGAATAAATAATATTAAACTTAATTCATGAGTTCATGACATGTCTAGAAATAATAATAATAATAATAATATTGTCATAACAATGGGGGTCCACAATGATTATGTAAATAATAAAGGTTTCATGGGAAATTATTTTTTCTCACACTGGTAGTATATAAACCCAGTTAATTTATTTTATTTATAGATCCAATTAATTTTGGTTGTCCACAATGATATCTAGAGAGAATACTCTCAAATCCATAAAGATCACCCAATCTAAGAATGTTCTCAAGAATAATGTGAGATCCTCCTCACCACCACTCTCTAGTCAAGAGAGATCGAAGAGAACACTTCCTTAAAGTGGTTCTCAGGGTGATCAAAGGATAATGATGCATGTGTTAGGATCTACCATGAAAGCACCCAGGTATTACTATAAATATGTTAGATGGTTTTTGAAACATGTGTGGATCATTACTGGAGGGAAACTATTCATGACTCCTATAACACAATGATTGTATGATGTAGAGATGTTGTCAAATCTATCAATGAAGAATGAATTTATTATAAGGTATTTATCTAATTAATTAAATTTATAACAAATAATATCAGATTTTAATTAACTTTGGTTCCCATGTTTATCCATTATCTATATTCATTGATTAAATTCTATTGATCATGGTGTTTATCGTTGTGTAAATCTCGGATTAATCATAAATCATTACAGTAAACTGAGTTAGACAAGCCTCATATGATGCTTCCTCTATGATCGAAACCTTCATTAGATGGAATATATAAATATAGGTAACTTATTTATAAAATATAAATATAAATAAATATTCTTTAAAATACCAATTCAATGATAAAATTCAATTAGTGTGGGTAGATAATTAATAAGAACACCTTATGATTAAAAACATATATTTATAAAATTATCCTTTTATGCGCTTTATTTTAATAAAATAAATATATTATAGATGAGGTATATTTTTTATATGAATAATATATATAATAAAAATAACACCAATTTGATTATTAATTTATGGGAAATAAAAAAAAGAAGGGTCAAGACTTTGAAAAGTTATTTTCTTATAAAATCAGTTTTTCAATATATTTTATGATTTTATTTTATGGTCAAAATGAAACATTATATAATTTTATTTATAAAAAATACAGTTTATTTATGGATTAATATATTATATATTTTATTTGGTTGAATTTTGTATATCTTCTAAAATAATTGATTTTTAGGTGAATTGTGAAAAAATGCACATTTTTATAAAACCTACCCTTTTATGCCTTAAAAATATTTGAACCATTTTTATATAAAAATATATATTTTTCAATAAAATAAATCATTTCCAAATAATAAGTTAAATCAATATAAGCCATGTCTAATGACTTCTAAACTTATGTAATATTTTACTCTAATTGTGTTTATCAGCTTATATTAAAAATTAATTTTCATCACTTATAAAAAATAAATCTAAAGAATTAGACTTAATATTTTATATTTATATTATAATATATTTTAATAATTTCATTTTCATTTTTGGGTATTAATTTATTATTACTAAGATTAAAATTAACGACTATGATAGTTGCAAGAATATTATATTTAAAGAATTGTTTTATTAATATTATGTATTTTTTATCTAATCAAATAAATTAATCTATTCTCAAAAATTAGTATAGTATAATTTTTAATCCTATATATTGATATATTCATAATAATTCAATTATAAATCAATACTAACTAATATTAAGAACAATTAATGGTGAAAGCAACTTTTTTACTACAAAAATATTTTTTAATATTTTAATTTTTTAATCTAAAAGTAAGTTTTATTTTTTTTATAAATTGTATTAGAATATATGGGGATTAAATTTAGTTTCATAAAACTCAATTTTTTTAATATGGTTTACCTTATTTTTTTATTCAAATACAAACAAGAAGGGTAAAAACTAGTTACCAAGGTAAAACGAAGATATTAAAGAGTAAAAATAACATGGAAAATGTCTTGAAACAAGTTAGAAACATGTGTTATAATGGGTGGTTGAGGATTTATAAACCTTTTTTCACATAAAACTACATTATTTATCATTTTCGGAACCATTTACCATGGAATAGTGAAATGTTATCATTGAAAAATAATGGGTAGTCACAAAAGTTCCACTTTATTCACGTATTATAGGGACACACTTTCACCACTTCATACCAAAACAAGCCCTTATAATTTCTTAAAAAACTATATTTTTTTCTTAATATAACCCAATATCACTTCCTTAGAATCTGGTTCCCATAATTTATCATAATCCCTTCATTTTCCAAGAATACTTTTAAGAGAATGTTCCAGGTCCCAAAGTGAGTGTTACTTAATCCTTATATATTTATTCTTATTATTTCCCTTATAAACCTATCCTAACCATAGTAATAAAATGAAATTAGTATCTTTATTATACTAATATTTTATTATATTAATTTAATAACCATTATTAATTCTTTTTTGATCAACTTTGAAAAACAGAAGAACTTTGAATGTGTGTTGTGTGGACTACCGCCTCTACAAAGTAATGTATTTTTTCATCTTGTTTTTATTTAATTATGAAAACCAAATAAAATATGATTAAAAAAATTTAAACCATATAAATAATATCCTTATTATTATTTTATAGTGATATTATACATTTTCATAACCATACACACCCATTGAGATATAGTGTGTTCATGTTTGGGGTTGATTTAACCACCTACTTGAAAAATTCTATAAAACACTATCATGGATGTCTATGAGAACTTAAATAATAATATTATTCTAATAAAATAATAAAATAATTAGTTTTATGGTCTAATAAAGTTTATATTAACTATTTAACTTATTATTAAAATATCATATTTATTCACTAACATTACCGAAATAACCCCACACCGATTCAATTTTCACGTAAACATAAAAAACATAAAAAACATATAATAAATAAATTTATTATTTCAATAAATGATTTATATAAAATAAAATATATAATAATAATATTCCTAATAAGGTATCTAATAAGAATAATTTTATTATTCACGTAGTTTGGAAGATGTGTAGAATGAATCTAGAATGAGGTAATGGTTTGTTATCCCAAATTCCTTTATTTGAGATACATTCATATCAAGAAAATAATCTTTCATTAAATATGTATATAATGTATATTTGATTCATTAAGCTATTATATATCTATAATTCATGGTATTATAAGTTCAATTTCAAGTTATCTTTCATTTAAAGGGCTTGGATTTAAATGTTACTCGAGTTATAACAATTGTATAGAATCAAATTACTTCTTACTGGGTTATTAATTTTCACTTGATTATGATCTTATAAGCCCATTTTATCATTAAAAATCGTTTTTATCTATGTTTTTTTTATTTTTTTCTCTATATAAGTTACTTATTTTAATTTATATCATCTTCCTTGATGAAATACCTCCTCAATAAAAAAGTTTGATGATAAAAAGAGTAACTCTCATTCCTTAAAATGGATCTTTTACTCCAAATCAATAGTTTAATTTAAATTTATGTTATACTCTATTTTTGGAAACTCTAAAATATATTTATTTCTACAATTCTCATTATTAACTTTTCCAAGCTTCAAAATTAATATAAAATACAATTTTTACGATGTTGGATTTTAACAAAAGTATTTCAAAATAATTTTAAATTTTTTTCATTATATTCAAAATAAAATGTTTTATATTACAAAACAAAATTTATCTACACAACATTAAAATATATTTCAAGGCCCCATTATTAAATTTTCATAAAAAATAATAGTTTTAATATATCTTAATTTTTTTTCTTTTCATTTTTTAAAAGGAATTTTTAAAGAAAACTCGTGACTTTTTTTAATATAATTTCTTAATAAAAATAATAAAAGAAACATCTTTTTTTCAGAACAATAGATTTCCTATAATTTTTAAACCTATTACCCTTGTTTTATTATTTTATAAAGTAAATTATTTTTCAATTATTATATGATTTTTATTTAAATGGGTTTCCAGGGAATAATGGTCATTTTAATAATGTTTTTGAAAGTAAAATTATGTTATTCTTCTTAAAGTATTCTTTACTTATTGTTTTATTATTTACCTATTTTATTTAAAAAAAAGAAATGATAAATATTTATAATATAAAGGATCAATCACTTACTTTTTATTTCATAATAATCTTCCTCATATGACCATAAATATTTTTATAATACATTTTAACTATTACATGGATCTAAAAATAAAAAAGGGGAAGAATTCCCCAGGAGAAGTACATAGTTAGGGATGTATGAACTAATGTATCCCTAGTGAATCACTTCATAAAAATACCATACCATCAGGATGAAAGGGTACCATTCATGAAAAATAAGTTCTAGAGCCATCCTAAGGATTCCATGAGGAATGTAAGTCAGCTGCTTTGTTCCCCTCACAACAAGTGTGCATGATTTCTGTGTTTTTTCTAATGATATTTTTGAACTTATGAAGAATATATGATATGGAAAATGGAGTGTAACATAGTCCAAGAAATGAGTTTTACATAGAATGATAATCAATTTCCCCTATATCTATCTCCATTACCCCAGATAAATACATATTCAACCCCAAGAGCATAGCATTTGCTTCAGTCTGAGGGGGAGTCCCCACAGCTAAAAGAGGACGTGGAATCCATAAGAACAAACCCTTTGGAATCACACACAATCGCACCACCCCACATAACTACAATGAAACATTATCCACCATTATTAAGTTTAAGACACAGAAGGTGAGGATTCCACCTGATCTGTTAGCCGGAATAAGAGGGGGAGTGTGAGGTAGGATAAAACATGGTAGTATATTGAAAGTGATGTGATGGTGCATCATATCTATTATTGGTAAGATGGACTATGTCAATTATCAAATCATAGTCTTGATCTCCACTCCATTGTTTGAGATGATGATCCTCTCATTTTGAGCCCTTTTCCAAGCCTACAAAATAATCTAGCATCCCGTAGAATGAATAAAAACTCTAGATTTCTTTTCCATCATGTTATTTCCCACCCCGTAGAACCATCACTCTAGGAAATTATTTTCCAAAAGGACATGAGAGGAGTAACCTATGAAACCTCAAAACACTATCTATATGATTCTTGACCATTGTCTCCAAAATAATAAATGCTTCAACATTTATGATTTATGTTGGCTACCGCAAATGCATCTAGATATAAATTAAATACCGATGTGTTTAATATTATCATCAGTGGGAAGAGAAATTTTCTAAAAGTTCCAAATAGGAAAAATTAACACATAAGGAATAACATTATCCCAAACCATCTCACCCCACCTATCAATCTCACCTATATACTAAATCAATTTTTGATAGACATTGATGTTGGTCGGAGTGGACACTCAAGAGGGGGGTGAATTGAGTTCCAATTAAAATTTCTGTTTTAAAAACCTTGTCCTAAAATCCCCCAAATAAAATACTGAATTAAACTGTAGTGAATATATATCAAAGTAAAGGTTCTGTTAGGTTCTCAAAGGATTGATTATTTCCTCGGTTAATCATATCAGAAGAATTGATTAACTTTTGAAACTAACTTACTGATTTACAACTAATATAAACACTTGTGAGATTAATTATCAAAGTGACTTTAAAAAAGTTTTGGTTTTAAAGTAATTAGTAGCGGAATAAAAAAAATTTGAATGATATTACACAACAAATATAACCAAGAGGTTCAGTCTCAAGCCGAGACTTAGTCCTCTCGAAACTTTATATAAAAGTAATCCACACCCTGGATCGGGGATTACAATAGTATGAAACTGTCCAGGTCCAAGACCTCTACCACTGTTATTTGTGGGAAACAGAACAACAGAAACCAGCTGTCCAGGTCACACACGACCTCTACCACTATCCCAGTGGGAAATAAAAGATGCAGGAGTTTGAGTGAGGATTTATAGATCCTTTAGTTAAAGCACAAGAGACAGTGTGTGACTTAAATACAGAAGATAGCACAAACTACTCGAAATGTAAAATAATGAATCACATAGCAGAGATGTAGAGTTTAGAAATGGCTCTAGTGATTGCAGTGGAGCTCTAGACTCCTTTTGATTGATCAGAATTGGTTCTGAGTCCTCTTCTGGTTTGTGTCTGGAAAACAGAGTGTCGGCTGCTTCCTTGACTTCCAGGTGTAGAGAAAGTGGACGAAACTTTTGAGTTGATGTTCTCTTTTTCGTTCTTATCTCTTCTATGATATTCAGATATGTGTGTGAGCTTCTAGTAAGTTCAGTTGTCTCTTTGCATTCACACTTGGTTGTTCTTCCAGAACACACGTGGTATGTATGTCTCTATGTATTCGTCTATTCATTCCTCTCTATTTGCAGTAGCACATCCTTCATTTATTTAAAGAACGAGCTCCAACAAAAGATGATTTACTTTTTGCAGGTACGAGGTATGGTTCCCTGACATCCAACAACACACATTAAATAAATGTCAATATATTAAAATATACCTGATATGACTGTTGGTTAAATTAAATAATGATAACGAAATTAAAGCAGCATCGGGTTCTGTCTCTGGAACGGTAGCTTTTGATATCGGTACCCTTGTGTATCAGTAGGTCTGAGTATCGGTAGCTTATTGTGTAACAGTATCCTTTCCATCAGTAACTCTTTTATCGGTAGACTTCATTTGTAACAGTAAGCATTCTGTCGGTCGACTTGATTGCATTGGTAGCGGTAGACTTTCTTGTATTGGTGGGCTTTCGCATATCGGTAGGCTTTGCATAACGGTGAACTTTCTGTATCGGTAGAATTGCATACCGGTGACCTTCGAGTACCGGTAGGATTTTATGTAACGGTAGACTTCAGCATATCGGTAGCTCTATATCAGTAGCTATCGACTTCGATGTAGTGGTAGACTTGAGTACCGGTGAGCTTGTAACTATAACTCTATCGGTGGACTTGTTCTGTATCGGTAGCTAGTCCGTAACGGTATCTACTGTCTGTAACGGTATCTCTTATCTGTAACGGTGGACTTTAATGTAACGGTGACTAGTCTGTATTGGTATCTCTCACATAACAGTAGAATTAACTACATCTATAGCTCTGTTCTATTTAAGAATTCTATTGGCAGAATAGGTTAAGTCAGAGTGTACAAACATCCAGTAACCGAAAGACTAATATTTAAACATAGAACAATAAAACAAAACTTAAAGAAACTAAATAGCTAGATTCCTAAAAAGGTATTTACCCATTTATCAACTAGGGATTAACAAAATAAAAATAATCATAATTGGGATTATCAAAATATAATAAATCAACTAGATTCCCAGAGGGTTCATCAATCTCTCACTTTTTGATAATCACAAATTATGCCAAGAAAATTGAAATAGTATTAGAAGAAAAAGTGGAAAAGAAATTATCATCAGAGGAAAAGGTTCTTTTGTTTTTTTCAGAACAAAACTTCCATATTCCTCCCCCTGGCAAGGCTTAGTTCCTCAAGTCTCAGTTTCTCATTCCCTTTGTGTGTGTCTCCCCCTTTTTTAACTCTTAGGTCTCATTTCTTATTTTCTCTCATTTTCTCATTTTATCATTTTCTCCCCCTTTGAGATTAACAAAAATAAGGGTAGCAGAGAAAAGATAAAGATTAGCAGAGAATAAATGAAAAAGTAATAGAAACGCAGTAAAGTAGAGAATGAAGATGAATTTCATTAATATACAAAAGGTACACTGATAAAATCAGAACAAAAAAATACAAGTGAATCCCATAAAAAAGATCTAGAAACACTCAAGCCTCTTTTGGAACATGTGTCTTTCCCTTAGGATCAGCAGAGGTTTCAGGTGCAGGGTCAGCAGAGGGTTTCAGAATAGCTGAAGGCACAACTGGTGGTTCAGCTATAAAGACTGTACCAGATCTGAAATCGGAGCTCCTCTGAGTGATCATCGGTGTCAAGATCCTGATGGCTTGAACTGTAGTCTATTTAAGAGTACTCCCCGAGGCAGAAGCAGGAAGTGCCGGAGGTACAATCACTGGTCTGGCATCCACATGCAGGAAGGGCAGCAACAGGTTTCTGAAATCCCTTATAATGCTTCCTCCTCTCTCCATTGCAGACACAAAATCATCCCAATTTTCAATGAATTTCCCCAAAGCAGGAGTAAGCTCCCTGAGCTTACTAACCTGTTCTCTGAAGGTATGGGTAACTGGAGGCAACTTCATATTTTCCAGTAAGAGCTTGAAATGGGTGGTCATCTGATGCTTGTTATAAACCTTTTCAAAATAAGAATCCACCTTATTCTTGATTCCCTCTTGAGAAGCAGTAGCTGCCTGCAGGTGATCACGATCAAAACTACTAACATCCCTAGTGGTAGCAAGAATCTGAGTATCTGATGTACCACTGGGACTGGCCTTAGCCAATTCTTCCTGAATAAGAGTGCGGATCTAGTCAAGGTCCATACTTGTGCTAGATGAGGGAAGAGGTTTCATTGAAAAGGCCACTGTCTCCTTGAAGGATTGAGTCAGACTACTAACTACCTTCTGAACAAGTTCATCCTAGCTGGTAAGATGTTCTTTGACTGACTTATTAAAGGCCTCAAAAACTTCCTCAATTTTTTTGACCACTTCTTTGATATATCGAATGTTAGAGTTTACTTGATTTTGAGAGCTATTCATGGTAGTTAGAGAAGCAATCGATTGTCTCAAAGCAACTACAGCTCCTGTCTAACTCTCAATCTGAGTGTGGAACACTTTAAGTTCATCCCTCATTTCTTTCACAGGACTGGATACACCATATCCAATGGATAACTCAAGGGATTGCTCCATGCTTTTCGTCTCTTCAACTATACTTTTCTTCATTTCTGCCACTGATTCCCTTATTGCTTCTTTCAATTCAGCATTTAAGGACTCAAGGTCCTCCTTGGTTGCCACATTTTCAGCCACAGTGGGTAAGGTAACTGATTCCTTTTGGGGTTGGTCTTCCTCATCCGAATATCCATAAGAAATTCCAAGAATCATATATCCGGGATCTGATTTCCAACCTTCAATGTCATGTAGCACTGATACTGAGCCAAGATTCTCCCCCTCACTTGGAACATTCTCCTGAGGTATCTCTTCCAACTGTTCTTCCTAAGGTAATTCTGCAATTTCCACTACAACTGCAGCAGATTCAATAGCCATTTGTTTTGTGTCATTAATGACTCTCCCATCAACAGGGGCTGCTGCTATGTCTTCCTGATCAGGCACTGTCCTGACTATACTGACTATTAGAGGACTCAAACTGAGCTCTTTTTCAACATTTTCCTCATCATCTGCTTCACCATCTGCCTCCTTTTATCCATTAACATCAAGATCAGATTCGGTTGCCTCATCCTCCTTAGAGGTGTCTTTGACAACATACTGTCATGATTTTTCTCCTTCTTCTGTAGTGTCTGTATCATTGTCTTTCAAGATAGTTTCTCTCTTTGGTAGTTCTTTTGGAGGGCTACCTGCTCCATAAGAGATAACTTGATGCACATGACTAGGGGGTAAGTCTGGGTCTCATCCTTCTTCTACTGATGTCTCTTCCTCCTCATCTTCATCATCACTGTAGACCGGTTCTGGCTCATCTGGTCGAAGACCAGGATCTCTCACATCCTTTGGTCTAGACGAATGATCCACAGGAGTGAACTTGTCATAATGTTTTCTATCATCATTCACCCATGATTTTCTCCAAGGATTCCAACTGACCTTCATGTATTTATAGACAGTCCTGGTGATGCAGAAGTTATCCTTAACTGCTATAATTTCATCCTGAGGTCCAGCAACCTCTTTCACTTTTAGCATCACAGAAATTATCTTTGAGAAAAACAGTGCATTTGATTTGGACTTCGGTCTAGTCATCTCTTCAATCTGAATCATAATTAATCTACATAGATTGATTCTCACACTGTGCTTTAGCAAATATAACAGATATATGTCTTGGAATCTCAAATTAACAAAATCTCCTCTTCTAGGACTAATAACATGCTGAATAAATTTAAACAACAGCTTATCTTCTCCTACCATCTCTACAGCAATCACCGTTCTAGGGGTCCCATTCCCTGTAAGCTCCAAAAAAGCATCTTCATATTGAAACACATAACTGGTCGAAGGTACAGACTTATAGTATAATTCAAAATCTCCTTCATGTGGAACCCTTAATTTCCTAGCCCATTCCACTGAATTAAAAGATACTTCCTGACCATTTACCAAAGATATCATTCTGTTTTCTTCTTCAGTCTCCTCAAAACGAACGAATTCATAGAATTGTTTCACCGGTCCTGGATAATAAGGTCCGTTGTTGTTCGCGAAGCACTCAGTCCAACCTTGTTCTGCTAAAACTTTAAGAACCAAGGACTTGCTCACCATGAGCCATTCTACACACACCTCTTTCTCAATGAAAATTTCTCGCTTTGAGAGATGCAGGTTTATTGGATTCCTTCGAGCTATACTTCCACTTCCACTTCCACTGGTACTAGCATTCGTTACTTTCTGTCTTTTCGATTGTGGCTCATCACTCCCATCTGTGACTTGGGGTCTCTTGACGCAGGCCATTATAGATTCGAGGTTTAGGGTTTTGCGGCTTGAGAGGGTTAGGTTGGAGGGATTCGAACAGACGAGTTCGCGGTGAGATTGAGTGAAATCTAGACTCGGTTTAATATCATTTAGGATCCACAAATAAAATAAATCATAGATAAAAAAATTCGATTTCTCGGCTTTAAAGAAGTTTAAAATAGCGCGATATATACCAATAAAGTCTCCTAACGGTGAGGTCTTCTAATGGCGAGGATTCTCTAACGGTGAGGATTCTCTAACGGTGAGGTTTCTCTACCAGTGAGGTTTCTAACGGTGATGTTTCTAACGTTGAGGATTCTCTAACGGTTTAAGGGTAATTTACCATTCCTAATTCGTGTCTAATGAAACTTAATCTTTCTAAACTTAAAGGCTCAGTGAGAATGTTAGCTAATTGAAGTTTAGTGCCTATAAATTCAAGTGTTATGTCACCTCTTTGATAATGATCTCTTAAAAAGTGGTGTCTAACATCAATGTGTTTGGTTCTAGAGTGAGACACAGGATTCTTAGAGATTTTGATCGCACTAGTGTTGTCACACTTGATTGAAACATATTTAAAATTAAATCCATAGTCCAGTAAAGTGTGTTTCATCCACAGAATCTGTGCACAGCAACTACCAGCAGCTATATACTCTGCTTCAGCAGTAGACAATGCAATTAAGTTCTGTTTCTTACTACACCATGATACTAGGGACTTTCCAAGTAAATGACATGTTCCAGAAGTTCTTTTTCTATCTAACTTGCATCCAGCAAAGTCAGAATCCGAATAACTTATTAAATCAAATGATTTTCCTTTTGGGTAAAGCAATCCCAAATTAGGAGTATTTTTTAGATATTTGAAAATCTTTTTAACAACAAGTAAGTGTGACTCTTTAGGGTTAGCTTGAAATCTAGAACACATAAATACACTGAACCTAATATCAGGTCGACTAGCAGTAAGATAACGTAAACTCCCAATCATACCTCTATAATTAGTTCGATCAACTGGTTTACCAGTTTCATCAATATCTAATTTACAGGTGGTACTCATAGGTGTATCACTTCCCTTAATACTATCTAACCCAAAACGTTTTAATAAATCCTTAGTATATTTACTTTGATTCAGAATAATGCCATCTTTTATTTGAAAAATTTGAAAAATAAGAAAACACTTAAGCTCTCCCATTAAGCTCATTTCAAACTCATTTTGCATAATATTTGAAAAATCAGTACATAATGAATTTTTAGAAGATCCAAAAATAATATCATCAACATAGATTTGTACTATTAAAACATCTTTTGAAATACTTTTTATAAAAAGAGTGGGATCAACAATTCCTTTTGAAAATACTTTTGAAATAAGAAAATTTGTAAGTCTTTCATACCAAGCTCTTACAGCTTGTTATAAACCATATAAAGCTTTAGAAAGTTTAAAAACATGATTTTGAAAGTGAGGATTTGAAAATCTAGGTGGCTGTTCTACAAAAACATTTTCAACAACAAAACCATTTAGAAAAGCACTTTTCACATCTATTTGATATAACATGAAATTCATATGTGATGAAAAAGAAAGTAAGATCCTAATAGCCTCTAATCTAGCTATAGGAGAAAAGGATTCATCATAGTCAATTCCTTCTTCTTGATTTTAACCTTGTGTAACTAGCCTAGCTTTGTTTCTAATGATGTTTCCAGATTCATCAACTTTGTTTCTAAACACCCATTTTGTGCCTATGGTTATAGCATCCTTAGGTCTTTCTACTAATTTCCAGACTTTGTTTCTTTCAAATTGATTTATTTATTCTTTCATATCCATTACCCAAAATTCATCATTGATAGAATCATTGATATTTTTAGGTTCTAACTGTGAAAGAAAAGCTTGATGTTCAACCTGATTTCTTAGAGAAGCTCTAGTCTATGTTCCTATATCTAAATTACTTACAATAGTATATAACTGATGGTTATTTAGAATCCTAGTTGGTCTATAAATGGTAGGACTCGAGATTTCAGGTTCATCTCCTGGTTGAGGTTCAACATAAGCAGGTTCTGGAAAATTTCCAGAACTGGATGTTTTAATTATTTGTCCACTGTCTTTATCATTAAGGTTCAAAACATATAGATCATCTTCAATATTTTCAAGAGAGGTCTTAGGTTCATGTGGATCAGTTTCGTCAAATTTGATGTGAACATATTCTTCCACACACTTGGTTATCTTATTGAAAACTCTATAGGATTTACTATAAATAGAGTAACATAGGAAAATTCCTTCATCACTCTTTGGTGCAAACTTGTCAAGATTATCTTTAGTATAAAGAATATATACTTTGCAACCAAAAACTCTGAAGTAGTTAACATTAGGTTTCCTATGGTTCCACAAATCATAAGGAGTTTTCTTAAGAATAGGCTAATTAAGACTATATTGATAATGTAACAAGCTGTATTTACAGCATCAGCCCAAAAATAAACAGGTAGGTCATACTCATTTAGCATTGTTCTCGAAATTTCCTGAAGGGTTCTATTCCTTCTTTCTACTACACCATTCTGTTGAGGTGTCCTAGGGGAAGAGAAATTGTGAATATATCCACTGTGTGAGCAGTAGGATTCAAACTCATGATTTTCAAACTCACGACCATGATCACTTCTCAATGTTTTGATCTTAAGTCCACTAAGATTTTCTACAGACTTGGAATATTTAACAAATTAAGAACAAGCTTCAGTTTTGTGACCTAGAAAATATACCCAAGTATATCTAGAAAATTCATCTACAAGAACATAGACATAGTGCTTCCCATTTAAACTAGAAACTCTGGAAGGTCTAAATAAATCGATGTGAACCAACTCGAGAGGTTGAGAAGTTGACACTTCTTTCATTGATTTAAAAGAATCTTTATGTTGCTTTCCCTTTTGACAGGGATTACAAACTTTATCTGCTGGAAATTCAAGTTTGGGTAGGTATATAACTATGTTCTTCCTAGCATGTTTTCTAAGTGAGTGTACATTGTAGTGTCCCAATCTTCTGTGCCAAAGCCAAGAATCTTTTTGATAATCATTTAAACACGTAATATTCTACTTAGCTAAATAATTGAAATGAACAGCATAAACATTTTCATTTCTTAAAGCAGAAAACACTAAAACATTTTTCGAATTAAAAACATTACAAGAATCATTTTCAAATTTACCATAAAAAACATCATCACATAACTGATAAATACTTGACAAATTATATTTAAGTCCATCAACAAATAAAACATTAGAAATTAATACTGAGTCAGTGTTACCAATATAGCCTAAGCTGTTGATTTTCCCTTTTGAATTATCACCAAAAGTGACAAAACCTCCATCAACTCTGACTAAGCTTTTAAAGCATGAGAATTCTCCTGACATATGTCTTGAACATCCACTGTCCAAGTACCAGGTCTTCCTACAGGAGCTCTTTAAATAGGTTCCCTACAAAACATATTTAGATAGGAAATGATTTTGGTACCCAGATCTTCTTGGGTCCAGACAGGTTAGCCAACAAAAATTTAGGTATCCAAATTTGTCTTATGGGTCTCATAAAACAAATGTAGAATCAAAATATTTTGAAAGGTAAACCTTATTAGATACGTAAATATGCATATAACTAGTTTAAGTATATACATGTCCAGAACTAGAACTAGTAGTATTCTGTCCAGATTTAGGAATGAATCTAGTTTTGGTAATTTTCCTTTGTCCAGGTTGGTATCCTATACCAGTAGTGTATCTAGGTGCTATTTTCTTACCTAGAATTTGAGTAAGAGTATCTTTTCCATTGGTAAATTTCTCTAAGTCTTTCTTGAGTTTATCATTATATAATTTTAGTTCAGTGTTTTATTTAAGAAACTGATCATTCTTTTCCATTTCAATATCAAGATCAGATTTCTGTTTAACAGTTAAAGCATACTGTTTCATTAAACCTTTGTATTTGTCTTTCATCTCATTACAGGTTTCTTTTAACATATCACAATATTCAAACAGTTCAGATTTTGACATGTTTTCTGAGTCAGAATCATCTCCAGAATAATATGAATTTAAAGCAGGAGTTTCAGCTGTTACCTAAGATGTGTTTGTCAAAAAACACATGTTTGCCTTATTTCTGTGTTCAGTTTCAGAAATTTCAGATTCACTGGAGCTATCCTCAGAAGCACTCTCAGTAGCCTTCATGGATTTCTTATAATTATTGTCCTTGTATTCATACTTCTTCTTGTACTTCATCTTTGGACAGTCCGATTTTATGTGTCCTTTCCTTTTGCACTCATAGCAGACAACTTCATCTGATTTTTCAGATTTCATCCAATCCTTTTTCCAATGACCCTTGCTGTCGTACTTTCTTTTGTAATTTGATTTTCTGAAAAACTTATTCTTCCTATAGAACTTCTTAAACCTTCTGGAAATGTGAGCCATCTCAGCATCACTATCAGAAGCACTTTCACTTTCTTCACAGCTTGAACTCTCTTTTATAGGTTTAAGTTTATCCTTATCCTTGTTCTTTGAAGTTGAATATTTGAAAGCAACATACTTCCTTCTTGGATCATCATCTTATTCTTTGTTCACCTTGAGTTCTTCTTCATACATCATCAACTTGCAAATTAATTCCTTGACTGGCAGTTCACCAATATCACATGACTCTCTAATTGAGACAGAAGTTCCTCTCCATCTTTCAGGTAGGAATCTTAGTATTCTCATGATCTGTTCCCTTGATGGAACATCCTTTCCCAACTAAGTCATTGTGTTGAAAATTTCATTAAACCTGAGATACATATCAGAAATGGGTTCATCAGGCTTCCTCTAAAAATTATCATACATAATATTATAAGTGTTCAATCTCATTTCCTTAAAATTAGTTGTTCCTTCATGAGAAACGGCTAAGGTATCCCAAATTTCCTAAGCAGTTTTACAGGCAGATATTATATTAAATTCCTCATCTTCTAAAGAACAATACAGAGCATTCATGGATTTACAATTATTATTGTAGGCTGTCTTAGTAGCTTTATTCCAAGTAGATCTAACAGTAGTAGGAATTTTATATTCCGATTCTATAGCAGTCCAAATATCAAAACCCATGCTCTCTAAATGAATTTTCATCTTGATTTTCCACTGAGCATAGTTTGTGCCATTGAAAAATGGTTGTCTATTGGTAGCAACACCTTCAAGTCTATTATCCATGATAGCTTAGTTAAAGAAATGATTTTAAAGAGATAAAAATTTAGAAATAACAGAAATTTTAAGAACTTTAAAATACAACTAAGATCACAGTTGAAAAACAGAGTACAAAATATTTTAAACAATCCTTTGATACCAAATGTTGGTCAGAGTGGACACTAAAGAGGGGGGTGAATTGAGTTCCAATTAAAATTTCTGTTTTAAAAACTTTGTCTTAAAATCCCCCAAATAAAATACTGAATTAAACTGTAGTGAATTTATATCAAAGTAAAGGTTCTGTTAGGTTCTCAAAGGATTGATTATTTCCTCAGTTAATGAAATAAGAAGAATTGATTAACTTTTGAAACTAACTTACTCATTTACAACTAATATAAACACTTGCCAGTTTAATTATCAAAGTGACATTAAAACAGTTTTGGTTTTAAAGTAATTAGCAGCAGAATAAAAAAACATTGAAAGATATAGCACAACAGATATAACCAAGAGGTTCAGTCTCAAGCTGAGACTTATTCCTCTCAAAACATTATATAAAAGTGATCCACACCCTGGATCGGGGATTACAATAGTATGCAACTGTCCAGGTCCAAGACCTCTACCACTGTTATTTGTGGGAAACAGAACAACAACAACCAGCTGTCCAGGTCACACACGACCTCTACCACTATCCCAGTGGGAAATAAAAGATGAAGGAGTTTGGGTGAGGAATTATAGATCCTCCAGTTAACGCACATGAGACAGTGTGTGTGTTAAATATAGCAGATAACACACACTGCTTGAAATGTAAAATAATGAATCACAGAGCAGAGATGTAGAGTTTATAAATGGATCTAGTGATTGCAGTGAAGCTCTAGACTCCTTTGGATTGATTAGAATTGGTTCTAAGTCCTCTTCTGGTTTGTGTCTGGAAAACATAGTGTCGTCTGCTTCAATGACTTCCAGGTGTAGAGATAGTCGATGAAGCTTTTGAGTTTATGTTCTCGTTTTCGTTCTTAGCTCTTCTCTGATATGCAGAAATGTGTGTGAGCTTCTAGTAAGTTCAGTCGTCTCTTTTCATTCTCACTTGGTTGTTCTTCCAGAACACCCGTGGTATGTATGTCTCTATGTATTTGTCTATTCATTCATCTCTATTTGCAGTAGCACATCCTTCATTTATTTAAAGCATGAGCTCTGGCAAAAGATGATTTAGTTTTTATAGGTACACGGTATGGTTCCCTGACATCCAACAACACACATTAAATAAATGTCAATGAATTAAGATATACCTGATATGACCGTTGGTTAAATTAAATAATGATAAATAAATTAAACCACCACCGGGTTCTGTCTCTGGAACGGTAGCTTTGGATATCAGTAGCCTTGTGTATTGGTAGGTCTGAGTATCGGTAGCTTCTTGTGTAACGGTAGCCTTTCCATCGGTAAATATTCTATCGGTAGACTTCATTTGTAATGATAAGCTTTCTGTCGATCTACTTGATTGCATTGATAGCGGTAGACTTTCTTGTATTGGTGGGATTTCGCATATCGGTAGGCTTTGCATAACGGTGACCTTTCCGCGTCGGTAGACTTGAATAACGGTGACCTTCAAGTATCGGTAGGCTTTGATGTAACTGTAGACTTCAACATATCGGTAGCTCTATATTGGTAGCTGTTGACTTCGATGTAGTGGTAGACTTGAGTACCGATGAGCTTGTAACTGTAACTCTATCGGTGGACTTGTTCTGTATCAGTAGCTAGTCCGTAACGGTAGCTACTGTCTCTAACAACAGCTCTTATCTGTAACGGTGGACTTTAATGTAATGGTGACTAGTCTGTATTGGTAGCTCTCACATAGCGGTAGACTTAACTGTATCAGTAGCTCTATTCTGTTTAAGCATTCTATTGTCAGAATAGGTTCAGTCAGAGTGTACAAACATCCAGTAACCGAAAGACTAATATTTAAACATAGAACAATAGAACAATACTTAAAGAAACAAAATAGCTATATTCCTAAAATAGTATTTAACCATTTATCAACTAGGGATTAACAAAATACAAATAATCATAATTGGGATTATCAAAATATAATAAAGCAACTAGATTCCCAGAGGGTTCAACAATTGATATTAAAGACACCTACTGAGGAGCCTAAGAGTATACATTAATTATGATCTCTATTCGTAATACTAGTTTAAAAACATCCCACTACGCTTTTTTTAAAACCATAAAAATGAAAGAATGAAACATGATGTCTTTCCTGTAAGTAATATATGTTGTAGGAAATCTTGAGAAGCCTATAAAATTATGTGGCCAGTTCTTGTGCCAAAAGATAATATCCCCTATTCATATGATCCAATGCTCATGATTTTCAAGTAGTGGGAGATGAGATTGAGAACAACACCACAAGTCCATATAATTCCCATTCCATAGACCCTGTAGTCGTATATACCTAGATTTGGTGATTCTTCCACCAAAATAACGTCCCTCAATAAACTCCCATGCTAGTTTCCCATGAAGGGATCACATTGTATCTCTTAAGATCTTGATGTTAATATAACATTCATTAAAGAGTTTAGAAAGCCTTCCCCATGAGGCCTAGTGGTTCCTACCCTCAGAATAAGTATACCCAGAAGAGATCATCCAATATATTTTCAATGTAAATTATGATGGAGTAGGGTACTTTAAGAACATTCATCATGTGAATTAGAATGGAATAAATAATGTTGTTCACTGGAATTATCCTACATCTGAAAGAGAGAAAATTACTCTTCTAGTTATTAATGCAGGGAGTTAATAAATTTGACCAGCTTATTAAAATGATTAATGTGAAGCCTTATGTTTGATATAGGAACACCCAAATACTCCATTGGAAAATATATAAGCATTATTCCCAAAATGGACACCATGGAAAACACCCTAGAGCTTTGAAGGACCCCATAACACCTTGAGAGTGGAGGGGCGAATCAGGGTGTCAACTTTTTCTTCAAAAGTGGTAGATTGTACTCCCATGTTGGTAGGAACCTATTAAACATGTATAATGAGAATGAGTAGTAAATGAACAATCAGATGAAATGATCCAACACATCAATTTTACTTGGTTCACCACTTAGGGCTCTTCTAAGTATCATATGATGACATTGTTTTAGCCATACCTAAATCCACTAAACATCACTAGTTTTTGAGTAAAAAAGTTAAGAGAAATCCACTTTACGTTTGGGGAAATTCCTTTACAATATTTTAGGGATAACTCATTTCATTCCTAATAAAACATCTGTCGACTCCCCCTAACTCACTACTTGGGAGGAATCCACTCACAGTTTATAGACTTGTGGGTCCCTTCATCTTCATTGGATCACACATCTTCAACTATAGATAAATTCTTCGATGAATTCCTACTTTTACCCATAGTTGTAATGCACTTTTCCACACACTGATAGTTTGAAAATTGTTCCTCTATAAACTTTCCTACTTCCTCTATGAATAGAATTTCTTCCTTTATGAACTATGTTGCACCACATAGAACATGTGATTCATGGACCTCTTCTCCTTTGTGGACTACCTCCACTTTCATTGAATGTATCTTCTTCTATGTATTTCATCCGTGTACCACCTCCACATATCGCATTTGTGAACCGCATCTGCGTAACGCATTAATGAACCTTGTCCGCATACAACCTTCATGAACCATGTCCATATACTTACACATCTTTATAGTGAATTATTTCTTCTGTAGACTACTTCACCCTTCATGGAATACTCTCTTGTGAACCTCTTCCCCTTTTTGGATTCCCCAAAAAATATTTATGAAATAGAAGAATTTATTCTTGGATAGAAGATGTTTTATAATCAAAAAACATGTTGCATAATGATGGGATCATAGGTCCTTATATAGGAAAAATAGATCCAAAAATCTTGCTACAACAAATCACCCAAAACATTGATATAGTACAACCACCACATACTGTGCTCCTTCCAAAAACTATTATTCCTATTATGGTCAGCATAGTGCCTTTTCTACATACCGAAGGATTTCATCCATGAACTTAAACTCTTTTTGGATCCAAAAAACTCCACCTCCTTTCTACAAATGAGAATCCATCACATGAACTATTTTCTTTCCACCAACTACAAACATCATGAAAACCATTTTAATCCCGCAAACCGCTTCCCCTATATGGTCTATGTACTATGATTCGTAGTCTTCATAGAATTTATATACAGAAATCCCATTTAGTGTATAGTATTTTTTATCCATGAACTATGATTCGTGGTACACATAATATTATCTCCTACACAGAAATCATTCCTTTTCCAAAAAAACTCCCGGTTTTGAGGACCAAAAAGCTAAAAAAACTAGGAAATGACGCCTCCTTCAATAGAATTTTTAGGTTGAAATACAAGATCCCATTCCTTGAAAACACCCTAATCATACATTCGAGGATTTTCAACAAACAAAAACCACAATCAATTTCTACAAAACAATATCCCTAATTCCAACATTCTTGAACACCTCCTGATTATGAAAACGCTGCTCTTTTCTTTATTCACAATCTAGACACTCCATCTACCATAGTAGTTAAGAAAGTTGTTGAAGCCTTAGATTGATTTTTTTCCATTAATAAAAAAGTCAGTATCATCTGTGAACATCAAATGATAATTTCCATTGAAATGTGATCTGCACTTGAAATACATAACAGAATCATCAAGGATTATCTTATTAATATATCTTCTTAGAGATTCCTGAGTAAGAACAATTTGGCATAGTGACAATGGGTCAACCTATCTAATACCCCTAATGGAATTGAAAAAATCACACCGTTTTCCCATGAAAGAGTATGAAAACCATGATGTGTAGAAACATATAAAAATACTGTCAATACTTAGAAAAAATAACCCCTTGAAATCCAAGACCATTAGAATGATATACCATTCAAGATAATAATATTATTTATCCATGTAAAACTTTATTGAAATATTTGAGCTGGTGACCTTCAAATCTAGATCATTGATCATCTCTTAGGCTAATCCAACAACACCCTGGATAATCCTTCCCTTAAAAAATGATTCTCGTCAGATATCCATATGGGTAAGTTATTAGCCAATACTTTGTTGATGGAATATCTAAAACCTTATATGAGAAGTTACAAATACTAATAGTCAAGTACTACTTCAGAGAGGACATATTTCTAATTTTAGGAATAAAAACCAAAGTTATTTCACTCACCACATGAGGAATTAATCCCCACTGAAATAAATTTAGTGCAACATAAACATGGTTGGACTTATAAGGCTCCCAAGAAATAATAATAAAAGAACCTAGAAAACTGTCAGGGCTGGGAGAACTATCAAGATTTAGTGCAACCACATCTTCGTGGATCTCTTTCTCGATTGATATCACCACCAAAAAGGTTTGTTGAGAATTTAATTGATATTCACTATAGGGAAATATGAATGGGACTATGAATGAACACCTGTATATACACACCCAACAAATATTATTAGGTCATCACATTCTCTTTATGAAATAATATAATGGACATATTTTCTAATTACATAAAGGTATTCGGTTAAGAAGCATAAGAGAACATAAATTAAATTAATGTAGATAAAAATTAAAGTATCATAAGTTATAATGATGGTTTCATTGGATAATATATCTTAGAATTATTCTTTAACATTAATATGAACATTTACCATTATTTTATTGGAATATATTTTTCGTTTTTGTATTTTATGGAAACATGATCAAGAAAATGATAGCAAGAAAGGTATGTATATAGAAACCACTATATCTTAAAACTGAAAAATGGAGAATACTTAAAGGGATAAGAATCTTGGTATATGCCTATTATAATAGAACATTTGAGTTTTCTAGTCTTACTAAAGGCTGTGAGGGTAAAATAATAATAGAAAATAAATATTCATAGTCTTAGAGATTTTCATTAGTAAGGGATATTTATCGATGATATTCGGGTGTATAATGAAAGTTGTGGGGAATATGTGAGAAATCTAAGGATTGTTATTGAATAGTATTTATTTAAAGTTTTTAAACATATATTAAATGGTATCATTAACCTTGAAAATTTATTTTAGTATAAGGTTATATTATTGGGGATAATTCTCGGAGAATACCTGGATGAGGTGTGGACAACTCTTAGGTTTAATATATTCATTTTGTTGATGTAATTAATGGGTTATTTATTTTTTAAAAAATTATTTAGATAGTATTGATAGCCATGGAAATGATTATTGATTGAATGAAAAATTTATCCATGATATATTTAGAGTAGTTTAAATAATTTTTGGGTTAATGATATATATAGACTAGTGTGTGACTATATGAACCAATGGTAAATAATTTTTTTGGTGAATAATAAGTGTTAGTTTCTATAGGAATATATGATTTTTATATTGATTAATTTATTTTAGATTAAAAATATTTTATAAAAGGTTTAACACCCCAAGCTTCCACGATACGTTTCCCTTTGAATAATATAACAACTTGCATTGTATGCAACTTCGAGATTCTAATACATTGCGACCAATCAAACTAGCCATTATGAATATTAATACCCTCATTTTTGAGATTTTATAAATTTTATCTTTCAAAATGGATTTCATTTTGGGATTCAGAATATCGAAATTAGCATAGGGCGAATTTTTGGTATTTTTTCTGAAAACATGCAATTTTTGATAAATAGTGAAAAACACTGAGTTAGTGTTTAAAATCGAATTTTTATTTAAATAATTTTTCATTTTATTTAAATTTATAATAGGTCAAAATAGATACATAATACCTATATAATTTCAATGTAATTTGTTGAAGTCATTTTATAATAATTTTAGATATATAAAAATTTTATTGAACTTTTTAAGTGTCTTTTACCCACATCCTATGAGCATTTGAAAATTTGAATAAACCATAATTTTACTTCTTATATGAATTGAATTTTAAAAATCTTAGAGACATGTTTGATATCAGTCGGTAAAATGTGGTTCAATAAGATAAAAATAATTTTTGGTGAATAGTAACTTTTGACTTTTATTAACAACGGTTAAAAGTAAATAGGGTAATTAAGGGGAAAATGATATTATTATTATCCTAAAACATGTCCATATTCTATTAGATAAGTGTAATTCAACAAAAAACCCATTGGAATAAAATATGATCCTTTAGGTCCACCTAGATTAGATTAGGACATTTATTATTATTTAATTCAAAGAAGAGTTAAAAGTGTTAAATTCAAAGTCTAATAACTAAAGAATTTTTAATATAAGGTTAAACATACGATAAATTAGACTATAAATATTAATTAGAAAGATAAAAATATTTCCTAAATAATGGTATTTTATTTATATTTTTAATACATTAAATATTTTAATTTATTTATGAAACAATGATGATACAGTAATTACTGTATTAATGAAAGATTAAAATATTTGATATTATAAATATCCAAATAATTGTAATTTGAGACTTTTTTTGAATAATACTAATTTTATAGGTTAATAGGTCATATTAGAGTTGGTTAGATGAATTTTTTTCTATGTAATAATTCTGTTATGAATTTAGAAAAAACAAAATACCAAATAGTGTCAAAATTGACATAAAAGTGTTTTTAAAACAAATATTATATTATTAATTGATATTCTCTTCCTAAAAATCTATGTTTTGGACAAAAGAAATATATATGGATAGGTGTGTCATTAATTAACCACATGGGGTTCTCTTGGAACTATATTATATGTTTATTAACCATATAATGTAAAAATACAAAGAGACATGGTAAATGCCAAACTATTTAACTAGGGACCCAAACCAGTATAAAACCAATTGGTTGAGTGGTTTTAGACCTATCCCCACCTTATCCTTTAAAATATTCATTTAGGAGATATTATAAACCAAAAATGTTTTTATTATAAAATAATATTTCTATCTTTTCCTAAGGTACCCCTCACCCCTCTTATAAAAGGGCACTCACACTTCTCTTTAATTCACACCTTCAAAGCCATTTAGACTAGCCAACCTCTACCCCAATACCATATAAAACTTCCTCCCTTCATCTTAGAGGACTTCCTTTATCCATAAATACAACCTAAGGATCCCTTTTGATCAAATCAAAAGGAAGAACCCGAAGAAGAGGTAAATATTTCATCACCACTTTCAAGTTCCTTTCTTTTTACACTTCCCCTTTCTTTGTTATTTCCATTATAAAATAATAAATCCAGTATCTTATATATTCTATGATGTTACTATAAATATTTTACAACCATATTCATTATTCTATCCATCCTTTTAATGGAATGTCACCATACGTGCGTACGTACGGCTTACCGTCTCCACGCTGTGGTGTAATTGTTATTCAATACATTATTTTTTGGATGGGTATAATAATGTTGTGTAATTGATGTAAATAATAAATATAACATGATAATGATTATGTATATATTATATAACATCCAATTTTATATTATTTTAATATCAAAAGAATGATATTTCCATTCGTGCGTACGTACGGATTACCGTCTCCACAAACGCGATGTGATTCATTCCACATCATATCCATTCAAAACTAATTTTCATTTGATGATTAAAAATAATGTTTAGGGACCTGATATAATTCTGGATATGAATATGATACATCCCATCCATAACAAATATGACTCACATAACAAATAATATAGGGGAAAATGAATCCGTTAAAACCCGAAATGACAATAATACTAAGATATTATTAACAAAGTAATGTTAAAAGATCATATATGATATCATATTAATGTATATGATACTTTTATACTTTAATAAAAATTATTTCACCATTATACATGAGGTTAACTGTCACACCCATGACTTTTTTAAATTCATTTTTCATTTAATTTCTATTCCTGATTTGTTTTGGGGGTTTACCACTCATTTTGGTGAAATGGTGGGATTTGAAAATATGGTCCAGACCGTGATCCCACTTCTAGATTTAAAAAAAAAATTATTTCTTTAATAACTCCTTAGTTTTCAACCTATTTCACCCATTAAACTTCCAAAATGACCTTTATTTTACTATTAAAACAACCGAAGAAATTTGGGCCCCAGAAAATTCATTAGAATCTTGGATTTGGGTGATCAAATTAGGTATTGGGCCAACCTGAACGCTCATTTCCAGTTTTAAAATTCTTTTTTATTTATTTCACAAAATATTAATTTTTTATTTTTTTCGGTGGTTCTAACTCTCACATGCTCCCACTATACTAAAAAGCACCCCCGACTTCGTTTCCCTTTCTTTGGAGATAATATCAGTCCAGAAGTAGGGCTGAGCTTCTCAGGTTGCTAAAATCATCCATATTTCTCAAGTAAGTGACTATCCTTCTATTTTCCTTCCTTTTTCTTAAGCTTTATCCATTTTTTCATGAATCCTCAAATTTCCAGATTCTAGGTCTTCGTACCTAGGGATTAATTTTGAGTTTTGTTGTCCAATACTCTAGTTTTAGGTTTGATCTCACTCCATTGTGGTGCGGTGGTGGTGCGATTGAAGTTCCGCACTAGGATTTGTGGTTCTTGACTGTTTTGGTAGGTGATTCCATTTTGCATGCAATTTTTTTTAATTATCTTGCAATTTTAATGGTATTTTAATGTTTATTCCATTTAAATTTTTCTGCAACAATTGGTTTTAGTTGCATTTATAAAGCAAATGAATTTTAAGTTCTAATTTTTGGTGAAATTGTGCGGTTTTCATCCAAATATTTTATTAGTTCATTTGGGGCTGACCAATAATTACTTAGTTGATTTTATTGAACTGTATTAGGACTGGAAATCATGTTTTGAATGTTTATTATTTTTGTTTGTTGCTGAGAAAGTTTGTTTAAATTGTTTTTAGAAAGAAAATGGGCTTTAAGTGCCATGTTTGTGTGAAAAAGGGTTTTTTTTAAAAGATATAACTTATTGGTTCACATGGGGCTTCCCCAAAACTGAATTGTTGATTTCATTAAAGGTTATTGAGCTGCCATTTTTTTGGTGACTTAAAAGTGTGCACATAGTGTTCAAAGTGGAAATTTCTAAGATCTTTGGGTGAAAAAACAATGTGATATTTTGAGAGGTTGTTTTATTGAAAATCAAAATGTTTTGTTGTGTGTTTTAAATGGTATAAAGAGTGTCTAGCTACTGTATTTTTTTGAGACCAGTAGTGGTGTTTTTTATGCAAAAGGATGTGTTCTATTTTCTGAAATTATTTGAGCACAAAAAGGGTAATCCCGGGTACTTAGGTGGGTGAATATGTACTAGTACAGCTAGTGAACCGGATGGGTTGTGTCCCTGTTTCACTGAGAAAATGGATAACTAAAACTCTAAATAAACTATGTGGATGATATTTGGGGACCAATAGGTTATGGGTATGTTCCCAACTAGTGGATCGTGTATGGGAAAGGATTGTGACTTGGATAATTTACACCGAGGTACGAGGTACATAGGGCCCGAAACTATCTAGTTGCCTAGGGGTGTTCCTAGTTTTGGTGCTCATCATATTTGTGGTATTTACCATTGTGTTGGGGTTTTCTAGAATTAATTTACAGTATCCCACATGTCTATTTATATTTTTGAACATTCTGAAAGTTTTAGCTTGAAAATTATTATCAATTGAAAGTTGCATTTCTTGGATTTTATCACTGATTTTATTTGCGTATTAAAATTGCTTGATTTTTCCCATTGTATTGTATTCTATATAGAATAATTGGGTTGTATCCTATTGGTCTTAGGCTCACACCCTCCTTAAACTCCTTGGGTGTAAGTAGGCGTGGTTATGTTCGACTCAGGTAACGAAAAGGCTAAGGGTGATGGCGGTTCAGGGTGTTAGTCCCCATCCTTGGGACGGAGTTGTGGAGATGGTTTGGGGGTGATGAATGTAACAGCCCAAGATTTTATAAAAAAATATTCTTTTTAATTTTATTGTGTTGTACGCTACACCAAAAGGAGCTTGCACAACACACATCCTTGACTTGCCTTGCATTACACGCAATCGCGACCTTCCTCGATAGCGTGTGTAATACGCAATACTGAGTTTCATTAAACAACGATATGCTATTAAAATATTATTAAAACTAGCCGTTATGAATAGTAATAACCACTTTTTAAATTTTAGAAAGTTTAACTCTCAAAATGGACTTCATTTTTGGATTCGTAGTATTGAATTTAGCCTAAGGTGAAATTTTGGTGATTTTCGGATAACTTTCATATTTTGATGAATAGTGAAAATTACTAAATTATAATTAAAAACAACTTTTTTAATCGAAATAATTAATAGTGATAAATCATTAATTTGAGTGGTTTTAAAGTATATTTAGAATATATTTTTACAATTTAATACAATGTTGGTCATTGGATGTAATTTCACATTTAAACTAGACATAAACAAGTGTCAATCTTTTGATAGATATTGTTTCTTAAAAAACACGCTATTTGTTTTAACAGCGGGATTTAATTATAAAATTAATTAATGCAACTTTTATGTTATGAATTTGGTAAAATAGACTTCATTTTTGAATTCGGAATATGAAATATAGCTTGGGATGAAATTTTGGCATTGTTCTGAAAAACATCAATTTTTGATGAATAGTGAAACTACTAAGTGGTAGGTTAAAAACTGAATTTTGCATAAAACTTAATTTTACCGCTTCTGTGAATGGAATTTCAAAAATCCGAGAGACACGGTTAATATCAAGGACTAAAATGTGGTTCAATGAGATGAAAATAATTTTTTGGTGAATAGTAACTTTTTACTATTTTTGCCGCGGTTAATAGTAAATAGGGTAACTAAGGGTAAATATGATATTACTATTATCCTAACACATGTCATAATTCTATTGGACAAGTGTAATTCGACCAAAAACAACTTAGGAATAAAATATGACCATTTAGGCCCACTTGGATTAGATTAGGACATTTATTATTAATTTATTTAAAGAAAAGTTAAAATAGTTAAAATCAATGTTTAATAAGTAAATCATTTTTAATATGGGGTTATACATAAGATAAATTCGATTGTAAATATTCATTAGAAATCTAAAAAGATTTCCTACATGATGGTATTTTATTTGTAATTTTTAGACATAAAATAATTTATTTTATTTATGACACAACGATGATGCAGTAATTATATTATTAATGAAATATTGACATAATTGATGTTATAAACACCAAAATAAATGTAATTTGAGATTTTTTATGAATTCCACTAATTTTCTAGGTTACTATGATATATTAATGTTGATTTAATCAACTTGGTTCGAACATTTAATTCTGTTATGACTTTCACAAAAATCATATATCAAATAGTGTCAAAATTGACACAAAATAGTTTTTAAATAAAATATTATATTATTAATTTTTATTTTATTCCTAAAAATCTAAGGTTAGGCCAAATGACTTATATAAGGATATATGTATTAATAATAAACAATTTGGGGTTCGTTTGGCTTGATATAGTAAGTTTATTAACCTTATAGTATAAGAACACAAGAAGACACGGTAAAAGTAAAATTATTTAACTTAATGTTAAATCTAAATGATAAGGTTAAAATAGGAACCTAAACTTGTCTAAATTCTATTGGATGAGAGGATTTCGACCCATCCCCACCTTAGCCTCGAAATAAATCAATTTGGAGCTAATTAAAACCGAACTTGACATTATAATAAAATAATATTTTGAGATATTCCTAAGGTGCCCCTCTCCTCCCCTATAAAAGGACACCTCCTCCCCCTCCTCCTCACACCAATTTGAGCACTCAAGATCGGCCAACCCCTGCCAATTTCTCCTCTCCACTTCCCTAGCAACATCCTAGAGGTTCTGGTCTTCCTCAAAGACCAATTTTAGTGCCCTAAGAGGAGGTCTCAAAGAGGCACTTCAAAGAAGAGGTAATTACCGTTACCAGTTCTTTCATCTTTATTTCTTCTTCCACTTCTTCTTCTTAGGTTGTTTCATTATGAAGTAATAACATCAGTATCACTCATATACTGATATGTTATTATAAGTATGAAATAACCCTATTTCACCATCTATCCATCCTACGGAAAAAGAAATCACCGCGCGTGCGTACGTACGGAATACCGTCTCCATGCCGTGGTGTAATCTATTTTCCACCACCACCTTACATGGATGGGTATAATGGTGTAAAGAATAACTATACATAGTTATTACAACATCATATTGATTCTGATATATTGTATAATCCACTCCAATTCAATTCAATATTTATAGAAATGATATCATCGCTCGTACGGAATACCGTCTCCACGACGCGATGAGATTCATTCTCCATGTTAACCATTTAAGAATGATTATAATGTATATATAAGAAATAATAATGAAATATATGACATTATAAAGCTACTGTATTTATGTATATATATACATATGTATGTCATCTACTTACTTCCATTTCAAGACAATAAGGAAAGGAAAACAGCGTTCATGCGTACGTACGGACTACCGTCTCCATGAACGGTGTTTTTCATTTTATTTATCTACCTATTATATATATATATATACTGAATATATATGATATATAAATCATATTTTATATTCTGGAAGTAAGTAAATCATGATATAAGTAATAACGATGTCAAGAACAACAAGTCAAAACACATACGATAAATGAAACGATTTTACCCAAAACGCTTCTTTAACATGGAATTTACAAAAGAACGGGTAATATCATGTCATAAGTGAACCATATATGATATCATAACAATGAATATGATTCTGTAATAAGTCAATAACATGATTTAAATCATTATACAGGAGGTTCGGACACTTACAAAGCAAGTCGGACCTAAGGTAAGGGAAATATCACAATCTCATTTTTATCCGAGATTGTTTATACTTTAGTATTTACTGGGGTGTATTTTATCATAAACATCCATGTTTCCCCAATATGTAATATTTATATCCTTCTACAATAGTTTATATCAAATTTTACCCTTTGGTGAGATTTTAGTAAAAGATATAAAAGGAATCTTTTGGCATTTTTCGTACGAGGTATTTTTTTGACTTTTCCGACAAAAGTACGAAGAATGTTTTTTTTAACTTATACGGCACGAACGGATTTCTACTGTTTTATAAAGCCTTATTTTCATGAAGCTTCCTCTAAAAGATTTCATGACTATTTTAAATAAAATCTCTTTCTTTTAAAATTGCATGATGTTTTGTGAAAAGAAATTGATTTTGAAGAAGAAAGGATATTTTCCTCAAAAATTCAATTCAAGTGTTTTATCAAAATTATTTTCCATATAAGATAATAAAGGGTTCTGTTTCTATCCATATTTTTACATTGATTTGACTATGTTGTGATTATGTTTATGAATTCCTTTATCTTATATGAATGGTTTTATGATGTCATGATTGTTTAAGAATCCCATTTTTATTACATGGGTTATGCAATGATGTATGATTTATGATTTTGTGGCACACATAAGAAAGGATTCATTAAGAGATGGGTGGGACCTATATCTCCCTCCAATGCATTGGGTAATGATTTTATATCTCATGAGATAGACATGGCTGGAATGGTAGGTTATACCGGTTCAGTGAAACAGGACTGAAACGAGGATTACTCGATTCAGAAAGGGACTTTGTCCACTAAGATAGTCTTGGCAATGAGTCTTGACTAACAAGAAATGATTCTCTATGATTATGTGTGTATGCCACAATGAGTAATGTTTTAAGTTATGATTTCATTTTCACTTCTATGATTTATCCCACGTTATGATATTATGAGCTCTTTTGCAGGTTAAGATTTCCAAAAGCTATGTTCTTATGTATATGATGTGATTGATATTTCTTTTGTTTACCCTTACTGAGCATCTGAGCTCACCCTTTTATGTTTTCTTTTCCCCAGGATATAAAGAAAGGTTTTAGGTAAAAAAAAAGGAAGATCTTTGTGGGATATTTTGAAGATCTTTCACCAGGATTAGAAGATTACGTTCCGAGTTTCCAAAGACACTAAACTATTACGGTCCTTGTGTGTGTGTTTTTGTTATGTACTAAGTATTCCGCAAAATTAATGTAATGTTCATGTACGTTAGGCTTCGGGTCTCTACAGTTGGTATCAGAGGAAAGGTTTATTCAACCTTTGGAAACTAGGAAGCAAAAACATTAGTGAGATCCCTAGTGATATTTCTAAGGTATGTCTAGGGATGCCCCTAAGGATAAGTATACGTATAGGATATATTCCTAGAACTACGGTAACGATCTTAGAATTTAACCTAATATGTTAGATATTGAGGGTGCTCCCCCTTTACTATGTTGTCTTCCCTAGCATGATTTCGCCTCTCACGAAATTCTTTTTGTGTTTTAGTTAATGGAGGGAACCAGAAGGAATTCGGTTAACATTGAATCCAATGGACAAATTGGTGACTATGAGCAACAAAATTGTGTAATGCCAAAGATAAAGATATTGTGATTATGCCGAATCAGTCATCGCGATATATGATTAACAAGGTGAAATTTAGTGGTATGACCAATTCATCAAAGAAGAGGAAGATAAACTATTATGCATGTTCGCATGTTGAGGATCATAAAAAAAGGAAGATTGAGATTTCTAAAGAAGGGAAGAAGAACCTTGAGGAATACCTCAAATGGAGGGACCGATGTTATCTGTGTGGAGAAAAGGGTCATAGAGTGACAGATTGTTATGGAGTTCAATGTCTTATTTGTGGAGAACATGGGCATTACCCAACTCAATGCCCTGACCTAAAAAGATACTTCTAAATCAAGGAAGGACTTATTCCAGGACAGTCATTGAAGTGGATGGACTGAAGTGTTTATGTATTGGTATTCAAGAATAATGTTGTTGAGGTACTTTTATGGTGTATTGGAATATTTATGTATTGCTCTAATGTGGTATTCAAAGTGATTGAGATATTTTTGGAAATAAGATGATATGCGCATAATGAAGGGAAAACGAGAAAATTAAATGTTTAACAGTATTCATGAGCTCATGATTGATATAAGGACTAAGTGATATCATGGTTTGAGTATATAGAATTTTGAGGATTTTGGTATGTGGAAAGTGTTAACTTTTAACTGCACTCATGTTTTCACTAAGGTATTCAAGAGAATACACGATTAAGGACTTTGAATGTTTGAAATGTGACCAACAAGACATATCTTATGATATGTGGGGATCAACGACAGTATTAAATCTCTGGTAATCGTTGTCACTATATTATGAGAGTGGACTGCAGTATTATGTATAAGCCTAAAGATTAGACTGGATTATGTTGGACATAAGTTAGTATTGTTTAAGGATATAAGATTTTCAATATTATTGATGGGATGTTATAGTAACGTAGTTTTAGAAAAAAGGACAACCTGCAGGACGGGCGACAGCCCATCGCTTCGGACAAGGCTGTAGGAATCGAACCCACAACCGAAGTGCGACTGGCCTTTATCGCCTACCACTGGCCTACAGGAAGTCCCTGTTTAGTAGAAACTAGTTTTATTATATTAAGCAGTATGATATATGAAGTATAAGTCCATTTTAGGAACTATATATGATTAAACTCACTATAGAATGACTTATGTATATTTAATAACTTTTGATTACCTTTTGTTTGAGACAGATGGAATGACCCGTCATTCTATCACATGATCTGCTAACACTTCACGAATAACAAATTCAACTTCATTTATTTAAGAGATGAACTGGAAATTGTTCAAGGCACGAACAACAGTGATATTGTATCAAAATAAAGTAAGTATTTATTCTAATTCAAATTTTCAACTTTAGGGAAATGATCTTGAAAACCAAAAATGTTTTCCTAGTGATCTTATACCTGATGAATCAGATGGTACCTTAGATCGTCACAAATTTATGGATTTGTGATTACTGGATTTTCCATAGCCATGTTCTCTACCACTCTCCATCAGAACATGATGGTTAGATTTCTCTTCCATATCCATATTTTCACCTATGTGGAAACCCAGTGATTAGTTTATTTGGGTAATCGTTACATTTCATACTTTAGTTTTTAAAGCCAAGTTTTGGTATTCCCTTTTACGATGTGGGTTTCTATTAAAGAAACTTTCAAATAGTAAACCATTTATAACCCCGACGAATTTCGAGGGCGAAATTCATTTTAAGGGGGGTAGAATGTAACAGCCCAAGATTTTATAAAAAAATATTCTTTTTAATTTTATTGTGTTGTACGCTACACCAAAAGGAGCTTGCACAACACACATCCTTGACTTGCCTTGCATTACACGCAATCGCGACCTTCCTCGATAGCGTGTGTAATACGCAATACTGAGTTTCATTAAACAACGATATGCTATTAAAATATTATTAAAACTAGCCGTTATGAATAGTAATAACCACTTTTTAAATTTTAGAAAGTTTAACTCTCAAAATGGACTTCATTTTTGGATTCGTAGTATCGAATTTAGCCTAAGGTGAAATTTTGGTGATTTTCGGATAACTTTCATATTTTGATGAATAGTGAAAATTACTAAATTATAATTAAAAACAACTTTTTTAATCGAAATAATTAATAGTGATAAATCATTAATTTGAGTGGTTTTAAAGTATATTTAGAATATATTTTTACAATTTAATACAATGTTGGTCATTGGATGTAATTTCACATTTAAACTAGACATAAACAAGTGTCAATCTTTTGATAGATATTGTTTCTTAAAAAACACGCTATTTGTTTTAACAGCGGGATTTAATTATAAAATTAATTAATGCAACTTTTATGTTATGAATTTGGTAAAATAGACTTCATTTTTGAATTCGGAATATGAAATATATCTTGGGATGAAATTTTGGCATTGTTCTGAAAAACATCAATTTTTGATGAATAGTGAAACTACTAAGTGGTAGGTTAAAAACTGAATTTTGCATAAAACTTAATTTTACCGCTTCTGTGAATGGAATTTCAAAAATCCGAGAGACACGGTTAATATCAAGGACTAAAATGTGGTTCAATGAGATGAAAATAATTTTTTGGTGAATAGTAACTTTTTACTATTTTTACCGCGGTTAATAGTAAATAGGGTAACTAAGGGTAAATATGATATTACTATAATCCTAACACATGTCCTAATTCTATTGGACAAGTGTAATTCGACCAAAAACAACTTAGGAATAAAATATGACCATTTAGGCCCACTTGGATTAGATTAGGACATTTATTATTAATTTATTTAAAGAAAAGTTAAAATAGTTAAAATCAAAGTTTAATAAGTAAATCATTTTTAATATGGGGTTATACATAAGATAAATTCGATTGTAAATATTCATTAGAAATCTAAAAAGATTTCCTACATGATGGTATTTTATTTGTAATTTTTAGACATAAAATAATTTATTTTATTTATGACACAACGATGATGCAGTAATTATATTATTAATGAAATATTGACATAATTGATGTTATAAACACCAAAATAAATGTAATTTGAGATTTTTTATGAATTCCACTAATTTTCTAGGTTACTATGATATATTAATGTTGATTTAATCAACTTGGTTCGAACAGTTAATTCTCTTATGACTTTCACAAAAATCATATATCAAATAGTGTCAAAATTGACACAAAATAGTTTTTAAATCAAATATTATATTATTAATTTTTATTTTATTCCTAAAAATCTAAGGTTAGGCCAAATGACTTATATAAGGATATATGTATTAATAATAAACAATTTGGGGTTCGTTTGGCTTGATATAGTAAGTTTATTAACCTTATAGTATAAGAACACAAGAAGACACGGTAAAAGTAAAATTATTTAACTTAATGTTAAATCTAAATGATAAGGTTAAAATAGGAACCTAAACTTGTCTAAATTCTATTGGATGAGAGGATTTCGACCCATCCCCACCTTAGCCTCGAAATAAATCAATTTGGAGCTAATTAAAACCGAACTTGACATTATAATAAAATAATATTTTGAGATATTCCTAAGGTGCCCCTCTCCTCCCCTATAAAAGGACACCTCCTCCCCCTCCTCCTCACACCAATTTGAGCACTCAAGATCGGCCAACCCCTGCCAATTTCTCCTCTCCACTTCCCTAGCAACATCCTAGAGGTTCTGGTCTTCCTCAAAGACCAATTTTAGTGCCCTAAGAGGAGGTCTCAAAGAGGCACTTCAAAGAAGAGGTAATTACCGTTACCAATTCTTTCATCTTTATTTCTTCTTCCACTTCTTCTTCTTAGGTTGTTTCATTATGAAGTAATAACATCAGTATCACTCATATACTGATATGTTATTATAAGTATGAAACAACCCTATTTCACCATCTATCCATCCTACGGAAAAAGAAATCACCGCGCGTGCGTACGTACGGAATACCGTCTCCATGCCGTGGTGTAATCTATTTTCCACCACCACCTTACATGGATGGGTATAATGGTGTAAAGAATAACTATACATAGTTATTAAAACATCATATTGATTCTGATATATTGTATAATCCACTCCAATTCAATTCAATATTTATAGAAATGATATCATCGCTCGTACGGAATACCGTCTCCACGACGCGATGAGATTCATTCTCCATGTTAACCATTTAAGAATGATTATAATGTATATATAAGAAATAATAATGAAATATATGACATTATAAAGCTACTGTATTTATGTATATATATACATATGTATGTCATCTACTTACTTCCATTTCAAGACAATAAGGAAAGGAAAACAGCGTTCATGCGTACGTACGGACTACCGTCTCCATGAACAGTGTTTTTCATTTTATTTATCTACCTATTATATATATATATATACTGAATATATATGATATATAAATCATATTTTATATTCTGGAAGTAAGTAAATCATGATATAAGTAATAACGATGTCAAGAACAACAAGTCAAAACACATACGATAAATGAAACGATTTTACCCAAAACGCTTCTTTAACATGGAATTTACAAAAGAACGGGTAATATCATGTCATAAGTGAACCATATATGATATCATAACAATGAATATGATTCTGTAATAAGTCAATAACATGATTTAAATCATTATACAGGAGGTTCGGACACTTACAAAGCAAGTCGGACCTAAGGTAAGGGAAATATCACAATCTCATTTTTATCCGAGATTGTTTATACTTTAGTATTTACTGGGGTGTATTTTATCATAAACAACCATGTTTCCCCAATATGTAATATTTATATCCTTCTACAATAGTTTATATCAAATTTTACCCTTTGGTGAGATTTTAGTAAAAGATATTAAAGGAATCTTTTGGCATTTTTCGTACGAGGTATTTTTTTGACTTTTCCGACAAAAGTACGGAGAATGTTTTTTTTAACTTATACGACACGAACGGATTTCTACTGTTTTATAAAGCCTTATTTTCATGAAGCTTCCTCTAAAAGATTTCATGACTATTTTCAATAAAATCTCTTTCTTTTAAAATTGCATGATGTTTTGTGAAAAGAAATTGATTTTGAAGAAGAAAGGATATTTTCCTCAAGAATTCAATTCAAGTGTTTTATCAAAATTATTTTCCATATAAGATAATAAAGGGTTCTGTTTCTATCCATATTTTTACATTGATTTGACTATGTTGTGATTATGTTTATGAATTCCTTTATCTTATATGAATGGTTTTATGATGTCATGATTGTTTAAGAATCCCATTTTTATTACATGGGTTATGCAATGATGTATGATTTATGATTTTGTGGCACACATAAGAAAGGATTCATTAAGAGATGGGTGGGACCTATATCTCCCTCCAATGCATTGGGTAATGATTTTATATCTCATGAGATAGACATGGCTGGAATGGTAGGTTATACCGGTTCAGTGAAACAGGACTGAAACGAGGATTACTCGATTCAGAAAGGGACTTTGTCCACTAAGATAGTCTTGGCAATGAGTCTTGACTAACAAGAAATGATTCTCTATGATTATGTGTGTATGCCACAATGAGTAATGTTTTAAGTTATGATTTCATTTTCACTTCTATGATTTATCCCACGTTATGATATTATGAGCTCTTTTGCAGGTTAAGATTTCCAAAAGCTATGTTCTTATGTATATGATGTGATTGATATTTCTTTTGTTTACCCTTACTGAGCATCTGAGCTCACCCTTTTATGTTTTCTTTTCCCCAGGATATAAAGAAAGGTTTTAGGTAAAAAAAAGGAAGATCTTTGTGGGATATTTTGAAGATCTTTCACCAGGATTAGAAGATTACGTTCCGAGTTTCCAAAGACACTAAACTATTACGGTCCTTGTGTGTGTGTTTTTGTTATGTACTAAGTATTCCGCAAAAGTAATGTAATGTTCATGTACGTTAGGCTTCGGGTCTCTACAATGAACCCTTGTCATGTGGAGCCCATGGGGATGTTTTTTTTCTGTTTCATTGTTTCTTTGGTCCATTTTTACTTCATCGGAACTTATGTATTCAGTTCTGAATTTTTTGTATAAACATTGCTGGTATGAATTTTCCAGATTCATTTTATCAAATATTTTTGATGTTTTATGTATACATATTCTAGTAAATCGTTACCAGATCAATATAAATGATACCCGGGCACTTGTTCCAGCCCGTGGGGATAGGGAACACCCTTTAGGCCTTGGAATGGCCTAATTTTGGTGCCGTTAATGGTGGAAAACAGATTCGGTTCATGAAAAAATGTCATTAGAGGAGGTTCCCTCTATATGAGTCATGTTATTTGGGAAATAGTCAGGATAGTCTTGAGTTAAGACTGTCGGGACATAAAATTTTGGTTATGGGTAGTGGGCTTGATCACCACACCTCATGACAGCATTCAAGTCGCCAGGGGAATGTCGGGATTTATCTATGTCTTTTGGTTTTCTTGGTCTGATGATGATTAGGGGAAATGAAACGAGTGTTGGGTTAATGGTCTCAGTGAGCTCGTAGGGTCTGAAAAGCTATGTGGAGCTAGGGATATTCCTTAGAAAACTCTCTGTGATGGTGTAGTGATTGGAATATGGCGGCCACCATATTTCCAAGTCACCCACTGAAACTAGTTTCCTCTCACTTTTTTTGTGCTTTAGTATTGAAATCTTTGAACTTTGGTTTTAAAGTGACCTGGTTTTAAAAGGCTTAATGTTTATGTGAAATTATTTTCAAATAAATAGTTAATGGTTTGATTTATGAAATGGTGGAACTGAATTTTCAGAATGGTTTTGAAATGGAAAATAGTGTGCTTACACCTCTTTTGAATGCCATAACCATATTGATGTTTGTTTTCAAAAGTGTTTCCAATATAGTTTTCTAAACAATTAAAGGGTGTTTTAATGGGATGAGATATTTTTAAATTGATTTTAATAACTTGAAAGTGAGTTATTTTCTAAATGGTTGTGTCCTTATAAAAAGTTTTGTAATATGTGAGTTGTGATTTTGATCTAATTGTTAGCAGTTTTGAGGAAAAGGATGGGTTGGATGGCCGTTTTTTTTTTGAAAAGTGGAAAGAATTTTTGATTATCCTTTGGTATTTCCATAATTGACCACATGCATGGGGTTATATGGGATGATGTATGGTTTATTCCATGACTTTATGAGTTCCAGGACGAATACGAGGAGGGTGCCTGGTGTGGCACAAAAACATGCATGTGTGAGGCCCATAGGGTACCATTGGTGGATATGCTAAACGCTGAACCGTTGGTTTTCAATGAAATGTTTTTAAAGAAAAAATGTTGTCTTGATGAATTTTTTGGGATGGTGTGTATTGTTTTTTTTTGAAAATGTTGATGTTGTGGGATATTTTGAGTCCAAAAACCCCTCCTGTTCGAACTGTGTTTTGGATTTGTGTTCGGTCGGTAAGCTGGGTAGAAGGACTGGTTAGTAGTCTCCTATGAGATATGTTTTGGGACACATTTATGGTGGTTCCATTAATGTTTTCGGATATGTTTTTTGGCATGTTTTTACCAATGGAACGGCTTGGTTGGGTCCTTGGGTTCTCCCGTTGGATAAGGTACGCCCCCATTAAGGGTTCGTGCACACCTGAAGTGCAACCCGGATTGTTTCACTGTTGGAAAATCCTCAAGTTGAACAATGTAAGGAATATTTTTTTGGGCTTTATAGAATGATTCTACACCATTTATATTATTGGTTTTTTTGGATACTCTTGTTGTAGAAGAGTGCTCATGGATGGTTGAAAGAGACCATAGTTTCTTAAGCTACTTGATTCGTCGAAGGTGGATGTTGTCTGGGGCTGTTAGTATAGATTGTGTCTAAGAGGGCCTCTGAGTCCTTCGTAGTCTCTTTGAAGAAGGGTTTTATTTTAAACCACCTGTGTGGGAAATCTGGCTACAAGAGGCTGTTATAGACACTTTCTGGGATGATGTGATGTTTGGGGATGTTGTATAAGGACCCCTCCTTGTATTATTTCTATCATTCATTTTGGTAATGTTCGGTAACGTGTTGTGATGTCGCGTGATCATTTGATTGTAAAGGTGAAATTGTACAATATTTTGTGAGTCTATTTTTTTCAAAAGTGTTTCTACTTTCGTGAGATCACGACACCCTCTATTTTAGAGGAATGGATTTATATGTGTCCTTTATTTGTGTTGTTTCTCACCCAGAGAAACAAGGTGAGATGTGAGTGCATGCTCTAAACCCTTATTTTAGTGAAATTCCAATTTAGGGTAAAGTGATTTCTGGAGTTTGTTATGTCCTGTTGAACCCATATGGGATTGTGTGTAGTTGTTTGCAGTATCGAAAGAAGAAATTCTACTCAGGGGTTTCCAAATCCTAACTGCAAGGCCGAAGTTGCTTCAATCATTCCAGCTCCAACCATAGGTTTCAGAGAGAAGTTGGCACGTTGTCAGGGGAAATCCCATTGTCATTTAAACCTTGTACAAATAACTGTTCTCAGTATGAGATATGGGAATAGTTTAAACATTTGGTGTTTTCATCTTACTTCTGTTGTTCCCCTTCGGTGGAAAGAGGTGGAGGGCCTCATCCCCATGTTATCTCCCAATAACTTTATTTTCCCCTTCGGTTTCCTTTAGGTTTGGGGGAAAGGTTTTCAATTTTTCATGACATGTTGAGTGAAAATTTATTAGTAACCATTCAACATAAAACCATGTAGGTATAAGGATCCCCATGGTTAGCGCACAGTTTCCCAAACTGTGCGAGCTAACCGTGCGGTCGTACTAACAATTTAAGTTTTGGTTTCTTTCTGTGCTTGCCCATATTGGTCAGTTAAGATGGTTGGTTATTATGGTGTGGAGACCCAATACGAGTCTCATGAATATTATTTTGAAAATTCCTAATGGGATTCTACCCCTTGTACCATGGAGTTTGTTTGGGGCTCCCATGTTAGTGTCTTGACTCCATCTCGGAAAAATTTAAGTTGTCTCTTATGGTGGGGATCACATTTGTGTATCCTTATACCAGTAACTCACTTTTGTCAGTGGTCTTGGCGTGGAGGTGGTTAGTCTCGTTTGGAGCTATATAGCCTCTTACATCTTCCTTGCATAAACTTTAGGATTGCAGAGTGTATAATGGTTTAGTTACATCAAGGTAAGTGTAACCTTGTTCGATGTTATTGTTTGTTTGGGTAAATTGCTTGAGCCTTGTTCAGATATTTTTTGAGGAGTTTTCTTTTAGGAAAAATCTTGAATGTGCTTGATCATTTTAGTAAAGATTTTTATGTTTTGGTTTTCATGTATTCCTTCCTTAATTGATCACTAGAGGTGTTTTGGCCTTTGGGGGCGATGCTTAGCAATGGAGTCCATTTCTGCATTTCGGTTGGGTTTGGTTTTACCTTTGCCCTTAATGTGGCTTTCTGAGGGAGAAAAGATTTATGGTGGGGAGAATTTTTACACCCATGACTTTTTTTAAATTCATTTTTCATTTAATTTCCATTCTTGATTTGTTTTGGGGGTTTACCACTCATTTTGGTGAAAATGGTGGGTTTTGAAAATTTGGGCCAAATCGTGAGCCCAATTCAGATTTAAAAACAAATTTTGTTTCTTTAATAACACCTTATTTTTAAACCTATTTCACCCATTAAACTTCCAAAATGACCTTCATTTAACTATTCAAACCACCAATGAAATTTGGTCCCCTGAAAAAGTCATTAGCATCTTGGATTTGGGTGATCAAATTAGGTATTGGGCCAAACCGAAAGCCCATTTCCAGTTTTAAAATTCTTGATTAATTATTTCATAAAATATTCATTTTTTATCCTTTTTTAGTGATTCCACATCTCACATGTCCCAATATTCCTAGACACACCCCCAGCTTCTTTTGAACCTCTTTGAAGATCGTATCAGTCGAGAAGTAGGGACGAACTTCTGCAATTGCTAAAATCATCCATATTTCTCAAGTAAGGGACTATCCTTCTATGTTCCTTCTTTTTCCTTAAGCTTTATCCCTTTTTTCTTGAATCCATAAATGTCCAGAAGCTAGGGATTTGTACCTAGGGTTTCATTTTGAGTTTCTTGGTCCAATCCTCTGGTTTTAGGTTTGATCTCACTCCCTTGTGGTGTGGTGGTGGTGCGGTTGAAGTTCCGCACTAGGATTTTCCATTCATGACTCTTTTGGTAGGTGATTCCATTGTGCATGAAATTTTTGTGACTTAGCTTGTGGTGTTCCTAGTATTTTCATTTTTATTTCATTTGAATGTTTCTACAAAAATTTGTGTTAGTTTCATTTATAAAGAAAATGAATTTTATGTTCTAGTTTTCGGTGAAATTGGGCAGTTTTCATACAAATATTTTATTGGTTCATTTGGAGCTGACCAATAATTACATAGTTGATTTTATTTAACTATATTTGGACTGGAAATAATGTTTTGATTGTTTATTCTTTTATTTTGTTGCTGCGAAAGATTGTTTAAATGGTGTTTGGGAAGAAAATGGGCTTTAAGTGCCATGTTTGTGTGAAAATGGGGTTTTTTAAAAGATATAACTTCTTGGTTCACATGGGGATTCCCAAAAACTGAATTTTTGGTTTCATTAATGGTTATTGATCTTCCATTTTGTTTTGGTGACTTAAAAGTGTTCACATAGTGTGCAAAGTGGATATTTTGAAGAGCTTTGGGTGCAAAACAATGTCATATTTTGAGAGGTTGTTTTATTGAAAATAAAAATGTTTTATTGTGTGTTTTAAATGGTATAAAGTGTGTATAGATACTGAATTGATTGTTCGTGACAAGTAGTGGTGTTTTATATTCAAAAGTATGTGTTTTGTTTGTTGAAATTGTTAGATCAAAAAAGGGGAATCATTGGTACTTAGGTGGGAAAATATGTACTAGTACGGCTAGTGAACCGTATGGGTTGTGTCCCTGTTTCACTGAGCAAGTGGATAAAGAAATCTCTAAATAAACTATGTGGATGATATTTGGGGACCAATAGTTTATGAGTATGTTCCATACTTGTGTCTCGTGGACGGGAAGGGATTGTGATTTGGATACATTACAACGAGGTACGAGGTACATAGGGCCTGAGACTATCTAGTTGACTAGGGGTGCTCCCAGTTTTGGTGCTCATCAGATTTGTTGTATTTACCCTTCTATTGGGGTGTTTTTGTCAGTAATTTATAGTATCCCACATTTCTATTTAAATGTGTTAACATCCTAAAAATTTTAGCTTGAAAACTGTTATCAATTGAAAGTTTCATTTCTTGGATTTTATCACTACTTTTATTGGCGTATTAAAACTAATTGCTTTTTCACATTGTGTTTCATTATATTTTGAATCATTGGGTGGTATCCTATTGGTATTAGTCTCACACCCTACTTACAACCCTTGGGTGTATGTATACTTGGTTATGTTTGACTCAGTTAAAGGAAAGGATAAGGGTTGTGGCGGTTCAGGGTGTTAGTCCCCATCCTTGGGATGGAGTTGTGGAGACGGCTTGGGGGTGATGAACCCATGTCATGTGGAGTCCATGGGGATGTTTTTTACTGTTTTATTGTGTCTTGGGACCTTTTGTACTTCATTTGAACTTATGTTTTCAGTTCTGGATTTTTTGTATAAACCTTGCTGGTATGAACTTTTCAGATCCATTTTATCAATTTTTTTATGTTTTATGTATACATATTAGGGTAAATCATTCCCAAATCAAGATAAATGATTCCTGGTCACTTGTTCCAACCCATGGGGATTGGGAACTCCCTTCGGGCCTTGCCATGGGCCATGTTTGGTGCCGTTAATGGTGGCGACCAGATTCAGTTCGTGACAAAATGGTATCAGAGGAGGTTCGCTCTATTTGAGTCATGTTATTTGGGAAATATTCAGGATTGTCTGGTGTTAAGATTTTCGGGACATGAAATTTCAGTTATGGGTATTGTTCTTGATCACCTCACCTCATGACGAGATTCAAGTCGCCAGGGGAAAGTCGGGATTTATCTATGTCTTTTGGTTTTCTTGGTATGATGATGATTAGGGGAAATGAAAAGAGAGTTGGGTTAATGGTCTCAGTGAGCTCGCAGGGTCTGGAAAGCTATGTGGAGCCATGGATATTCCCTAGAAAACTCTTCGTGATGGTGTAGTGATTGGAATATGGTAGCCACCATATTTCCAAGTCACCCACTGAAACTAGTTTCCTCTCGCATTGTTTTGTGCTTTAGTATTGAAATCTTGGAACTTTGGTTTTAAAGTGACCTTGTTTTAAAAAGATTAATGTTTTTGTGAAATGATTTTCAAATAAAGAGGTAATGGTTTGATTTATGAAATTGTGGAACTGAATTTTCAGAATTTTTTTGAAATGGAAAATAGTGTGCTTACACCTCTTTTGACGGCCAGAACCATATTGATGTTTGTTTTCAAAAGTGTTTCCAATATAGTTTTCTAAACAATTAAAGTGTGTTTTAATAGGATGATATGTCTTTAAATTGATGTTAATAACTTTAAAGTGAGTTATTTTCTAAATGGTTGTGTCCTTATGAAAAGGTTTGTAATATGTGAGTTGGGATTTTGATCTAATTGTTAGCAGTTTTGAGGGAAATGATGGGTTGGATGGCCGTTTTGTTTTTGAAAAGTGGAAAGAATTTTTGTTTTATCCTTTGGTATTTCCATAATTGACCACATGCATGGGGTTATATGGGATGATGTATGGTTTATTCCATGACTGGATGAGTTCCAGGACGAATATGAGGAGGGTGCCTGGTGTGGCACAGAAACATGCATGTGTGAGGCCCATAGGGTACCATTGGTGGATACGATAACTGCTGAACTGTTGGTTTTCAAAGAAATGTTTTTAATGAAAAACATGATGTCTTGATGAATTTTTTGGGATGGTGTATATCGTGTGTTTTTGGAAAATGTTGATGTTGTTGATGTTTTGAGTCCAAAAACTCCTCCTGTTCGAACTATGTTTTGGATTTGTGTTTGGTTGGTAAGCTGGGTAGAAGGACCAGTTAGTAGTCTCCTATGAGATATGTCTTAGGAAACCTTTACGGTGGTTCCATTAATATTTTAGGATATGTTTTGTGGCATGTTTTTACCAATGGACTAGCTTGGTTGGGTCCTTGGGTTCTCCCGTGGGATAAGGTACGCCCCCATTAAGGGTTAGTGCACAACTAAAGTGCAACCCTGATTGTTTCACTGCTGGAAAATCCACCAGTTGAATAATGTAAGGAATATTTTCTTGAGATTTTTAGAATGAGTCTGCACCATTTAAATTCTTGGTTTTTTGTATCCTCTTATTATAGAAGATTCCTCATGGATGGTTCAAAGATACCTTAGTTTCTTAAGCTACCTGATTCATCAAAGGTGGAAGTTGTCTGGGGTTGTCAGTATAGATAGTGTTTAAGAGGGCCTCTAAGTCCTTCATAGTCTCTTCGAAGAAGGGGTTTATGTTAAACCATCCGTGTGGGAAATATGGCCACAAGAGGCTATTATGGACACTCTCTGGGATGATGTTATGCTTGGGGATGTTGTATAAGGCCCCCTCCTTGTATTATTTCTATCAGTCGTTTTGGTCAAGTTCGATAATGCATTGTGATGTTGCGTTCTCGTTTGCTTATAAATGTGAAATTGTATAATATTTTGTGAGTCTATTTTTATTCAGAAGTGTTTATCCTTTTGGGAGATCTCAACACCCTCTGTTTTAGAAGAAGGTGTTTATATGTGTCCTTTATTTATGTTGTTTCTCACCCGAAGAAACAAGGTTTGATTTGAGTGAATCCTCTAAACCCTTATTTCAGTGAAATTCCAAGTTAGGGTAAAGTGAGTTCTGGAGTGTTTTATGTCTTGGTGAACCCATATGGGATTTCATGTAGTTGTTTGCAGCATCGGAAGATGAAATTCTACTCGGGGGTTTCTAAATCCTAACTCCAAGGCCGAAGATGCTTCAATCATTCCAGCTCCAGCCATAGGTCCCAGAGAGAAGCTGAAACGTAGTCAGGGGAAATCCCAGTGTCATTTATAACCTTGTACAAAGAAATATTCTCAGAATGATATATGAGAATAGTTTAAACATTTGGTGTTGTCATCTTGCTTCTGTTGTTCCCGTTCAGTGGAAAGAGGTGGAGGGCATCATCCCTATGTTATCTCCCAATGACTTTCTTTTCCCCTTTGGTTTCCATTGGGTTTGGTGGAAAGGTTTTAGATTTGTCTAGACATGTTGAGTTCACATTTAGTAGTAACCATTCTTCAGAAAACCATGTAGGTATAAGGATCCAGAAGGTTAGCACACAATTTCCCAAACTATGCGGGTTAACCGTGCGGGCGTCCCAACTCTTTATGTTTTGGGTTCTTTCTGTGCCGGACCATATTGGTCTGTTAAGATGGTCGGTTCTTATGGTGGGGAGACCCACTATGAGTCTCATGAATATTATTTTTAAAATTTCTAATGGTATTCTAACCCTTGTACCGGGGAGTTTGTTTGGGGCTCCCCTGTTAGTTTCTTGATTCTGTCTCGGAAAAATTTAAGTTGTCTCTTATTATGGGGAGTCCATTTGTGTATCCTTATACCGGTAACTCACTTTTGTCCGTGGTCTTGTCTTGGAGGTGGGCAGTCTTTTATGGAGCTATATAACATCCTAAATCTTCCTTGGGTTAACTTTGGGATTTGAGAGTTCCCAATGGTTTAGTTACATCAAGGTAAGTGTAACCTTGTTCGATGTTCTTGTTTGTTTGGGTAAATTTCTTGAGCCTTGTTCAGATAGTGATTGAGGAGTTTTCAATTAGGATAAATCCTGAAAGTTCTTGAATATTTCAGAAAATATGTTTATTTTTTGGTTTTGATGTATTCCTTCATTAATTGATCACTGGAGGTGTTTTGGCATTTAGGGGCGAAGCTTGGCAATGGAGTCCATTTCGGAATTTCGTTTGTGTTTGGTTTTTTCTTTTTCTTTGGTGTGGTTTTCCAAGGATGAAAAGTTTTATGGTGGGAAGAATTGTCACACTAATGAATTTTTTTAAATTTATTTTTTCATTTAATTTCCATTCCTGATTTGTTTTGGCGGTTTACCACTCATTTTGGTGAAAATGGTGGGTTTTGAAAATTTTTGCCAAACCGTGAGCCCAATTCCAAATTTAAAAACAAATTTTGTTTCTCTAATAACTCATTAGTTATTCAACCTATTTCACCAATTTAACTTAAAAAATTACCTTAATTTAACTATTCAAACCACCAATTAAATTTGGGCCCCTGAAAAATTCATTAGCATCTTGGATTTGGGTGATCAAATTAGGTATTGGGCCAACCCGAAAGCCCATTTCCATTTTTAAAATTATTTTTTAATTATTTCATAAAATATTCATTGTTTATACTTTTTCGATGATTCCATCTCTCACCTTCTCCCAATGTACCTAGCCGAACCCCCAGCTTCGTTTCCCCTTCTTTGGAGATCCTACCAGTCAAGAATTAGGGCCTAACTTCTCTTGTTGCTAAAATCATCCAGATTTCTCATGTAAGTGACTATCCTTCTAAGTTCCTTCCTTTTTCTTAAGATTTAGCCCTTTCTTCATGAATCCCCAAATTTCCAGAAGCTATGTCTTCATAACTATGGTTTTATTTTGAGTTTCTTGGTTCAATCCTCGGGTTTTAGGTTTGATCTAACTCCCTTGTGTTGTCGTGGTGGTGTGGTTGAAGTTCCAAACTATGATTTGTGGTTCTTGACTCTTTTGGTAGGTGATTCCATTGTGCAAGAAATTTTTTTAATTAGATTTCTATTTTCAAGGAAGTTTCATGTTTATTTCATTTTAATGATTCTTCAAAAATTTGTTTTAGTTTCATTTATAAATAAAATGAATTTTAAGTTCTAATTTTTGGTGAAATTGGGCGGTTTTCATACAAATCTTTTATTGGTTCATTTGGATCAGACCAATAATTACTTAGTTGATTTTTTTGAACTGTATTAGGATTCAAAATTATGTTTTGAATGTTTATTATTTATTTTTGTTGCTGTGAAAGTTTGTTTAAATGGTGTTTTGGAAGCAAATGGGCTTTAAGTGCCTTGTTTGTGTGAAAATTGGGGTTTTTAAAAGATATAACTTCTTGGTTCACATGGGGCTTCCCCAAAATAGAATTGTTAGTTTCATATAAGGTTATTGAGCTGAAAGTTTGTTTTGGTGACTTAAAAGTTTTCACATAGTGTGCAAAGTGGATATTTCGAAGAGTTTTGGGTGCAAAACAATGTGATATTTTGAGAGGTTATTTTATTGAAAATAAAAATGTTTTATTGTGTATTTTAAATGTTATAAAGTGTGTATAGATACTATATTGTTTGTTTGTGACAATTAGTGGTGTTTTATATGAAAAATTATTTTTTGTTGTTTCCTGAAATTGTTTGAGCACAAAAATGGAAATCTCGGGTACCTAGGTGGGCGGATATGTACTAGTACGGCTAGTAAACTGGATGGGTTGGGTCCCCATTTCACTGAGAAAATGGATAACGAAAATGCTACCTAAACTATGTGGATGATATTTTGGGACCACTAGGTTATGGGTATGTTCCCTACTAGTGGATGGTACACGGGAAAAGATTGTGACATGGATGCTTTACACCGAGGTACGAGGTACAAAGGGCCCGCGACTATCTAGTTGCCTAGGGGTGTTCCTAGTTTTTGTTCTCATAGGATTTGTGGTATTTACCCTTGTATTGGGGTGTTTTGGCAGTACTTTACAGTATCCCACATGTATATTTAAATGTGTGAACATTCTGAAAATTTTAGCTTGAAAACTATTATCAATTGAAAGTTGCAATTCTTGGATTTTATCACTGCTTTTCTTTGCATATTTAAACTGCTTGCTTTTTCACATTGTATTGAATTCTATTTGGAATTATTGGGTGTTATCCTATTGGGATTAGGCTCACAACCTACTTACACACCTTGGGTGTATATAGACTTGGTTATGTTTGAATCAGGTAAAGGAAAGGCTAAGGGTGATGGCGGTTCATGGTGTTAGTCCCTATCCTTGGGACGGAGTTGTGGAGACGACTTGGGGGTGAGGAACCCTTGTCATGTGGAGTAAATGGGGCTGTCTTTTTACTATTTAATTGTGTCTTTATACCTTTTTTACATCATTTGATCTTATTTATTCAGTTCTGGATTTTTTGCATAAACCATGCTGGTATGAATATTTCTGATTCATTTTATCAAATATTTTTGATGTTTTATGTATACATATTTGGGTAAATCGTCTCTGAAACCAAGATAAATGATTCTCGGAAACTTGTGCCAGCCCGTGGGGATAGGGAACGCCCTTCGGGCCTTTCCATGGGCTGGTTTTGGTGCCGTTAATGGTGGAGACCAGATTCGGTTCGTGACATTAACCTACTCTCGACCAAGGAAAAGTACAAAGTAAGGGGTTTCTTATCTCACTTCTAATCCCATGAGATTTTCATTTTTCGCCACTTATTTATTGCATGTGGTGTATTGTGTACTTACAATTGATATATATTAGAATGATTATCTTTATATTCATGGTATTATGAGATTCATTTGGTGGTTATTATCTTTTGTTCAAATGACTTTATTGATTACAATGAAGGGTTTTTCATATCACTTTTATTCATGTGAGATTCATGCTATATTGGCCACTATTTCATTTTGTGTGGAGTAGGTACTTCCCCTGATTGAGTTCCTTTTATAACATACTTTAATTTATGGGTATTTACATCATCATTGTATGATAATTCTTTCATGGGGTGTATGTTTTGTATGTTATGAAATCGGTAAGGGAATTTCAAATTTCAATTTCCAGTCATTCTGTTTTTTGCAAACTTCATTGATTACATTACTCCAATATTATGTGTGAAATTAGTATTATTTACTTATGTAGTAATTTAAACTACCTTTTTTGTTGATATAATTTTGAGACACATAATCACTCCATTGATAAATCCTCAAGTCATCGATATGAACTTGATAAGAGTAATTTAACACAATCTCCATTCATTGAATTAAACATACAATTAATTGGTGTTGTTTTTACAAGAATATGTGTGAATGTCCTCTGATTGATTTACATTGAATATCCAATCATATTGAGTTTATTTATATTTTTCACAAATAATTATATCATTGATTTATCATTAACCTAAGGATACGGTCTTTATTAGGGATTTCATCTGAACTTACATTCCATTGAGTCTTCTTTGTTGTTGTGTGCCAACTCACTTTTGTTTGGTGTATATACAATACTATGACATATTATATCATGAATCCATTTATTCTCATGATATTATAATGTTTTGATTACCTCAATTATTTTTATTCATGTGTCTCTCTTTTGGTTAGGAACTCTAACTAAAACATCATTTTAAATGTTTTAAAAATTTATTATTCTAAATCTTTCACATTAATGTCCATTTTTTAAAAATGGTTTTAAGGATTTATTTATATGGAAATTAAAGTTTTAAAATTAAAATTCATTTTAAATGTTTCAAAGTGTTATGGGACAATTGGATTCAAAAGCCTATTTTCAAACAACATCTTGACAAATAGTGTGACTTTTAAATGTTTTCAAGAAAAAGGGGGATATTTCTCTCAAATAATTTTGATAATTATTTTCATCTATGTAAACATCCTTCATTATTTTCGATTGAGGTTAATCTGTTACAATAAAATATTCCATATTTTATTGAATGAGTTTTGTTTGACTGTGGATGTGCTATTTTTTATACCATTCATGGTTTGTGGATAAAGTATTGACATTTCGTATTCTAGTTTTTATATGGATGTTTATGTTATAGTTCAAAAATTTCATATGAGGAATGCATTGGGATTATTAAGTGATGGGTGGATCCCGTTATAGCTCCTTGATGCATCGGTAGGTCTCCTAAGTGAAACTTGTGTCTTGGCACAAGGCCTTGAAAAAATAATATTTGTAGTCTTGGCACAAGGCCTTTACTATGTGGTTATTAAAGTCTGGCATTATGCATTTCATCATTATGAAAGTGGCTATTGATATTACATGTCATTATTTGACTAGTATAATATCCATGTGAGTAAGTAAATAAAATTATTTTGATTTATATTTCCCATATTATGATGAATTTTATGTTTAAAAGGCTTTTGTTTTAGTTCTATACATTACCTTAAATATTTATTCATATTTATGAATGTTTCCGCTATATTGTTATCCTTACTCAGCAAATGAGCTCACCCATTTATAGGTTTTATTTTTTCCAGGATGTGAAGAAGTATTTTATAACTGAACTATAGGGATAGTCTATGGGATCTCGGTGTTTTCCATGGAAACAATGTTGTTGTAGTTTTCTATTTTATGATGTAATGTAAACCTTATGAATATATCTAGTACATTCATGGCTACTAAACTAATCAGTATTTCGAGACTTGATCTTTTGTGATCATTCCAATGATACGTAATAATGCACCAACCCTGGGCATCTAAGGTTGGGGGGTTACAGTTGGTATTAGAAGAAGTTTATCACAAACCATGGAAACAAGATTTAGATAAACCTTGATTAGAGCATATAGCCCTAAGATAGAATTTTAGGAATAGTATAGAAGAACTTCCTAAAATTTTGGTATTGTAGAGATTTTTTGAGTTTTCCAAGAAATACATCCTTGTATGGATACGAGCAGGTAGAGGTGGCTCTGGCATAGATGTACCTAGAGGTAAAACCCGAAATCACCACTTTGAGCTAGACTCGAACGTGAACTGGTGCACGACAATGGTCCATGCTTCACTCATGGTTACGACACTCCCGGGGGATATTCATATGATAATTTACATTTTCTTTAAAAATTTTTTTGAAGGATTTTAATATAATATGAGAATAAATTACCTTGGTTAATCCTATGGTGTTTCAAATGTAAAATATGGTGTGAGGATATTCCTTAAATGATTTTATGACAACTGTTACTCACACAATGCTTTCTGATTTTAGTCAATGGTTGGATTCCATGTAATTCATAGTAACATTGAGCATAATGTACAAGGTGGGAACGATGGTGGAAATGAGCAACAAAATGGAATGTTAATAGGCGGAAAAGATATTGTGTTCATGCCAAATCAGTTTTTCAAAAAAATGATAAAAACATATATATTAACCGACTCCCAAACTCAAAAAAGAAGATAAAAGTAATGAATGATAAGAGCTCCAATAGTGGAGACAATGGAGAAGAGAATCCTAAATTTTCATAATGCATGAAATGTGGAAGGAGACACCTAGGAAAGTGTCTCAATGGAACACAAAAATTATTTATGTGTGGGAAAGAAGGACATAAAGTAAAGAATTTTCAAGGAAAAAAGAAGAATACTATGGAAGAAAATAAAAATGGTCCCAAGAATCCATTTACATTCATTTTACATAAATCTAGGGGACCTAGCCATTACCTAAGTGAATTTCCTATTCTACGGGATATTTTCTTGGTCAAAGAAGAAGCTATGTGGAAATAAATGGTTGTAGAAATGTTCAAAAGTATTAGTGCTCATTGTTGATGGGATTACTTTGGAATAATTTTCTCTTGTACTTTTAACCCTGTTTTTTTCATCTGAAAATGAAATTCGTGGAATAAATATCTTTTATCTTGTGGATATAGTTATAAATAACCATTTTCTTCTATATGATAATTGAGTTTGAGGCAATTACAAGTTATTATATTTTCGGATGAAAATCATGGTATGAGATAAAATTTGTGGTTAATTTATGTTATGGTTTTTTTGAGGGATTTATCTCATTTTGGTATTGTTATAAAATATAGTTTTTGAAAAAGGACAACATGCAGACTGTGTGACAACCCATCTTGTCAGAAAAAGCTATGGGAATCGAACCCACAACCAGAGTGCGATTGGGATTTATCGCCTACCACTGGACTACATGAAGTCCCTGGTTAGTGTGACTAATTATTTTTAGTTAAATGATTTTATTGATCAATAATAAGTTGATTTGGGATCTTTTGTCTTATCAAATGAATACCCTTTGTATAGGAAAATGATTTGGTGATTAAGTGATAAATGTTATTTTGGTAGACGTTCGCTCTGTTGGGAACACTATATGGCTAAGGAAAATAGAATACTGTGGGATTTCATTTGAGGAATAATGGTGTATTTTTATATATGTTTTTTATTATTGATTTATAGTGATTTGGGTTATTTATGGAATTTATTAGCCTATAATAGAGAATATGTGATTAGGTTAATTACTTTTATGTATTTGACATTAAGAGTAGTCGATGTCATTTGGAGATACAATTAATCGTGGAAGACTACATAACCAAAATCTTCTATGTTATGGGTTTCAATATTAGTTTGGATTATATTAAAGGATTTTAAGGACAGTTGTTTATTGAATGTTATTTATTTAACTTTGGGGTATTGTTGGCTTAATTCTAGAAATTAAGATTAGAATTTCTTTCTCTAAAGGAATATCCTTTTGGGGGATTATCTGATCTTTTACTAACCATTTTGGTATTGATTAATCTCTAAAGACAAGGTAAATATATAGTTTATCCTTTATGGATGATGTGATTCTCTAGAAGTAGATTCAAGCTCTTTCGTTGTGACCAATTCATCTTGAATATTCATCATTTGAAAAAAATTAGTTAGTGGTAGAAATTTATTAAAGAACGAAGCTATACATTAAAAGTAGGTAGATATCTTTATGTTCTTAGTCAATATTATAAATAAATTCCTCATCTTTATGAAATGTTACTTAAAACAAAAAAATGTTGTCCGTTAACTTTTCCTACTGAGAATCAAATAACCGTTTGTCCCATCACAAGTTTGTGGTTTTCTTGTTGTTAACTTTCTCCTGATCATGTTTTCTATCCCTCTCCATTAGAACTTGACAATTTTTTTATCTTCCGTATCCATGTTTTCCTACATGGAATCCTAGTATGGGTTATCTCAGGTAACCATTTTACTTATCTTTCATTCTTTTAAAGTGATAGTATTATTGACTCTTTTTCCAATGTGGGACTTTCAATTATGTTCCCAAACCCAATTTTAAAAATTTCAAGGATCCAATTTTCAAAAGGGGGGAAGAATGTAACACCCCAAGCCTCCACGGTATTTTTCCCTTTGAATAATGTAACAACATACATTGTACGCAACTTCAAGATTCTAACACACTACGACCAATCAAACTAGACATTATGAATACTAATACCCACTTTTTTAAATTTTATAAATCTTATCTTTCAAAATGGACTTCATTTTTGGATTTATAATAACAAAATTAGCTTAGGGTTATTTTTTGGTATTTTTCTGAAAACATTCAATTTTTGATGAATAGTGAAACAAACTGATTTATAGATTAAAACTGAATTTTTATTTAAATAAATATTTATTTTATTTAAATTTATTTTAGGTCAAAATATATACATAATACCTATATTTGTTCATTTTAATTCATTGGAGTCAGTTTATAATAATTTTAGATATATAAAAATTTTATTGAACTTTTTAACAATCTTTTACCCACCTCCTTTGAGCATTTTCAAATTAGAATAAAAATTTATTTTACCACTTCTGTGAATTGAATTTCAAAAATCTAAGAGACATGTTTTATATCAGTAAGTGAAATGTGGTTCAATACGATAAAAATATTTTTAGTGAATAGTAACTATTGACTTTTATTTACCATGGTTAAAAGTAAATAGGTTAATCAAGGGTAAAAATGATATTATTATTACACTAACACATGTCATAATTTTATTGGATAAGTTTAATTTGACCATAAACAACCTTAGTAATAAAATATGATGCTTTAGGTCCACCTGGATTAGATTAGGACATTTATTATTATTTAATTCAAAGAAGTGTTAAAAGTGTTAAATTCAAAGTCTAATAACTAAACCATTTTTAATATATAGTTAAATATAAGATCTATTAGACTAAAAATATTCATTAGAAATATAAAAATATTTCCTACATAATATTATTTTATTTATATTTTTTATACATTAAATAATTAAATTTATTTATGACACAATGATGATGTAATAATTACCGTATTAATGAAAGATTAAAGTAATTGATATTGTAAATATCCAAATAAATGTAATTAGAGACCTTTTATGAATTAAAATTTTTTATAGGTTAATAGGACATCCTAGGGTTGGTTAGATAAATTTTTTTGACGTAATAATGCTGTTATGAATTTAGAAAAAACAAAATACCAAATACTGCCAAAATTGTCATAAAAGAATTTTTTAAACAAATATTATATTATTAATTGATATTCTATTCTTAAAAATCTAAGGTTCTTCCAAAAAACTTAAATAATTATATTTGTGTCATCAATGAACCACTTTGGGTTCTATTGTAATTATATAGTAAGTTTATTAACCATATAATGTCAAAATACAAAAAGACATGGTAAATGTCAAACTATTTAACTAAGAGTTAAATCTAAAAGATAAGGTTAATATAAGAACCCAAACCTATCTAAAACCTATTGTTTCAGTGTTTTTAGACCCATACCCACATTATACATTAAATAATTCATTTTTTAGCCATTAGAAACTGAGAATTATTTTATTATAAAATAATATTTCAATCTTTTCCTAAGGTGCCCCTCACCCCTCTTATAAAAGGGCACTAACCCTTCTCCTTAATTCACACCTTCAATGCCATTTTTCTCAACTAAACTCTGCCCAAATACCCTCTCAACTATACTTAATTCATCATAGAGGCCTTACTTTAGTCATAAATCCAACCAAAGGAGCCCTTTTGATCAAATCAAAAGGAAGAACCCAAAGAAGAGGTAAATATGTCATCACGTCTTTCAAGTTCTTTTCTTCTTCCAATTCCTCTTTCTTTGTTATTTACATTATAAAATAATAAAACGAGTATATTATATATACTATGTTGTTATTATAAATATGGTACAACCTTATTCATTATTCTATCCATCATTTGAATGACATGTCACCATACATGCGTGCGTACGGCTTACCGTCTCCACATCGTGGTGTAATTGTTATTCAATACATTATTATTTGGATGGGTATAATAATTATGTGTAATTGAAGTAAATAATAAATATATAATGTTAATAATTCTGTATATATGATATAATATCCAATTATATATTATTTTAATATCAACATAATGATATTGTCGCTCGTGTGTACGTACAGATTACCGTCTCCATGAACATGATGAGATTCATTCCCCATCGTATCCATTCAAAACTAATTTTAATTTTATGATTAAAAATAAAGTTTAGAGACTTTATATAATTATTTATATGAATAAGATACATCCCTTCCATAAAAAATATGACTCACATAACAAATAATATAAAGGAAAACGAATCTGTTTACACACAAAACGACAACAGTACTAAGATATTATTAACAATGAAATGTTAAAAGATCATATATGATAACATATTAGTGTATATGATTCTTTTATAATTTAATAACAATTATTTTACCATTATATAGGAGGTTAAACTACCCTTGACCAAGGAAAAGTACAAAGTAAGGGGTTTCTTATCTCACATTTAATCCCGTGAGATTTTCCTTGTCCGCCACTTATTTATTGCATGTGTTGTATTGTGTAATTACAATTGATATATATTATCATGATTATCTTTATATTCATGGTATTATGAGATTCATTTTGTGGTTATTAAATTTTTTCATATGACTCGATTTATTACAACGATGTATGGGTTTTTCATCTCACTTTTATTCCCGTGAGATTCGTGCTATATTTGCCACTATTTCCTTTTGTGTGGAGTATGTACTACCCATGATTGCATTCATTTTGTAATATACTATAATGTATGGGTATTTACATCTTCATCATATGATACTTCTTTCATGGGGTTTATGTTTCGTATGTTACCAAATTGGTAAGGGAATTTCAAATTTCAATTTCCACTCATTCGGTTTTACGCAAACTTCATTGATTACTTTACTCCAAGATTATGTGTGAAATCACTATTTATTTACGTATGTAGTACCTTCCACTCCCCTTTATGTGGTTATACTTTTGAGACACATAATCACTCCATTGATAAATCATCAAGTCATCGATAAGAACTTGATAATAGTAATTTTAACTCAATCTCCATTCATTGAGTTAAACATCCAATTCATTGATGTTGTTTTTACCAGAATATGTGTGAATGTCCTCCGATTGATTTACACTGAATTTTAATCATATTGAGTGTATTTATATTTTTCACACATATTAATGTCATTTATTTATCCTTGTCCTAAAGATACAGTCTTTATAAGGGATTTCATCTCAACTTATATTCTATTGAGTCTTCTTTGTTGTTATGAACCGACTCACTTTTGTTGGGTGTATATAATGTACTATGACATGGAATATCATGAATCCCTTTATTCTCATGATTTTATAAAGTTTTTATTACCTTAATTATTTGTATTCAAGTGTCTCTCTTTTGGTTAGGAACTCTAACTAAAATATCATTTTAAATGTTTTTAAGATTTATTATTCTAAATCTTTCCCATTAATTTCCATGTTTTAAAAATGGTTTTAATGATTTATTTATATCGACAATAAAGTTTTAAAATTAAAATTCAATTAAATGTTTCAAAGTGTTATAGGAAACTTTTATTCAAAAATCTATTTTTAAAAATCTTCTTGATAAATAGTGTGACTTTTTAATGTTTTCTAGAAAAAAGAAGGTATTTCTCTCAAATAGTTTTGATGATTATTTTCATCTATGTTAACATCCTTCATTATATTTTATTGAGGTTAATTTGTTACAATAAAATATTCCATATTGTATTGAATGAGTTATTTTTGACTATGGATGTTCTATTTTTTATACCATACATGGTTTGTGGAAAAAGTATTGACATTTTTTATGCTAGTTTTAATATGAATGTTTATGTTATGTTTCAAACTATTCATATGAGGAATTTATTGGACATAGTAAGTGATGGGTGGAGCTCGCTATAGCTCCTCGATGCATCAGTAGGTCTCATGAGACAAACTAGTGTCTTGGAATATGGCCTTGACAAAATCTTATTTGTAGTCATGGCACAAGGCCTTGACTATGTGGTTATGAAAGTATGTCATTATGCATTCCATAATTATTAAAGTGGCTATTGATATTGCATGTGATTAATCTACTAGTAAAATATACATGTTAGTAAGTAAATGGAGTTATTTTGATTTATATTTTCCATATTATGATGATGTTTATGTTGAAAAGGATTTTGTTTTATTTATATATATTGCCTTAAATGTTTATACTTATTTATGAAATTTTACGCTATATTGTTATCCTTACTGAGCATTTGAGCTCACCCCTTTCTATGTTTTATTATTCCCAGGATGTGAAGAAGTATTTTATGAGTGACCTACATGGATAGTCTATGGGATCTCAGTGTTGTCCATGGAAACAATGTTGTTGTAGTTTTCTATTTTATGAAGTAATGGAAAGCTTATGAATGTATCTAGTACTTCCATGGCTACTAAACTAATCGGTCTTTCGAGACTTGATCTTTTGTGATCATGCCAATGATACGTAATAATTCACCGAATCTGGGCGTCTGCGGTCGGGGCATTACAAAAAGGTATGTTATGGAGAATACATTATTATGGTATATACATACATGGGTATACGATTCTATGAAATATTAATATTTTTTGAGGAAGGATAAGTAACTTGATATTCCCTAAGAGGGTAAGGTGGATGTCATAGTATTGGTTTTACCTTGAATGATGAATATGGTTAGAATACCCTCACCTAAATTCATCAGTAAGTAATAATTAAAAATTTCAAGGATGTGATTTATTTTAAGGGGTTAGAGTATAATAACCTGAGATTTTTGATTCATTAAATTAATATAATCTTCAATGGATTTCATCACACACCAAACCAGTCTAAAACAAACCATGAAACATTATATAACTGCTAAAATGTAGCAATTAAGTTTGTAAGAATAAATAGAGGTTGCAATGTTTTGAAATATATATACAAATAAAGATCATTTTAAACACTAATGCGTTGATAAAATTCAATTAGTTTGTCTAGATAACTAATAATAACACCTTATGCATAAAAATGTATTTTTATAAAATTGTCATATTATGTGCATTATTTTAAGAAACTAAATCTATTTTAGATAATTTATATTATTTATATTAAAAATATTTATAATATAATAATACTAATTTTATTAGTAATTTAATGGAAATAAGAATAAAATAGGTTAATACTTTGAGATGTTATTTTCCTATCAAAAACAGTTTTTCATTATATTTTATTTTTTTATTTAAAATTTAAAATAGGAAATTATAGAATTTTATTTTTACAAAAAATTTATTTTTTTGGGCTTAGAATGAAAAAAATATCTGAAGAAAAATATTTTTGATTTTTTCTAAAATAATTGATTTTTAGGTGAATAGTTAAAAAATATCGATTTTTCTAAAACTGTCACTTTTATAACATAAAAATATTTGAATTTGATAATTAAAATATATATTTTTTCTATAAAATGAATCATCGAAAAAAAGTACTATGTAAAATTTTAAACCCAATTTTAAATTTTTTGAATCTTAAGTAATATGTTTTTCTAAAAAATGTTTTTATTCGCTTATATTAAAAATAAGTATTCATCACTTAATGAAATTATATATAAAAAATTATATTTCAAATTTTAGATCAACACTATCATATTATGTATTAATTTAAATTTTACTTTTTTGTATAAAATTATGGTTACTGAGATTAAATTTTATAAATAAGATAATGGAAAAACTATTATTTTAAAAGAATTATTTTATTTATATTTTCTAATTTTTACCAAATAAAATAAACTAATTTATTATAAATTATGAATTTACTATAATTTTTAAACTGTTATAAAAATTTATAATCTCTCATTCAATTAGTAGTTAAAACTAACTTATATCAAGACCGCTAAATGGTGGAAATAACTCTTTTCTTACATTTTTTTTCTAGATAATAAATATTTTAATTTTATAGTTAATTTTATATTATTTTTAAATTGAATTAGATTATATGGGGTTTAATTTTAATTTCATCACACTCAAATTTGGTAATAGTTTTTACCTTATATTTTTAAATAAAATATAATATACAAGCGTAAAAACTACTTACCTTGGTTAAAACCAAAATGAAAAATTGTAATAATCATGTGGTAAAGGGATTGAAACATGTTTAAAAAAAGTATGAACATGGGAGGTGGAGGATTTATCAACATTATCTTGATATAAAATCTATTATTTATTACACTTTAAACCATCTAACATTTAATAGTGTAATGATATCATTGAAAAATAATGGGTACTCACAAAAGTTCTCTTTTCTTCACATATATAATGGAGACACTTCCACAACTTCATACCATAACTATCCATTGTAAGTTATTCCTAAAACTAGGAATAGTTTTTCATTCTAGAACCCAACCTAAATTCCTTATCCTCTAGTTACCATAAGTTATCATAATCCCTTAATTTTCCAAGTATAATTTTAAGATAAAGTTCAATGTCCCAATGTGAGTATTACTTAATACTTATCATTTTATTCTTATTCCTTGAATTCAAAACCTATCCAAACAATAGTTATATAGTAAAATTTTTATAATTAGTATAATTAAGTGTTATTATATTAATATAAAAACTACAATTTTTTCTTTTCCTTAAACATTTAAAAATAAAACAATGATAATCGTGCTTTGAGTTGACTACCTCCTCCACGAAGTAACTTTTTTTGTTTTACTTCTTGATTTTATTTATTTGACTAAAAAACATAAAAAAATCCAAAAAATTAAAAAGAAATAAATATTATTATTAGTATTCTATTATAATGATATTATACATTAATTTAACCATACCCACCCATCGAGAAATATCGCGTTTATGTGTAGAGTTAGTTTAACACACGTGAACAATGCTATAAAAAATATAATGGATGACTATAGGAACTTAAATAATAATATTATTAAAATTTAATAGTAAAAAAATGACAATAATATGGTTATTTAAAGATTATATTAAGAATTTATCTTATTATTACAATATCATATTCGATTGATAAAATTGTTGAAATAAAATGACACTTATTCAATTTTTATAATAACATAAGAAAAAACTATATAATAAATAAATATGAAATGATAATAAATGGTATAAATAAAATTAAATACATAAGAATAATCTTCCTAATAAGGTATCTAATAAACTTAATTTTATTATTTAGGATGTTAGGTGCATGCACATAAAAAATCTGGAACATGGTATGGGTTTTCTGTCTCAAATTACTTTCTTTGAGATACATTTTTATTATGCAACTATTTTTTAAATATAGTTTATATTATAACTATTTTATTAATTACACCACTATATCTATATCATTCATGGTATTATAAGTTCAATTTAAATATCTGTATCATTCAAGGGGTTTTGAGTTAAATTTTACTCGAGCCATAACTCTTTTATCGACTCAAATTATATCTCATTCGGTGGAAAATTATATTATTGATTATGATATTCTATGATCCTTTAATACTTCTAATTCATTTTTTCTATGGAATATTATATTTTTCAATAGTTAAGTTACTTCTTTTCATTTATATAATCTTTCTTACTGAATGTAACAATCCAATGTTTATAAATGGTATTTGTATCTTGAAATAAATAAGCGTTATAATATAGTATATAGTAGTATACACATAATTAATAAGAAAAAAATTTGTTTCATTAAAAAATATTTTTACATTAATATTCAATGAAACCAATTAAAATTAGAAAAATGATAATTGGATAAAAAATATAAAATAAAAAAGATAAAATAGGAAAATATGGATCGCCTTAATCCCCTAAAATCATCACCCCACTACCAAAACTATAGAAAAGAAAAAATGTTAGTAAACTAATTAACATTATATAAAATTGATAAATAGAACATTGTGAGGAATTGAGTTGAATATTGAATAAAATAATGAAGTGGTTCATATAAGAGGTAATTTGACTGTAAGAATATCAACATGACCATTAGCAATAGTAACCTAATGATTCGAATAATAATTTTATCTAAAAATAAATAAATTATGACTTTTATAATATTAATCATTATTAATTTAAATAAATATAAATATTAAAATTCAAAAAAAATAAATATCATGATTATATAAATCAAAAAATATATAATAACATTTTTAATAAATATTATTTTAAAGTATTTTAATATTAAAAATTAAAATGACCTATATTGAAGTTTATATCAATAAAATAAATATCCATTTTTAAATCAAAACATTAAAATTTTCCAATTTTTATTTTTTGGTAATTTTATGTGATAATTCAATTTTTGGGTAAATAGGAAAAATATAGTTTTTCACATCACTAATTTATCTTAAATAACATCATTAATGATGTAATAGTATCTTAATACCTTATAAAACCTGAGGTTATTCCATGATATGTTCAATTTAATTAAGGATTCATTAAAAAAATATCTTAATTTCAAAACAAAAAATTCACATTCCAAAATCTAAAGTAAAAAAATGATTCCTTAAAATAACTATTTCTCTTTTTTTGACTTTCCTTTTTAATAAACTAATGAATTAAAATTATAAATGATATTTATAGTCTTAAAACCATTATATTATACTGATCTATTATTTATAATGTAAAAAATACACTATTATATGTTTTACCTTCGATATAATTTTTTGATAAATATTTTATTCTAAAAATACCCCTCTCATCATGTATAAATAACCCCTTTCCCTTCCCTTGGAAAACCACTCCTCCCACCACTTCTAAAGCCCAAGGTATATCAAAATCCACCCTATCAAGACCCTTAGAATTAGTAGGTAAATTCTAGATAAATTCAAATCTAATCACCAAAGGTGTTATAGTGTCATACATGAGAAGCAACACCAAAGAGAGGGAGGTTCAAAAGAGATTAAATAAAGATGTAATTGAGGTAAGTGGATTCTCGCACCCAACTCTATTCCTCTAGGTTATACCAACTTCTTGAATTTATTTGGAATGAATGTTATTATATTATTTCTTAAATATCATTTCATTATTTTTTATCTTTTATTTTCAGTGATATACATGTTTCCAATTTTATTTTATAAAAAATTGAAAGATTTTAAAAAATAACACTTCTTTCCAAAACACATCGTGACTCCTCCTATGTAGTTTCTTCTTCAATCAAGAATAATGATTATTATACCAAATATTTTACCCATTTTTATTTGGGAACCCCATGTTTCTTCATGAAAACAAGATTGATGAGATCCTTATGAATCTCATTCTTCTCTATGGTTTAATTCATGATTATGATTGTAATATATTGTATGTAGAAAACGTGATTATGTAAATATTTTGATGTGTCAGGTGGGCCCAGAATTATATATCCCTCTAATTAATTAGGTAATAAAATGTATCTCATTAAATAATGTGTATTTTGTGTAACAAGATGAAATATTTTTTTACAATATTATGTTATGATTATGCATGAACATGATGCTGGATTTGTTCACAACTATGTGCAGTATTTGACCACTATGACCTGACATTTCATTTTAATGAATTACCACATTCCATTCTTTTATGCACATTTTTTATCAATGAACATGATGATATCTTTGTTCACAACTATGTTTGGTATTTGAACACAATGACATGATGTTTCATTTTGATGGATTACCACATTCTATTCCATTATCATATGATTCCTTCATGATGTTGATGTTGATCTTATTATTAGGATATGATTATGAGGATTATGCTCACCCATGTTATATGTATTCATGTTATTCATTTATACTCTTAATGGTATTTTTCCTCACCCCTTTCATTGATGTATATCCTCAAGTGATTGCATGTACTAATCAAAATGAGAGCGTAAATAAGGATAAGATGAAGGATTTAAATAAATGGTTATGTTTTAATATATATAAGTGATGTATGAGACTAATTTTCTCAATACAAAAAATCATTGGATCCAAGATTTGTAACACTTTATTTTTTGTATCTTTAAAATTAGGTAATATTCAGGAAAGAAAAATTAGAGTCTCTATAGTTGGTATCAGATCATGGATTAGTTAATTTGGGTGTTAGAACTAGAGAACATTAGTGAAGAAACTTAGGATAAGACTATGTATATGTAAACACCATAGTGTCTTTGTTTTAGAAAAATTATAAATATATGGATCACATATGATATCCATTTTCTGTTAATTGCATAAAATATTAAATTATTCATTATTTTTGACTTACTTTTTATTCAAATTGTTTCAATTTTTGAAAATGGTGGGAACTAGGAGAAACCAGGCCAACAACCCTTGTGAGGAACAATGCAATTATTGACCAAGTGACATTCCCAATTCCATGGGATGTGGACTTAAAAACATTATGTTGATTGTTACCCAGTTGTATCTGGATCTATATAATAACTTGAACCATGTGAAACATCCACCTTCACCCAAGAAGGACCAAATTACCATTGAGTATTTTATACGAATATGATCGTGAATGTTTAGTAGAACTTCTGATCCACTTTTCATGGAGTAGTGGGTTAACTAAATGGAAAATTTATTTTTTTTGATCCATTTTTTCCGAGAAGGAGAAACTGACTCTGAAAATTTATCATTTAGATGGATATTCCAAACAATAGTGGGTTTCGATAAAGCTCACCATACTGAAGGATGAAATTGAACAGATAAAGTGGGTTTACATTAAGAGAAGATTTATTACCAAGTATATCCCACAAAATCAATAAAAATAAGATTGAAAGAGACTTCATAGAGATGATGTAAAAGGAAGGTGAATCTGTCACAAAGTACATTGAAAGCATCACAAGGCTTAAAAGATATGCCTCATCTTTTTCTATCAATAATAAAAAAAATAGACAGACTATTTAGTGGTTTAAATGCACACTATCAAAAAGATATATCTATTCGATACATTGGGGTTTTTGAATAAGGGGTTTGATGTGATCTCAAAGTAGATATACAGTCCAGATAATGGTCCCAAAATTATTGAGTTAAGAAGATAATAATGGAGTTTCAAGATGGTGAGTCAAATGAAAAAGGAGGAAATAGGATCCAACTACCAACATGTAAAAAACATGGGAAAATAATTATGTGAATTATCTCAAATAGATAGGGAAATTCTTCAAGTGTGGGAGAGAAGGCCACTATGATCATGAATATCAAAGAGACATGAAGAATATGGAAAACATGATAGGGGAAAGGAAGATACCTCCTAATGAACCACCTGTGGTTCACTGATTTAACTATAAGTAGAAATGACACTATCAAAATAGTGCACTAAACCATGTGTCCTTGAGGGTAATTAGTGTGATAAATCACCAAATCCAAAAGAGAAAGGAAAGTTTATTCCATCACTACTGATGAAGTGGAGTATGAAAATAAAGGCGTACATGGTACATTTCCTATTAACTCGAGATAGGAAATTTTTTTATTTAATTTTGGTTCTATTTTTTACTTTATATCCATCAAGTTTTCTAGAACTGTTGAATTGAAACATTGATACCATGATGTAGAGATATATATAAAAAACCTAGTGGTGCAATCATTATAATCTGAGTTTAGGACTCTTCTTCTATAAGTGTGTGTGGGAATATTATTTGAGTGAATATCTTAATACTTCCCTTGGTGTGATTTGATGCTATATTGAGCATATATTACCTCTTCTTAATATAGAACACATCAAACATTTGGAAAAGTAAATCTCTTTTTATATTAAAAACCATTCCATGATCCTCTACAAATGTATGGAAGATCATGAATCTCATTTATAAAATACAACAATGGTGTGGGTGTTGATACCCTATGAAGAATAATACCATTATTGAATGGTTGAGTTGAAGGTAGGTATCGACTTAGAGGAAATTCTCATTGTTAGGTAATACACTATTGTATTTCCCAAAGAGTATGTCAAATATCCCTTAGACTGTTAGGTAGTGATCTCAAGAGATATCATACAAAAATCTAATCATATCTCGAAATTCCCCTACATGATGGCAATGATTGAATTAGGAGAGTTAAATAAGAAGATGAAATATCATTTAGACAAAGGGTTCATATGCCCTAGTGCATAACCTTGGGGTGAAACAATTATCTTTTTCATGACGAAGGATGAGTCAATGAAGATGTGTATCAATTACAAGGATATCAATAAGATCACCAAAAATAACAAGTATCCTCTACAAATGATTGATGACCTGTTTGATCAACTATGAGGATATCAATACTTATCAAAGGAGGATATTTGTTCTTCATATCATCAATTGAAGGTGAGTAAGGAAGATAGTATGAACACTAATTTACATAAAAGGTATGGTAACTATGAGTTCATATTGATTCCCTTAGGACTTATTAATTCACCAACAATCTTCATGTATTTGATTAATAGAGTCATTAGAGGATACCAAATAAATTGTGGTAGTGTTTGTTGACAATATTAAATTTTACTCTTGGACTATGTAGTAAAATGAAGGGAATCTAGGGATTTTTCTAGTGAAATTTCGGATAAACCGTATGCTTTGTTCATTAAATGATACTTTTGGATAAAAAAAGTCATATTCTTGTGGTATGTGATCATATGTGAGTGAATTTTTGTGGACCCTTCAATGAAAAAATAATTTGTGGAGTGGACCAGAACCACTAGTATCATGAAATCCATAATTTTCCTAGATTAGTTTGGCATTACCAATGTTTTGTGATAAATTTCTCACAATTTCATAGCATTATAACTAAGATAACATGGAAAGGGAAAAAGTATTTCTGGATAGAATTATGTGATGAAATATTTAAGGAGTTCAATAAGGGGATAATAACTATGATTATTAACACACAACCAACAAGTGGAGGATGTTTTTTAATATACAACGATGCTTCTAAAAATGTATTTTTTTGTGTACTCATGTAGAATTATTATGTGACAGCATATGCCTTATTACAATTGAATATCCATGAGAATAACTATGTGATACATGACATGGAGTTATCATCTATGATCTTGACTCTAAATAATTGGCAGCACTCTCTCTATGGGGAAATGTGTTACATATATATATCGATCACAAGAGTCTAAAGTATATATTCTTCTAAAAGGAGATCAATATACATCACAGAAGATTATTGGAGATAATCAAGTACAATTATTTCACTATTAATTAAAATATTGGAAAGGTGAATTGTGTATCAAATTCAATTTATATAAAATAACCTGCTACTCTATCCATGACGGAGATTGAGGAATCCCCTATATTCATTCATATGGAAAGGTTGGATTTGGTGATCATAATGAAATAGAATAAATATTACCTTACCCAAATGATTTCACAACGGTGTATCCAAGATAAGATGGAGGAGGCATTAAGGGTTGTGCCTTCATCAATTGGGATAAAGAAGAAGATATTTTATAATGAACATAGATTATATTTATCCATCTACATCATAATTATAAATATGTATTGTAAACATATAGAGCACTTCTATTGGAATAACATGAATAAGGTATTCTAGAGTATATCTCAAGGTGTTTGGTAAATCAGCAAGTTAAAGAAGAGAAACAAAATTCCTAGTAATGATGCAACTATTTCTTATAACGATTATGAAATGGGAGATGTCACCATGGACTTTGTCATTTATCTCTTAAAAAAATATAAAGGAAATAATTAAATATGAATTTTAGTGGATCTAATCACCATGAGGGCCCAATTTAACGCTATTCATGAAGATTTCTATCTTAATAAAATTTTCAATATATATGTAAATGAAGTGGTGAGGTTTCATGGGATTCTAATTTCAATCATCTATGACCATAATCCAAGGTTCACCTCTAAATTCTGGCGAAGTTTTGAACATGATTTTAGAACATAATTGAATTTTATTAGGGCCCATCTCACCCAAACTGATGTAAAATCTTAAATAATTATTCATACACATGAGGAAATGTTAATATCTTGCTCAATGGAATATACAAAAGGATGGGATCAACATATCCCATTAGGTGAGTTCTCATACAAAAACAAATTCCACTCAAATATTCAAATGGATTTATTTGAATCTCTATATGGAAAGTGATATAGAAATTCAATTTGTTGGGATGAAGGTGTGGAATTAGAGATACTAGGACATGATCTTGTACAAGAGATTATATAGAAGTTTAAATCCATATAAAAACATATAAAATATGCTCAGATTCAGCACATGATATATGATAAAAACCATCAAAAGGACTTGGAGTTCATTGTTGGAGGAAAATTTTAACTTCAAATATCACCGTGGAATATATTCATGTAGTTTAGAACAAAATTTAAGCTTATCCCAAAGTAAATTGGCCCCTATGTGATCCTTGATTTCATATGAGAAGTTGAATATCATCTTGAACTTCCACCTTGTATGTCTAAAATTCATGACATATTTCATGTAACACTCATGAGGAAGTATATACATGACCCCTCACATGTACTGAATCAATAGGTGTTACAACTAGAGAATTATCTTTCATAAAAAGAAAAGATGGTGAAGAAACTGGTATTAGAGCAACAATTCTCTAAAGCAAGGCAACTAACAATGTAAATGTGTTCTGGTGGAACAATAAGTATGAAGACATGACATGGGATCCATAGGAAACGATGAAACAAAAATACCATAATCTATTATCAATTGAGTACATGAGATTAAATTTTTGGGATAAAATTTATAAAGGGGGTAAGAATTCAACAACTGAGATTTTATAAATAGATTTTGTCTCTTGAAATAAATGAGTGTTATAATATACTATATAGTATTATAACCATAAATAAACCAACGAAATTTATTTCCATAATAAATAATGTTACATTAATCATAAATAGAACCAATTCAAATTCCAAAAATTACAATTTTACAAAAAATATAAAATAGAAAAGATAAAATGGGAAAATATGGATCACCCCAATCTAGTAGAATCATCTCCCCTACTGCGAGCAATATAGAAAAGAAAAAAAAATGTTATTAAACCAATCAACATTATATAAAAAATATATATATAACCTTGAGAGGAATTAATTTGAATATTTAATGAAAGAATTATGTGGTATATATAGAAGTTAATGTGACAATTATAGTAGTAACCTGACCATTTAGAATAACAACATGACAATTGGAATAATAATTTTCCCTCAAAATAAGTAATTAGGATATAAATAATTTTTATCATGATTAATTTAGTTAAATAAAAATATTATAATGAAAAAAATAACTTTCATGATTAAAAAACTCAAATAATATATACTAGCACATTATTAATAAACTATATTTTAAAGTATTTTCACATTAAAAATTAAAATTTCCTATTTTAAAAATTTATTTTTATAAAATTAATATCATTTTTGAAATCATCATGTCATAATTTTCTAAGGATGATTTTCTGGTAATTTTCTGAAATACTTTAATTTTGGTGTGAATAGTAAAAATACAAATTCTCACATAATGAGTGTATCTTAAATTATATCATTTATAATGTAACAATGACCTAATCCTTTTTAGAACCAGTGGTTTGGCCATTAAATATTTAATTTCATAAATGATTCATTATAATACATTAAAAATATTTTCCAAACCTAAAAATCACTTTCCAAAATCTAGTAACAAAAGTAATTCCCTAAAATAGCCATTTCCCAATTTCCCACATTCTTTTTTAATAAAATAATGAATTCAAACAATAAATGGTATTTAACATCTTAAAACCAAAATATTATATTTATATATGATTTATAATGTCCAAAATGCACTATTTATTGTTTAACCATTGGTAAAATATTTTATTCAATATTTTATTCTAAAAATACTGCTCTCCTCAAGTATCAATAACCCCTCTCCCTTTAGAAAACCACTCCCCCATTGCATTACAAAGCCCAATTTCTTTCTAAATCCTCACTATTAATAACTTTAGAATACTTAGGTAAATTATAGATCAATTCAAATCCAATCACCAAGAGAGTTATAATGTATTACAAGAGAAGCTACACTAAGGGGAGAAAGGCACAAAAGCGACGAAGTAAAGTAGGAATTGATGTAAGGGGATTCTCAAAACGAAATATTTTCCTATAGGTTATACCTTTTTAATAATTCTTCTGCATGAATATTACTATATAATTTCTTAAATATCATTTCTTTTTTACCTTTTATTTTTGGTGATATACATGTTTCCAACTAGATTTTCTCATAAATACAATGATTTCCCAAGGGAAATTTACTTTCTAAAAATGTTCTTGATTCCACTTGAGTGTTTTATTAGTTACTCAAGAATAAATATTTTTATAAAAAATATTTTCCCCTTTTCATTTATGGAACCCAATTTTATTCATGAAATCATGACTTATGAGATCTTTATGAATCCAATTCCATTCCATGGGTTAATTTATGACTATGATTGTAATATGTTCTATGTGGAATAAATGATTATATAAATATTATTATGTGATGTGTGGGAATAGAATTATATATTCCTCTAAAGGACCAGGTAATGTAATGTATTTCATGAGATAATGTGCATTTTACATGATCATATGACTTTCTTTGTTCAAAAAATTATATTATGATTGTGCTCATGTTTTATGCATGGACATGATGCTATATTTGTTCAAAACTATGTGTGGTATTTGAAAACTATGACATAATGTTTCATTTTTATTCATTTAAAGATTTCATTCCATTATCATGTGTTTCCTTCATGATGTTGATGTTGATAATATAGTTATTATATGATGATGAATCCTATTATTAGGGTTTTAGACTACCCCTTTCATTGATGAATATCCTCAGGTGATTACATGAACTAAGGATAATGTGATCTTATAGAAGGTTAAATAATAATGATTTAAATAAATGTTTATGTTTTATTATGTACATGTTTTGTATGATCCAAAATTTCAAAAGACACTAAACCTTTGGATTCTGGATTAATAATGCTATTATGTTTTTTTATATTAAATATAATGTAATATACATGAAATAAATACCAGGGTCACAATAATGAAATAACTTCTAAAAAGAATATTTTAGTTTTAATGAATAACTCATATTATTTCCAATAAATATTTTCTTCCATGTTCATATTTTCCTTCCACCAATGTTATCTTCAATTTTTGGGAAATCAAAAATGGATTATTTTCTGTGATCCTAAAAATAATATTTACCTATTTTTCAAAATGAGAGTATAAAACTCTTTTTTATGATATTGGTTTTCAATAAAAATATTTCGAAATATTTAAAAAATGGTTTCTTTTCATTCAAAATCAAATGTTTTATCTTCTACCCCACATTTTCTCTATAAAATATATATAAAATTTTAATGAATCCATTATTAAATATTAATTAAAAATTAATTTTTTAATATATATTAAAATTATTAATTCTAAACTTTTTGAAAATTAATCTTGAAAAAAACTACAGACCTTATCACATTTAATTTCCATATAAAAATAAGAAAATAAATGTTAATTTTCACAAGAAAAAATTACCCATAATTTTTAAAATTATTTCCCATATTTCATGGTTCTATAAAGTAAATTATTTTTCTATTATTTAATAATTTTTATTTAAATTTTTTTCATGTAAAAAGTTCAATTTTAACTGTGATTTTCAAATTGAAATCCTATTATTCTTGTAAAATTATTCATTATTTACTAGTTTATTCTTTACCAATGTTTTAGAAAATTAGAAACATTAAATCTATATAAGATAGATAATTCATATCTACATTTTTTTTTCAAAATCATGTTTGGTGTACAAAAACAATTTTTCATCCCCTACCTTCTATTTAGGAATAACATATTTTCTGTTCCTTTGATTGAATTGTGTTCACCTAGATATTAATACATCGATCTATTATGAAAATTATTGACCTCAACATATACCCTTTATATATACATATTAAATACCGTATTCTCTGTTATCTTTATTGAATGGTATTTACCTAAAAAGACACTAAATATATTTATATAACCATTTATTTTCCATGGGTATATCATGTTACAATTATTTATGGAATTATGAATGTTTTCATTGTTTGATTCCATTTTTAATGGATTGGAAACCCATTTTGTTTCCATGTGTTATTTATGATATGATAGTAGTTTTTTATATGGTACCTATATTTATGGATGATGATGGGTGAGGTCAAATATCAACCTACAATTCATTGGTTAAAGTTATATATCTAATGAGATAATGAGAAATGAGTTTTGATGACTTTATCCACTAAGGAAAAAAGGTGAATGAAGCCTGATCCACCAAGGGAAAAGAGTTATTGGAGCCTAATCAACCAGGGAAAATAGGTTGTGATTCATGATCAACTATGTTGTGTTTATCTTCTTAATTATGTCCAACAATTCTTAGTAATTTGCATTTATATAAGATATGTGGAATTTCCATGATGTATTATTATGTTATGCCATGATTTATGATCTATGGTTTGTTGGGTAAAAATTTATTTTGTATATTGTTTATACCAACATTATCATGTTATGCTAACTTATGATATTTGATTGTTATAAATTATGTTCACATATACTGAGATTCTTATATCAACCCTTTCTTATAGTTATTTTTTCACAGGTAATGAAGATAATACAAGTATGAAATGTTGATAAGAGTACGTTATGTGGGTAATCAGTAGGAGATGTTGAATAATTAATATGGATCAAATAGTTTCATATATAGTTATAAAATTTTTCATTAGTTGAAATATAAATGAGTTTTTTAGTAATTTTTTTATCCTAATTCTCTAAAATTCGAAACCTTAAAGGTCATATGAATGTATTGTAATGAAATATTTTCATTAAATAATTCCATTTTAATGGTCATGTCTATGGGTCATCACAACATGGGATCATGCCATTGATGGTTTTTAAGGATTAAAAAAAATCCTTTTCATTAAACTTACTCTCATAACACCTTACACCATGGAATTGTCTTAGTACTAGCAAAACCTATTACTGAGGGTAGTCCAAACCCATTTTGGGAGTCATTTTGGATGGCCAAGGTATTTAGATAAAATCATTTTGGGATATCGGTATGAATGGTCATGCCTTTTATGGTTAGTATTTTTGGAATTAGAAACAGTTTATAAAATGTATTTCTATTTATAATTATACTGTCATGGTCTAAATTTTGAAGGCCAACATTGCCCAAATAGATCTTGAACATAATGAAAATTTTCAATATAAAATGATCTATTTTTTCTATAATTTCTTCAAAATGTCCAAAATGAACTTTTTTCAAAACAATTCCACTATATTTCAACATCTACAATCAAAACACACATTTTTAAAAGAAAAATATTATTGTCTTGGACTCAGATGAACATGAAAAATTCATTTATTTCTTTCGTTATTCTATGGAAGATGGAAATCATTTTTTATAGTATTCATCATCGATTTAAAATTCAAATAACCAATGATAAATTATATCTAAAACTAACGAAGGTTGGTTGAATATCTATTCCTCATATGAAAACATCTATCATGACATTCATATAAACCAATACAAGTACTCCATTTCACAAAATCTTTAGGTTATGAAACTCTTTGTGTCAATATCAGATATCAAAAGTAGAGATAAATGCTTAATCGCAATTCATGTGTAAGAGTTCCCAGGAATTAGTATACTTTTTATCCAATTATTTGATATCACTAAAAGGTTTTAGAGAGAATACAACATATACAATATAGTGAAATAACATTTTAAATAAAAATAAACCAACAACATATCTATACATTTGGAACAAATATAAACAAATAACTAGAATGAAACACATTACACAAGTTGATATGGACTATTAAATATTTTCAAAATAATTGGATTGATATTAATTAGATGAAGATAAAAAAGTTCTACCTAAAAAGGTATCCACATATCATAAAAATATCTTAATTCTCATGAAGGATCTCATTCTTATCCATAGTCTTCTATAACCACTGGTTAAAATATACAGCATATTGATAGCTTGATAATCGATATGATTTGGTATTTCAAAATGGTATATGTGAGTATCATAATTATAAGAACCTATATTAGTATAAAAATAAGTTTATATGGGACACTATGAACCCAAAAATAGGGAATATATTTATGACATGTGTCATCAATGTCTTTGAATGTTATACATTTTATAACATTCCATTCGAGCCTCCATCAATACATTGAACATTTAAAAAACATTAAATATGTTCAAAATAATCATTATCATTATCATATAATGATTAAAAAACTCATAATATATATGAAAGAATATTTTTAAAGTAATTATTATTTTACAATAAAATAATCCCAAATATAAATTCCCACTATGATGTGGTCCACATAAAGATAGACCATGACGTGTTAAAGACTTCAACACTCTAAAAAACATCTTAAGTGTATAAAGCCATCATTTTTATTTTATTAATTGAATATATATTATCTTACTCCCTCTATTTAATTTTAAAATTTAATAATCACCCATATAATGTTTTTTTCACCTTCTCTATGGACGATTAATTACATTTTTCATCACCTCTTCCATGGATATTTTTAATATGATATTATTATATAATTATATTAAAAATTGTTGGTTCTCAGTGTAGTGGATATTTTTAATTGTGGGATATATATTAAAATTTATTTTAATATAGTGTTTCCCTAAACCTCGAGTGAGGATCTTGTACGTCATATTTGTAATTAATTTATTTAATATGAGAAGAAATGAATAACTAATTTGGGAATTATTTCATTCATGTAGATGATGATCATATAAAAAATAGCCCTTCATATTTTATTCATTTTGGTTTGAGGATCCAAGGATAGAATCCGTAGAATGGTGACTCACACGTGCTCCATTGATCTCTGAGAAACACCAATCAAACTACAAGTGCTAGCGTGGAGAGTCGATTGTTTTTCATTATTCATTTTGAACACTCATCCTTTGATTTTGAATTTTTTTCATATACTTGATGGTAAGAGATAAAGGAGGATTCAAGGTAGAGATTCATTGTGAACAATGATTCCCATGTTATTATTTTGGATATAATACACAATAGATATCACCATATATTAATATTTCTAGGGTTTAGGTAAAAATATTATTTAATTGCATGGAGAATCTTAAATAATATTATAATTTATAATAAACCCCATTCTATATAATAATAATAATATTATTATTATTTTATTTCATTCACAAAATTGTGCAATAATAAATATTATTTAACCAGTTTGTTAATTAATATTTTACATCAAAAATGGTCTTGCTCCTTTTGAAATCCTCTAATATTTATTGAACATGAGAATAAATATTGAATTTAAATTTTTTATTCATCAATAAATATTTTCAACCTATAAAACATGAATAAAATTATACCTTGGTCTTGAGAATAATATTTATTTATTAAATTAAATTGAAATAGAATTTAATTGAGATCATCAGAAATATTTAGTGTCTGACTCTCTAGGATTCATTATTTTTGGAATTATGAAGGCTTAACTAAAGTATAAGATCACTATCTATAAATGGGTCATGGATCCTAGTTGAAATAACATAATGTCAAAGTGATAAAAACCATGAACAAATTCTCACTATGCCATATAATCCATTTATCGCAATATCTCATCAAGCGGGTTGCAGATATGTGTCACCAACCTATTTTCTCGATGTGGAGGTGCGGAATAATATTTTATAACTCAACCTAGAGAGCCCCCCCCCAACCCAGACCAGAGTGATTTCCTTGATCATTTTATGTTATCTCCTAGTTTATCACGAAGCATGACCTAGTTGGTGTTATCCAAGACTTCTTCTATGGCACCTCCATATGCCGCGTAGTTATCTCAACCACCATGGTTTAGATTCCTAAAGTCAAATAACCCTACTCCATCAAGCATTTCCAACTGAGTAGTATGTGAAATGTCCCGTACAAGATCATTTCTTCTATCATCAATAGATGTATCTCCTATTTCATATTAATCTAGGTCTCATAAGAACAACATGCTTTCATTTGGGGTAGATCAATTCAAAACACTATTAGTATTTCCCTAGTGATGGTGGTATAAATTAATAGGAAGGTCAGAGACTCAAAAATTAAAACTAATGTTTACATGGACAAGGATTATGACAACATTGAGTGTAATTTAATATTGTGGGTCATGAGGAGTATGGATTTCTTGGAATGAGAGGTCAATTTGTTTTTACAATTATAAATTTTGGCCTAGTTTAACATCATCTTCATGGGAAGGAGTTGTGGGTTCTTGAAGTAAGGTAGGGATATATTCTAAGTGGGTCCTATTTCTCATAGAATTTTTATCTTGATTCCGGATTCCATTGGTAGATATGTTAATACATGAATTCATATTAACTTGATCACTCCTTACATGTGTATGGATCATTTATATGGTGTGTCCCACCACTTGTTCGTAGATGATATGGTTTTTCCTCAACAACCTTAGTGACTCTGTGAGTGGTTTTTTAAATTACCTAGAGGATTATTCATTGTGGAGTGCGTAGGTTATTAGTAGTGAAAACATCAAGGAGTATTTATCTTCCTCATGTTTCGAGAGTCATATAAATAACATTGGTTTTATTTTTGGTATGCATAAGAAGGACTTCCCCAAAGATTAAATTGGGGCCCCTGGAACCTGGGGAGATTTGGATCAATCATTATGATAGATTGGTTGTAAGGATCACCAATTGTATATCCAATTTTAATAATTTCTTCCTCTCATTTGGATGATATATAACCCATGTTAACTATGTTTTTTCCTCCATTCCCATACATATTATGTGACTTCTGAAATTCCCCAAGAAGATTGTGAGAGAGATTGAAAAGTTTCTTTGATACTTCATTTGGGATGCCCTTGGGGAAGAGAGATTCCATTCATCCCCCAAGATTAAGCCGGCCAAACCAATTGATAAGGGAGGTATTAATTTGAGGAACATAGTGAAGTTAGTGCATTTTTTTCAAGGAATACTTTCTTTGGAAGCGATCGAGGGGTGGTTGCGCCCAAATTTACCCTATTGGTAAAAGTGGTCGATGTAGTACATGTAGGTGTTGAATCCACAGGGAACGAAGAAGTAACCTTGAGACTCTATGATTTGGTAAAGGATGGTCTTTGAAGTGGCCAACTTTGGGTTTGATTTTGGATGGTTTAAAGAACACTAAGAAACCTATGTGAATTCAATTCAAAAAAAATGGGTTGATCTTAGGATTATGCTCGGGGTGGATTGAATGAATTTTACTTCTTTAGACAATTTTGGTTTTATTAATTTTGATGAATCTATTCTTCAAAAATATCTCTACCTTCATCATTTTCTGGTTTGGTGCTTACTAAACACAATTACTAATCCCCTATAAACTTAGAGAACCAATTTCATTATCTCTACCAGGTATATGGTCATTTATTAATTGAATTTAGTTTGCTCAAACAAATTAAAGATGAAGAGTAGAAATAACTGAAGAATGGATGTCTTAAATTAATTATCCAATTAACAACAATTCTTTCAAAAAATAACATTCAATCCAGCCTTTGAATCCTCCTAAGATCAACCCATTAAAGGGTTAGCCCTCCATTGATGGTATACTCTCAATGGTGGGAGGAATATGGCTAAAAAGAATTGGATTGAAGAAATTAAAACCGCAGAAAGAATGAGCACTCCTCCGTGTGTGTGAACTGATTCACAACAACATAGATATATCACTGTGCTTTTTCATAATAATGTTTCAATAAATGAGATGGAAAATATAGAAGAGAAATAAGTTGATTAAGAAAATAAATATACAAAAAAGAAACTTACATGGAAATGGAAAACATTACAAAGGAAATTTGGAATCATAACCCTAAAATGAAACAAGAAATAAAAGATGATAAGAAAAAATATCCACCCTAACTAATCTGTTTGAGTTATCGTGGGTGTAGGCGGACCTGTGCTAAAAGAAAAAAGAGAGAAAGGGAAAAGATAAGAGAATTGGGATGAGAATACAAGAATGGGGGTAAGAAAAGAAGGTTTTTGGTCTAAGGAACATACTTGGTCCCCGACAACGAGACCAAAATTTGGTTGCGCCCAAATTTACCCTACTGGTAAAAGTGGTCGATGTAGTACATGTTGGGGTCGAATCCAGAGGGACCGAAGAGGTAACCTTGAGACGCTGTGATTTGGTGAAGGATGGGATATGAAGTAGCCAACTTTGGGTTTGATTTTGGATGGTTTAAAGAAAACTAAGAAACCTAAGTGAATTCAATTCAAAGAAAATGGGTTGATCTTAGGATTAGTCTCGGGGTGGATTGAATGAATTTTACTTCTTTAGACAATTTTGGTTTTATTAATTCTTGATGAATCCATTCTTCAAAAATAACACTACCTTCAACATTTTCTGGTTTGGTGCTTACTAAACACAATTAATAATCCCCTGTAGACTTAGAGAACAAAATTCATGATCTCTCCGAGGTATATGGTCACATATTAATTGAATTTAGTTTTCTCAAACATAGTAAAGATGAAGAGTAGAAATTACTGAAGAATGGATGTCTTAAATTAATTATCCAATTAACAACAATTTGTTCATAAAATAACATTCAATCTATACATTTAATCCTCCTAAGATCAACCCATTAATGTGTTATCCCTCCATTGATGGTATACTCTCATTTGTGGGTGGAATATGACTTACAAGAATTGGATTGAAGAAATTAAAACCTCAGAAATAACGAGCACTCCTCCGTGTGTGTGAATGAAATTCACACCAATGTGTGAACTAATTCACAAAAACATAGATATATCACTGTGATTTATGATAATAAAGTTTTAATAAATGAAATAGAAAATATATAAGGTAAATAAGTTGATTAAGAACTTAAAGATACAAAAAAGAAACATAAATGGAAATGGAAAACATTACAAAGGAAATTTGGAAGCATAACCTTACAATGAAACAAGCAAAAAAAGATGATAATAAAAATATCCACCATATTCCCTTCACCACTAGCTCCTTATATAGTCATATTAGGAGCCTTAGATCCATCCCCACAATCAATTCAACCCCCAATAATTAATAGAGTCAAAAGGAGGGTGAATAATCAAAAGGAAATTGATGTTTCGAAGTTGACCCGGAAAACTGTCCAAATTTGTCCACAATATTTACGTGTAAATTTATAATTGAAGAATGCCAAATACAGAGGGGTTGTAGAAACAAAATATCTTCTTCCATCTGTCCTTTATGATCTGTAAATATTTCATGAAATTTGTCTCAGTCGTTTGGAAGTTATGTTCGAAATGGTGGGACAGATTTCTATTCATTAATGTCAGGTCCACCATTTAAATCTCAACTTCATATCCCTTTATCATCATGAAAACATTAGAATTAGCTCCGTCCACAGTTAAATAAAATTATACTCATATTTTTATCTTTCTACTGTATAAATTTGTGCTTCATTGGGATTGGTTTGTGGGCCCCACATTGGTTTGATGGGCCTTAGGCCCATTATGCTTTTTCCAGCATGTTTCTGCCTTTAGGTGCACAAATCTTCATCTTCACTTGTGATTCATCTATAAGACATAAAAGAAAAAATGTTCCAAATATAGTGATGAATTATATACCAAAATATCAAATTAAAATGATGAATATTGTAATTTACACAAGCAAATTATTGAGTGGGAACAAATTGACACTTTATGCATGAATTGCACAATGATGGGAAATGAAGTTCAATTTCTGAATTGGACTAAAATTGATGTTAATGAACATTTAACCACATTAATATTAAGATCTTAACAATGACTATTAGCCACTTTCAGTGACTAATCAAGGGGAATACTATTTGGAATAAATTTGTTTGTACTAAGTATGGGAATGTATTTAGTACTTAGAATTTCCATCGCTCTCCTTTGTTGGGATCTATGCAAGGTCATATCCCAGTTCTCCAAATTCTATTATGGTGGGTTATTGAGCATGGGGACATCAAATTTTGGTATTTCAACTAGGCAGGTCAGGTGATGGACTATCAAAGCTCCCAACACCATAGTTTATCTTTAGAGAGGCCAGTCAATTTTTTTCCATCATCTATGATATTTTAATCCATACAAACAAGACTATATATGATTATATCATTACAATAGCTACCCTTAATGAATGAAAATTTGACTCTTCTTCATCAGGAACATTATTGGTGAAGTCCTATAGAGAATTTCCCTTGAAATTGATGAAATGTGGGTGATTGTCTATGGTGAAAAGAGATACCATAAAAACATAACTTTCTTGATTGGAGGATCTGGAACCATGATCTTCCTACTAACATGGAAAAACATTTAAGGGGGTTTAGTTATCCTCTATGTGCTCAGGTTGTCTATCTCCAAAGGAGGAGTTAACCATGCATCTATAATGTTTTTTTAGTGAATGTGAGACCTTCTTGTGGGTCATACTAGGGGAGTTCTTAGGTATACCAACAAAGGTGAAATCAGTGGAGGACTTCCTTTTGTATTGGTTTAGCAGAGTGATAAAAAAAATGGGATATTTTGGACCATTATCTCTTCCTAGCATCTGGGTGTTGGTGTGTTTGGAAGGCAAGGAACTAGTCTTATCCTGGAAACTTCTAGGTTTATATTCAGGTAATTTTAGAGAAAACAATATTTCTCATCATGGACCTTGTCCAACTTATTAATCATCACGAGGAGGTTCCTTCCCTCATACTCTGCATGGGTATGAGACCCCTCTCTATCCCTTCTAATCCTACTCTATCTTTTCATTGGGTGATTTGGAACCCCCCCTATTGGGCCTCAAATTTAATTTAAATGTCTCCTATAGTCAGGGTTTCATGAGGGACCGTGATGCTATCAGGGATCAATCAGGCTCAGTTATTTTTACCTTTAGTGCTATCTATGGGACTAGTGACCCCCTCAAGAAAGAGCTAATGTCCATATTCCATGTCCTTGGACTATGTCATTCCAACTATATTTCTCTAACCACTGGGGAGATAGACTCAAATACATTTTTGGAATTCTCTCAAAGTCCTCTCCTTCACCACATGGAATATCACATATATTATCCTCAAATTCAAGTCCATCACACCAAGCAGTATTGATTTCCTATATACATGGAATGGGGGAAATGGTGTGGCTGAATTACTAACTTCTCATGCTTCTCATAACTCCCCCCAAATGAGTTTTTCTTTCACTACATTCCTTACTCTAGGGGGTGTTGAAATTGTTATCAAAGTTTCCCTTGTTCTCCATTTCATTATACCCCCTTAGCTGTTAACATATTGTTTCCCACTTTAATAATTAAAAAAATGATGTTAATGAAGTAGAATACCAAGTAAAAAATTCATGAGAAAAAACATCATCTATGTAGATGTACTCACCCCTAATAGTCTATTTACCATGTCTCCTATAATAGTATGTTATCTTACTTCAAAACAATATTTAAGAATTTCTTTATATCACTTCATGGTAATCATCATAGCAGGGATCTATAATGACCTTATCAAAATGAGGTATTCTATTGGACATTATTACATTAGATTCATATAGAATAATGAAAAATATGTTATAAAAAGTTTTATTAATATTTAATACATAAAATATACATGTAATAAAACTATAATCAGTTTTTCATAGAACAAAAACACTAAGAAACTCCCACTTGTACTATATCTAACTACTGAAAAATTTAATTCCACTAAACATCACATGATAATTCTAATTTTTGAGTTATTTATTTATCCATGGGGTCAAACAGATTTTATTTTTTGGAAATAGTGCTCACTCAAACTCACATATCTATGAAAAATACCTCAAGATATGATACTATAAATCACGTGCTTTGTTTGCTATTGTGACCCTATAACTTTTGTGAGATTAATCACAACAATATTATCATAATAGAGTGTAATTAGATCGTTACTTCTGGTTACTATATCAAACTATTCAATTAGGTTATCTATCCATAATTATTATGTAGGTGCCTCAAAACCCATAATATACTAAGACTCTATTGTCGAATCTTTGACCACAACCATCATTGATCTCTTCAAGCTCACAAAACCGCCTTTCAAAGGGAATATATATCTCATTTAAGACTTTATGTCATTTGGATATGTTTTTAATATATATTCTTGACATCTAAGATGATTAGTTCCTCATCTCCTCCATAAAATTGGAACATATCATCAGTATGCCTCAAATATGTAATGATAGTCTTGAATACCATCCAATGGTGGTCACCTATGACATCTTTATATATTCTTACCACACTTAATTGATAGGATGCATCTGGACTATTACATAGCATATAATACCTGATTGAACCAATCGCTGACATGTATGGAATAATTTCTATTCTATTTCATTCCTCATGTTTATAAGGAAACATATTCCTAAAAATCTAAATACCATATGACATTGGAAACAATCCCCTGTTAGATTTTTCCACACCGAAACTATTCATTATAATGTCAATGTATGTACTTTGACATTGGCCATGTATTTTCTTTTATCCCTCACAATTAATCTTGATCCTAAGAATATATGAAACCTCAACCATGTATTTTATGAAGAAAAAATTATTCAATTATTACATAATAGGCTAAAAGACTTGAGTTTTGTTTCTAATAAGTAATATTCCATCGACATATACTATTAAAAAATGACTGCACTCCTACAAAACCATTTATAGACACAAGTATAACATTAAATATTTATTAATACAAATTACATTATGGATTCATAAAAATGATTTTTCCATTACCAGGATACTTTCTTTAATTATTTTATGGATTTTTAAAATTTTTATATCTTTCTAGAAGGATTTGGACTCGCCAACCCTTCGATTTGTGTCATATATTCATCTTCTAGATGGTTTTAATTATGGAAGGGGTTTTTATATCCATTTTCTAAGTATCGTAGTCATGGTAATCTTCAATTTCATGTATACTTATGATGGATTTCAGCATTGTAATTAGTGAAAATGTTACTTTATAGTTAATTTCTTGACATTGTTCAAACCCATTTACTACCATTTGTCCCTTATAAGTACTGAAATTTCCATCTATGTACAATTTCTTCTGGAATACCCACATGAAAAAATAGAATTTACATCCAATTATGGATCTTCCAAAATCCAAACATGGTTTTGGTATATGGAATCCATTTCAAAATCCATGGCTTCTTCCCACTTGGAATCATTTATTCTACTTAATACTTCCTTGTTGGTTATAGGGTCATTATTATCAAAAAAATAATGTTTCACCATACTTTTTGACTAAAAAAACATATGATTCTGGTCCTCTAACCTTTATTGTACTTATATTCACTACTTTGGTCTATGGATAAATTTCTTCTTCCATGGGGATTTTTGGAATCTAATCCTATGTCAGCTCTTACGTACCTTGAGATACAACTTCATTGAAGTCTATCTTAGTCCCACTATCTATTTTAGAGATGTTCTCCCTATCAAGGAATATGTACTTTCATTCCACTATTACATTTTTTTAGGGATTATATTGGAAATATCCCCTTGTTTCTTTGTGGTATACTATAAAGGTAGACTTTTTGATTTAGGATTAATGTTTTTTTACCTAAAAAGGACTTGTCAATTTCTTCTCAACCCCATACATTTAATTATTATAAAACTAATTTATTTTGATTCCATTAATGGTATGGTATACCGTATGCCTCTTTTTTAGAACATTCTTTAATATTTTTCTAGTGTCTGTAACATGTGTCCCCAAAAATACAATGGAAAAATTTCATGACTCATGATTCATATAACCATTTCTAACAAGGAGTGTTTCCTCCTTTTACATACACCATTCCACTGAGGTGTATATGGGGGAGTGATTTGAGATAGGATCTGAAACTCTTGTAAGTATTTAATGAAATATGGATTAAGTTATTCTCCACTATAGATTGATTGAAGTTTCTTAATGTTATTACCAAGATGGTACTAAAATTCATTATTATAATCCTTTAATTTATCAATAGAATCATAATTCTAACTCATTAAGTATACATATCCAAAATTACTAAAATCATTATTAAAAATAATGAAGTATGAGTACCCACCCCTGCACTCAATATGAAATAGTCCATACACATTTGTATTAATTAATTCATAAATCTATTTACCACTTTCATCTTTTCCAATTCATATTTCTTTATTCATTTTAACATTAAAACATGGCAGACATATACCAAGTGATTTTTAGTTCAAAATAATTTAAATATACTTCTTGGTATAATTTAGTCATGTTCTTTTTATCTACATGAGGTATCCAGTGATTCCATTTCTGGGTGTGGTATGAGTGTTGTGGAGTAGTTTCATTATCTATTTTCGTTACTTCATTTATGTAATCCAACACAAAACGTTTATTATTTAAATGTTCTTTACCATAAAAAATTCTAACTTTATAAAATATGAAAAATTAAAGTCTGAAGATGAAAATAAATTCATTTGTATCAAGTATTGATACAGATATATTGTTTTTGGAAACTGAAAGCACATAATAACAACCCTTTAAAACAAACATCATTCTAGTCAGAAATGTGCGGTGGTAGTCCCAGATAGCTATAGAAGAATGTTTATCTCTGTTCTTTTCTTGTAAATCTACCTCTCCTTGATCAATTCATCTGAATCTACTTAGTTCCTATATTTTAATAAATATGTGAGAACCAAAAGACTTATATATTAACAAATTTGTAAAAATAGGTAAATTTTACTTGATAACAAATGAACCTGAAGATTTCCCTTGATTATTTTTATTGAAATAGTTTTTCTTCTAATGAACCTTCTTACCACTTGTGAAACCAACAAGATCTTTATCCCTTTCATTCCCATTGATATTTGTCATATTATAAGGATGTGAAGAATAATTGGTCTTAAATATCTTCAATTTACCTTTTCATATGATCACCATAAAAAAAAAATCATGTTTTATCTCTATATTTACTTAGCATAGAAGTGTTAGAAGATATGCGAGAGACATCCCAATTTGTTTCATATTAAAATTCAAAAAAATATTGAGAATCTATGATGGATTGATTACATAATGAGATTGTCTCCCAAAAATTTAGGTATTTTAAACCATATAACCTCTAGTCGTACAATAAATAAAATTTTATTGACTCCATGAGGCCCATCTGGGGAACCCTTAGTATGATTACTCTAAAATATTTCCTTAGAAATCTTAAAAAATTACTATCTATCCCTATCCTGGTAAATACCATGGATGTTCTCAATAATTAAATATGCATACATATTTTCATGAGACTTCATAAGTTCACTATACATAGATGAAAGCATCAAACTTTGAAAGTCAGTCACATAGATGAAATAGTTTTCATAGATGAGGAAATCTTTATCACTCGCCTATTTTTAGGTGGATTTGGAATTAGGGATTGTAGCCTGTAATATTTTTATTCAAGGTGCAACACAACCCGAAGGAATCTAGGCCATTCCTAGATGTTATTACCAGAAATGAGATTATATTTCTATAACATAGATCAAATGGATAGTGTGGATGATTAACTATCCATTTAGATTATTATAAAATTTCTTGATTACAAATTTTGTGAGAAATAATAAATTAATTGATTTTATTAAATCCCCCACAATTTCACTAAGTCCCAACAAACCTCACCATTGAACTAAGAATGTACAGTTTCTAGGATATTCTAGTGCAAATGATCCATATTTCCATTCACATAACCCCAATTATAGTCGTTAAAGATAATTGATGGTGTTTAGGTAAGAAGGTCAATGTCAATGTTGAGCTTGTAGCTCCTTGATCTCTTGAGTGGACTCACCTATCCTGAAATTTTGACATGTATTTTCTTAACTATTTCCTCTAAGTAACATCTTTACTAAAAAGTATACTTCTCTTGATGAATGATGGATAAGTTAACCCATAAAACTTCATGTTAAAAGTATGTGTCTCAATTAGGTTTGGTCAGACACTTTGTTCCAAGGATTTTATTCCTAATAAAGTAATGGAAGGCCAAGATTGACTCAATATATATTTTTTATATTTTAATCAATTATTCATAAATTTTATCTTATTTTATCTTTTACAAGTATTTTTAATATTAATTGGATGTTACATAATTAATTATCAATATTGGATAAAAAAATTACACATAATCCATCTATTTAAATTCTATTTTTATATATTAAATCATTCATCAATGTTATCATGGTATTACACCAATAAAATTAAATAATTCATTGACAAAATAATTAATTAAATAAGTAAATCGTTCATGATATTTATCTAATGGTTGATTTAATGAGAAAAGATTAAATCAACCACTGACCTCAAGGAAATAACTCCTATTTACTATCTGGGCATGAGGGACAACATTCCACCTATCCACCTATGAAACACCTGGGTTGGAATCATTATGGTTATGTCTTGATCTGCATCCACATGCCTTGGGTAACTCATTAAGTACAATTATATATAATTCACACAAAGTTTAAGGAAAAAGGGATTGGTTAAATCTAGATTACATAAATATACATGGACATGAAGGGCCTACATAATAATAGAGGTAAGGATTACTCACATTCCATCATATTAAATTTAATAATTAATAATTTAAAAATAATTTGATAAATTAAATTAAATAAATTTTAACACATATAGTGTTCATGTTATATCTCATTAATGGTTATTAATGCAATGTATATGAATATTTAAATGGATAAAATTCATTTCATTATCCATTTTTTATTATTTATATAAACACACTTTCATTAATTAATTAATTAATTTTCTTTAATCTTAATGACCATCCTTTTTCACTTGGAGAAAACCATCATAATAGAGTTAATGTAAAATAAATTTCAAAACCAAAATTTGTTGATTTATTAAAATAATTTAATTGAGAATTTAAAATTATCTAAACCACTACTTAAATTTTCAATCACTTAATGTTCCAATCAAGTAAATAAGGTTTTAATTTTACAATTTTCAATTTAATTTAATTTAATTCTTCTAGTATTTGGGAGACTACTTTTAATGTACTATATATATACACACTATGTATCTCATATTACTTCTATCTAGGTTAAATACCTTGAACTGTAACATGTTTTCGAAAGTAGACTACATGGAGTGTCCATTCTAGCTATACATCATGTATCAACAAGAAGTGTGCCCAAGATACTCACATGGGATTTTTCTCATGTATCTAAAAATATAAAATGATTATTCAATGTCGGATATATAACATGTGGTGTGAATTATATGTGATCATGAAAAACTCTGAATGAATCATCATGTTCTCTTGCGAGAGACTACACAATCTGTGCTACCATCTATATGCCTTTTATTTTTAATAATGTGTGTCTAGATAATAAGACTGAGGGCTCAAAGTGTGTCTTAGTTGCATGAATTGATGAGATGCATGAATTGAAAACCATATATATGTCATGTATATCCTAAATTCTCTTGGTTGTCAGTCTTATGTAGTTTTACTTTGTATAATTACCTCACAGGTTGTGCGATTTATGACACTAACCCAAGTAGACTAGATGGCGTGTATGTTATATACATACCATATAATCTGACATACCATGTTCCAGGTTGTCTAGTAAACATGAAATGTACACCACATGTAATAACTGCATGGCACTCCATGCATCCTACCACATAGCGAGGTGCAGCATACTAGGGTACATGGTGTGTACTCCAGCTATACACTATGTAACCCTATATCACCAGCCAAAATTTTGGTAGTTTCTGATGTAACATTCTGTCGTTCTTCATCTATTCTTTGTCATTAAAGAAATTAAACACTAAATAAGAATGATTAATATGGATATAACATATTAATTCAAATTGAATTAAATAATTTATAATATGAAATGAAAATTTAACCACAATTATGTGTGGATCAATAATCAAATAAAAAGTTATAAATTCAAATGTGACCACTCTAATAGCACTTATTTGTTATGGGGAAAGAAAAAAATGGTGTTAGGTGATATATTAATTATATTTTTATATTGAGTTTCATAAAACACTGACCAAGGATCTTTCACCTCAAATTTAGAATAAATTTTTTATATGAGAAGAATTGAATACCTTATTTGATAATTACTTCATTGATATAGATGTAAATAATCTGAAAAATACCCTTTTGTATTTCCTTAATTAGACTGTATGGATCCATGTATAGAATCCCTTTAATGACAATTTACATGTACTCCATTAATCTCTGGGAAATTCCAATCGATATCTAAGAGCTAGTGTGGATAAGTGATAATATTTTATTATTCTTGTTTATCTCTCATCCTTCAATATTTAATGGATATATCATGTGTTTCTCATTCTAGGGAGGAAGAGAAAAATGAGGAGTCTAGAGAGAGTTTCGTTATGTAAATTGATTTTTATATTTTAATTTTGGTTTTAATTGACAATAGACATAACCATATATTTATAGAGTTAGGGTTTTAGTTTAAATAATATTTAATTACACTCTAACCATTAAATAATATTATAATATTTAACAAACACCATGGAACATAATGATAATAATAATAATATTATTATTTGGTGGCATGGGCCAACATTCGCAAAATAATTATTTAACTATCCTGTTAATTAATATTTGTCACCTGACGCTGTCTTGGTCCATTTGAACTACTCTTGAATTTATTGAACACTAGAATAAATATTAAATTTAAATATTTCATTCACCAATAAATATTTCTGATCGATAAAACGTGAATAAAAGTATCCCTCTATCTTAATAATACTTTTTATTCAATTAATTAAATTCAAACTCAATTTTATCTTGATCATTGGAAACCGTTAGTGTGTGTGTCTCTAGGATTCATTCTCGTTTTTATTAGGTGGGATTTTCTAATGTCCAAAATTACAATCTAATAATGGATGAAAGAACCCAAGGAAAATAACATAAGGTAGAAATAAAAATTACCACATATGAACACTCATTATGTAATATAATCCTTTTGTTTCACTATCTCATTAATCATGTTTCACATATGCGTGACCAACCTATTTTGTCGATATTTCATTCCTTGACTATCTGAAATAAATACACCATTTACCATGATTATGAAATTTAACACAATTATTATATTCTAATTAAAGGGATGATATATGAACATTCATAAATATTTAAGGTACAAATCCTTCCATGACACATCCATTAATGAAAATTCATTCATGACACACCCAACGTGCCATACCTCACTGAAAACATATGGCCTCTAGGTTTTCATCAATAAATATAAGTGCATGAGTAATACCGTGCATTAATGATAATCCTAAATTATAAAGACCATTACACATGCTCACATAAAGTAATATCTGATGACACAAAAATATGTGGAAATCCTACTAGAAGGAATGTTCTCATAATATCTAATCATTGAGATTACCATGTTAAAACTTCACTAGAAGAATACTCATTCGCTCATGAGTACTCATACCTAAAAGTATATATAATATGTGTCCCATCATTGTACATTAACTAAACACAAAAAATATATATAAGAATATCATTATATAACTTTAATGTTCTCGTCATATCAGGGAACTTCTATGTCCCTATAATTGTGAAGTATAATAAAGTACAATATTACATTAATGTAATGTAGAATAATGAAAAATTGGTAATAAGAAGATTTATCAATATTATATACATTGAATATAGATGTAATCAATGTAAAAATAGTTTGTCCTTGAAACCCCACTCCAAAATAAATGAACAAAATAAATCATTATTAATATTATGAAATATAATGTTAAAATAATAAAGTGAAAATAAAAGTTGTTTTTATAAAACAAATATTCATTCATGAATGGTTTAACTGCTTATTAAGATTCTATTTTTAAACATTATCATCTCCTTCATAGATGGTTGCAATAAATAATTTTATTTTTTTAATATAAAAAAAACAAGGATATTATATAATCATTCATATTTTATAATGGGTAAGTAATAATAAAATAATATAAGTTTATAATGGTCGGTAAAACACCCAAATGAACACACCAATATATGATAAGAGTTATTATAATTTAATATTATAAACACTAGAAAAATAAATTTATATTAATAAAAATTTGAAATTATAGAATGTCATTAAATATAATTTATCATAATTATAGAATTGTGTACATATTTCATAAGAACTTTAACCATTACTGATATGTCGATCTGGCCATGAATGGGAAAATAAACATCCTAGAGATGAAGGATGTGGACAAAGATATTAAATAAATTTTTTGTAGATGAACACTAAAGAATAATATTAAATTAAATAAACATGAAATTGTTTCTAAATAAAGCATTTATTAATTTCAATTAAATTATTCAAGAGGTAGGTGAGCATACTAGGCTGAGTAAAGACTCAAGGAATATGGTTTTATTTTATCAACCATATTTCTTTTCATATATTATTTCAGTATAGTCTCTATTCTATTATAGGGCTTATCTACAAGTCATTGAAAGTATAACTTAAATATTTCCATTTAATTTTTAGGTATTACTTCTCTTATTTCCTCTTATATTTATTAAAATTTCATACCTTACATGGTTTATAAAGGGCCCTTACCCCATATTTCTCATTTTTGATGATATATTCTCTATCAATCTGTATCTCTATCTTCCATATTTTATATTTATAAAATTATCCCCTTATATTGCCTATACTTCCTTTTAATTTATTTTCTTTTGATCAGAATATATTTACGGTTCCCTTCCTATTATATATTTAAGTCAAACCCAAAGATTTTGAAAATAGAATATTTACATTTTTCATAACTTTCCCTCAAATTTGATTATATTTTAAATATATTTATTTTCATTTTCTCTTTGTTGGGAAATTTTATTATTAAAATAATATTTCAAAAATCATTTGAATTATATATTGAAATTTATGTTTTAACATTATTAATTCCATTATTTTTACAAAAACATCACGAAACATTATGTTAAAATATAATTTTAAAAAATTCCAGTATTTATATAATTCCATAAATATGCTATATTCCATATTTTAACACTGCATAAAAATTAAGAAATTGTTTTTATAAAACTTTTAAAATCTCTAATCTTTCCATTTAACTTTTTTATCGATGCAAATACTATTTTATATTCCTCTAATTTATCCATTTATTATAATTTATTATATTAAATATAATCCTTATCATAAATAATTAATATTTTAAAATAATCCTGGAACTAATTATCAAATATCCAATGTATTTGAAATGTGGTGGAAATGAAATACATATTAGATAAATGGTCCATTAGTTACATTTTATTAACTTATAACCCTCTATGAATAATTATATTATTTTTTCAAATGACTTTATGAATACCCTATAATTCCTTATTTCAATTGAAGGGCTTTCACTATGACACCCATACATTTGATTAATTAAGGAAATTAGTGTGTAGACTATATACCATTTATTATATATTCTATAAATAACATTTTTTCATTATCTTGAGTAATGTTTATTTACCTAGAGATATAATTTATATCAATGTATGTCCATTATATTTACATGAGTCAATCATGTTATAATTTTTAATGGATATATTATTGTTTTAATATTCATATACCACACATATTTATAGATATATCATTATGAAAATGGTTTTGAATATAGATATATACCCCTCTAATGAATTTGGTAATGTTTTATATCTCATGATATTATGAATATGATACCTTTGTGTTTATCCTTAGCCTAAGTTAATGATGACTTGGTTGTGAGCCTTTTCTTAGGTTTATAATGACTTTGTGTAGAGAGTCGAATATATTTATGACATATTGGAAGTGATCATTGACCTATAATAAAATTTTTATATATGATCCACATTTTATTATTCCTATTTCAGAACAAATTACTATTCTATGTTTCCAGGATTTGTTATTACTATCTTATGATTTATTACCTATTTCCCATGGTATTTGTTATTCATTCAAGATCACCCTTTTTAAAAAACATTGTACCATTATAAATGGGTTTGTCATGATATATTATTTTTTAATGATATTACCCATTTAATAATTCCATTTATCAAATGATGATGTCTCTTAGTTGTTATGATATACTGATAACACTTTTTTTATCATTGAGTATTTTTACCCAATACTGAGTATTTGAGCTCACTAAATTATTATGTTTCATCATTTACCGAGGTTATAATTGGTGATAAAGATATAGTGATTTATTATAAGTGATTTTTGGTCAAGTATTATGTTAAATTATATAGTATATGTAAAATATTATAGTGTATTACAAGCCTATCCCAGAGACACCAAAATTTTGATCTTGGTAATTGGTTGTAATTATTTGGATATATGAAAAGTATGTACATTTATCCCTAGATCCCAATGTTTAAGTATGGGGGCATCTCATTTGGAATCAGAGTATAGGTTGGATTTAGGAAATTAAAATTGTGAATATTTGTATGTCTATCCTTAGATGGATGTCATTTTTTATTGGGTACATGGTTAATTATAACTAGTATGAACAAATAGGATTAACATTTCTCAAGTAATTATAATTTTTCCTTTATATTGATAACATTTAATTTAGCATTTGGGATTATTATTACGGTTCATGAAAATAACAGTAGGCATTAATAGATGTTTATCAAGGAGTAAAAATCATAAGGATGAAATTTCTTCAAGTAAGGTAGACTGTAAATCGTACATTTTCAAAAAATACTTTTAAGAATTTTTTATTCATAAATTATATATGACTATTTCCCAAAGATATGAATATATATAATTTTCAGTGTAATTATTTTTGAAAATGTTACTAAATAAATGTTTATTTAATATATATTAATTTATGTAAATAAAATGACACCCATAAATAAACGACATGAAACACATAAATAGAAAAACATCATTTGATTTCAATATAAAACATTATATATGAAGTATGAATATACTCCATAAAATAGAAAATAGTATAATTGGATAATGAAAACAAGTAAATATTAAAATTATAACCTGATATTATTACATTATGTGATCCCCAAAAATTATCACATTCGCAAACAATACTCTAAAAATGAAATAAAAAATTATTAATATAATTAGTGTTTTGAAAATTAAGAATATATAACCTTTGGGGGAATCATAGTAAGTATTTAGAGGGAAATAGAAGTAGTTTTTATAAGAATTATAACTCCTTTATGAACTTTTCAAATGTGGGAGATAACCATTGGAAATATAACCATTGGAATAGTAACTTGGCTGTTAAAATAGTGACATGATCCTTAGAATAGATGATCATTTGAATGGTAAATTGAATATTATGGTAAATGATGAATTATCATTATAAATAATTTTTATAAAAAATTCAATAAGTAAATATTAGTATAAAAATACCATAAAATAATTAATCATTCAATGTAACAAAAAGTAAGTATATATTTTCATTTTTTGTATAACAAATTTTGTATTATTTAATAAAAGGTAATTTTTATACATGACTTAAAAATTATAATTATATATTTATATAATTATTTTTTGAAAGTGTATATAAGTTTTAGAATCATCATGTTGAAATTATCTTAGTGTTTTTGTAATTTTATTTTTTTGAATTTTTGGTGAATAGTAAAATATGACAAAATACAATATTTTACAATATAAGTTAAATAAATAAATAAATTATTACTAAATTATGTAAGAAATCATTATTTTATATTAAAATTAATCAATTTATACATATAGTTATCATCATTATTGGTATTATTGAGTAAAAATAATAAACTAATTAATATATCATTCAAAAATACCTCTCTCCATCTATAAAAAAACCATCCATATCACCCCAATAATCCCCAAACAATAATCCTGTTAGATTTTCAAAATTATAAAAAAATACCAATAAAACTCACTTATCCACATTATATATGGTTTTTCTTCGAAAAGACCAATTCTTGGTGCTCATGTAGTGTGTCAAAGGAGGACTTTAATAGAAAGATGTAAAGTATCTCTAGAAATACATTTTGAGATTTCTTTTTCTTATACAACCTCAAAATATCTTCTATAAATCAGGATTATCCATAAAATATCATGAACTCAATTTCATTACACATTTATATTTTTCTAATCATTTAAAAATAACTCTGACCATTACCCATATGTTGATATGACTTGGAAAGGTGAAACAAACGTCCCTGAGATAATGGAAATGAACAAAAAAAATAAATAAAATGATTAAAAATGACCATAAAATATAAATAATAAATGAAATAAATATTAAAAGGTTCTAAATCACGTTTTCATAAATTAAATTTGATTATTCAGGATATAGGTTCATGTACTTAGTCGATTTATCACCTGAGGTAAGTGGTTTTCTTTTCTAATCCATATTTTTTCATATTTTTTCGTATGGTCTATATTATATTCTATAGATTATCTTAAAAATAAATATAGTATACCTTATTGGTTTCCATTTAGTTTTTTTATTTCTTCTCTCCTTTCCTTTTATTTGTATTAAAATTTCATACATTACATGGTTTGTAAGGAGTTCTTCCAACACCTTCTCGTTCTTTAAGATATACTTTATATCACTCTCTATCTCTCTCTTCAAACTTTTATCATTATCACATATGCCCATTATAATACATATACTTATTATTTATTTATTTTCTAGGGATACACATATCTTCCTAGCTTCCATCATATTTCTTCTTTAAGTTAAACACTCTTATATTTAAATACTATGTTTAGATATTTCTTATCTTCTTCTCCATGTTTCTTCTATTTTAAATCAATTTATTTTAAAGGTTTCATTATTGGGAATTTTAATCATTGAAATAATATTTTCAAAATCCTTTGAATGGGTCTTTTAAAATAATGATATAATGTAATTATTTCTCTATTTTTATGAAATAATAACCAAACATTATGAAAAATAATTTTGAGATTTATCATACATTTTTTTGAAATTTTTATCAAAAATATTTTTTAAAGAATTTATTTATTTCATAATCATTATTAGTTTTTAAAATAGTATTTTAAATGAATTTTACATTTATATTTTCCCATTAAGATGATACTTTACTTATTTTAACATTATGTAAAAACTAAGAAATTTAGTTCTTAAAACATATATAATTTCTTATCTTCCTATGATTACTATGTAAAAATATTCCATAAACTCATTATCCAAGATTATATGCATCTATGCGATGGTGGGAATGAAATATTTATAATAAAAATGATCTATGTATAACTTTTTCATGAATTATCATTAACTATGAATAATGATAATATTTTCTCTAATGCATTTACTTTGTCAATAACCTATAATTCCTTATTCTGATTAAATTATGTTCCCTTGGATACCCATATATTCAATTGAATATGGAAAATATTGACTAGAACCTACAACATATATTCTATATCATGTAAATACTATATAATTCATTATCACGATTAATGGGTATTTACCTAGATAGTGAATTTCTTTCACTGAATACCCATTTTATTTCTATAGGTTAATCTTGTTATGATTTTTAGATAGATATTTGATTGTTTTAACATTCATGTGTAACAAATATGTATGGATATATCATTATGATTATGGTAGGACCTAGAGTTATATAACCCTCCAATGTATTGGGTAATGGTTTGTATCTCATTAGATTATGTTTATGATGTCATGGTGTTGAGAATTGTCTTATCATTTTGATTCCATTTTCATGAGGGTTATTCCATTTTTATTATGACATGGTGATAATCCATGGCCTTTGATTATAAAATATTATAATGACCCTTTAACTATGATTTCATGCTTTTGTATGAGTCAAGCTCCTTTATTCATATTCCACACCACATTCCTATTCTATGTTCCCAAGATTCATGATTGTTGTCTTATGATTTCATATCTATAGACCATGATATATATGATTTTTTTGGATCGAACTTATATATATTATATAATATGATAAATGATCATGTTTTCACTTTTTATATTCTAATTATCTTATACCTTTAATCAAGACATTTCTCTTATGATCATGTCTCTTACTTGTCATGATATATTCCTAACCCTTCTACATATCATTAATTATGATTTACTCCTTAATGAGTTTTTAGGTCAATACATTATTTTTCCCCTATTTCCCCAAGTGATCTTTAGTGATAATGAAATTTGGATCCTTTATAATCCGTCTTTAGTAAAAGATTTGATTAAATTATATTGTATAAATATAACATGATGACGTATTATGTGACTAAAACCCAAAGACAATGGAATTTTGATATTGGGAGATGGTGTTATTATTGTATTTATAAAAATTAACTATGTTTTGAACTATATCAAGAATTTTGGGTCTGAGGGTGTGTTCTTTGGTATCATTATAGAGTTAAGTTTTTTTAGGAATCAAGATTGTGTATATTTTGGTATTGATCATTAGATATATAACTATTTTATATAGAGTAGTAGATTAAGTGTAACTAATAAAACCACATAGATAAAATTATGATAACAATTTGGGTTTATAAATGTATTTAATTATAATAGTCATTGACATTAATAAGTTTTTATAAATGAGTAAAAATTATGAGGGTATAATTTTTTAAGGGGGTATAATGTAACATACCATATTTTCAGTGAATATTTTTATGGATTTTACTCCTTAAATTATATATGAATTTATTTGGTTTTAGTTTCAAAAGTATAATATTTAATATTTTCAATTAATTATTTTTCATGAAATCACTAATTACATATTTATTTAATAAATATTTATTAAATTAATAAACTAACAACCATAAGCAAATTGGAGAAACACTCAAAGAGAGAAATAATATTTTATTTCAATATAAAAATTTACAAAAAAGCTTGAATATAATATATATATATATATTAAAATATTAAAATGGTATAATAAATAAAACTAAATAATACAACATTAACTTTATATTCTGGTTATTCTTGATTTCTAAAAAATTATCACAAAACAAAATAATAGTATAAAAAAACATTTTTTATATATTTTTTCTAAATGAATCATACAGATCATTGAGTAGAATTATTTTGACTACTTAAGGAATAATATATATTGTATTTATTGGTAGTTTAAGGACATTATTAACATTTTAAATGTGAGAGGTAAGCATTAGAAATATAACCATTGGAATTGTATTTTGACTGTTAGAATAGTAACTTGACTATTGGAATAATAAAATCCCCAATTAGGTAAATATGGAATTAATATTATAAAAAATTATTATCATAAATTTAATACGTAAATATATATTTTTTTATATATCATAAAAAATAGGCAATTAGTGTAATAAAATTTAATTATATATGTGCATTTTTAATAGAAACAATTTTGTAATATTTAATAAAAAAGAAATATTAATACAAAAAAATAAATATTAAAATTCACAATTTCAGAAATTTATTTTGAAAAAATATTGGTAACTTTTAGAATCAACACATTTAAATCAGATTGGGGTGATTGTTTTGGAACATTTCTAAAAATGATGAATTTTCAAGGAATAATAAAATATAATAAAATATAGTATTTTAAATTATATGTTAAATACACAAATAATTTCAAAATATTTGATGTTAAAAACCATTATATTGTCTTCAAATGAATCAATTACTATATATATGTAAAATAATCATCCTCATTAGTATCCTTGAGAAAATATAATAAACTAATGAATATTTTATTGAAACACATCTCTCTCCCCCTATTATAAATGTCACCCATATCTACCACACTTCCCATAAAATACTAATCTTATTATCCTGAAAAAATTATTCAAAATCCCTCCCAAACTCTAATATCTATGATCTATAGGTTCTATTCATCACAAAAGACCACTTTGTAATTCCCATGTAGGAGGACTTTGATAGTAAGTTTTAAACAATATCTATCAATCACTTTGAATTTTTTTTTCTTATACCTTATCTAAATATGTTCTAGAAATCATGATATAATGACATAAAAATTATAGTTATATCAAAATTTTTAATATATTAACGGAATATTTATTATCCCACTCACTCCTTAATTCTAAAATGAATTTTATAGTTGGTTCACTTCATCCAGGGTGATGCGTTCCATTTTTAATCAATGACTTTATAGATGTTTTTAATATTATATTATTTTATAATTATGTTATACATGAATAAATTAAAACATGATTATTATTTTATAATATGAATTATAAAAACAAAAATTTCAAATAATAGTCATTTTTTAAAGCAAACAGCCATTCATGGCCAGTATAACTTGTTATTACGATGTTTTTTTAAATAATTATCACTGCCTTCATAGATAATTAGAATAAAATATTTTTTGTTAAATATAAACCTAATATTGTCATTATAATATAATTCATATTCTATAATGGTTAAAAAATCATAATATTAAATAAAACTAACTAAGTTCATAACGGTCTATAAACCACATAAATGAACGTACTAATATATGATCACACTTATACTTATTCAATTTTCACACATTGAAACACCATTTGATATTAGGAACAACTTTATCTTACTGAACTATGTGAACTCTATTTCATGATACATTAAGAGTTATAAACTCATTTGGGAAGAACATTAACCATTAGTGATATGTCGATGCAACCTTGGAACTGTAAAAAAAATAACCCTAAGTCAACATAAAATCTAAATGAAATGATTATAAATTAAAATAAATGAATAATAATAAATTAATAATATAAAAAATGGTTATGAATCAAGTATTTGAAAATTTTCATTCAATTATTCAAGAGGTAGGAAGACACTATGTTAATTTATGGCTTATGGAAAGGGGTTTTATTTTGTGAGAATTATTTCTTTTCATATATTGTATCTATATGGTGTATATTATCTTCTATATTCACCAAAAACAAACACACCTGATGTGGGGAGTGAATTATGGGGTAAAATTATTTCTTTCTCTATGTATCTTTCTATGATGTTAGTAAGGGAAGGTGGAACATGTCAATTTGTAATCATACACGAGATACCCATATGAAGGTAAAATAAATTCTTGAACACCTTGATTTTTACTTAGTTCACCCCACAGTGATAATCCAAGGATCGTACACTGATTATGAATCGACATACCAAAGAGTAACACAATTCACATTAAGTGTCATAAGAATTCCGTAAGGATGAATTGTCAAACATAGAAACAATCCCTCATCTTGAATCCTTTTTAACTACTTTGAGACAAGGTTTATAGTAAGAATAGTGATACATTGATCACTTATGTATGGGGGGAAGACTCATCCACACTATAATATTTCAAATTTATTAATAAATCTATGTAAAAATATATTGCATATATAGGTATCCTCCATGACTCTTTAAATTCTACAGATTTTTACTATATATTAAGAAACTCTCATATACGTTACACATATTTTAAACCTTTAGTACTTTCTTAATTATTCAAATCCAGATAATATATTTCATAACTCCCAAATATGTTATTTATATTGGGAAACGTTAGGAATTTTCCAATTCTGATGCATCCCACAACATTTTACGTATATAAGGATCCTTTATCCCTTCATTGAAATTAAAAACTGAAAGATATATTACAAATGAAAAATGAATTATATTTATAATGGGATACCTATTGGAATTTATGAAATTTTTATTTTCCAAATATCTTTTGTATAAAAGAAACAACTTCTATAATGATTCTAAAACTCATTAAATTTATAACATTCTTCAAAAACTTTCTTCTCGAATTCCAAATCATCCTCATATACCTTTCTAAAAACTATTTCTAGATTTTTAAAGTACTTTGAATTTAAGTGAATCCTCATTTGAAAAAAAATTCAACCACAAAATATATGATTCCATCATTCCAACATTTTGATTTTACTGTCATCCCTTCATTGTCAGTTGTTTACAAATCATTATATATTTATATTTATTCTCCAACATATAATTTCACTCCCTCTCTAGATACACTCCCCTTCTTCGCATTATCCCATTTTTTTTTAAAAAAATCAAAGAACTTAATTTTTTATATCCCATCATAGTCTATCCCTAACAAACTACCATTGAAAAAAAAACTAATCAAATAGATTTCAAAAACTTCTCTAAGCCTACGTGAGGTAAATCTCTACCTAGAAAATAAGAAAACATGTAAACACATAAAATTATATCAATTTATTTTTCAATTCTTCTTGATTTTTCCAAGACCCCAAGTATTGTGTCCCCCCTTACCACTCAGATGAATATAAAATGATAACTTGTAATAAATACACACACAAAACCATGTAAAAAATTATACACAATGGGAATAGAGGATGTTCTAAACCTTCTAAATCTGAAGTAGGTTCTTAATCACGAAGATTCAATTGGTATATCTCAAATAATGGAGTGTAAAATGGTATAATAATGATGTATTCCACATATTGAACAATTCCAAAATGTTTAACTTGAACCACTATCCACTCCACCTTATAATTGATTATGTGATACTAAATTTATAAATTTTTTATTAATGTGTGATGAATTGTATTATTCATGAGATTAATATCACTATTTTTGTCAGTAAATATAATAATAGGTTGTTTCACACATTTATCAACAATATCCAATGTCTATTTCATTAACCGAAGTTATTTTCATGATTTGGTTGTTAAAATATACTCAGCATTAGATTTATTAATAGATGTACTCACTTGTTTCTTACTCATCCAATGTACAAACATGGTGCTAATAGAAAATTCACCATTGATTTTAGAATTTCATTCCACCACATCATCGGACCAATCATCATCAGAAAATGTTAATAATTAATTCCACATTTATACATTAAAGAGAAAACCATAAGAGATAGTACCTCAGATGTTGCTCACAATTCTATTAAATAATTTGAGATGTTCTTATTTAGGAAATATTTTAAAATCGTATAGAAAAAAATAAACATATGAAATATTTATCCAATTTCTATCAACTAACATAAAATTCTACCAATAATCCTTTATAATGTAGGATATGTTGATGATCTATTCTCATGATTTCCTTATTTGGTTCCAACTTAATCATAGTTGACCTGGGGATTGAATCATGCTTGTAGGACTTATTTAAAAGATCATTTTAATATTTTTACTTTAATAGAAATTTTAATCTCTGTTTATGAACCACTTGTAGTATTATAAAAAAAGTAAGTTCTCTAATAATGGTAATTTTAAATCCTGATCTCATTATATTATAAATCTCTTCCACAAACTTCTAGTTTCTTCCACTAAATATTATATCATCCAAATTTCACAATGAACTTTTTTTATTTGGATCTATTTAGACAAATGTTTTGATAAAAACAACCCCTTTTGAATTCTAATTTCTTTAGATATGATTCGGGCCAACTATACCTTAAACATGATGCATGTTTTAATATATATTGAGACTTTTTTAACCTACATACCTTATTTTCATCATTTTATATTAAGAAACATATTGAATATTATATATAATATTATTCCTTTATAATACTATTCATAAACACCATGTGTACATACATTTCAATAATCATTAAACCTATTTTTATTTCCTCTTCTATGATGAATCAGATTGACTCATAATGATCCACAGGTGAAAAATTATCCACATTGTCAAATTTATCATTGACTCTATGGTTATTTATTTCAGATTACACTACTATTTTAGTTGTATTTATTCTTTAAGATCCACCTTTTCTCAATCATGCTATAATGGTTAGTGCTTTTTATGTGGTCCCACATTTTATTTTTTTCTATATGATCCATATTCTCATTCACAGATATGACCACTGACTCATTATTCATAGAGTATTAAAAGGATGTTGGATCCACCATTGAAAATATTGTAATGTTCTCTAATTCTCATATTATTTTTATTTTAGTTCTTATATATCTATAATAAATTATGTTGTATGGATCAAAGTACATCCTACTACCACTTCCCTAAGGTATAATGTAACATTCCAACTCAGGTTCCCCACACTAGTGCCCCAGGCTAGTTAGTCACATGACCTCAAGTGAACCTTCCCATACCCCAGAGGGTTCCGACTAGTAATGAGGGTCTGTTATATCGATATGGGGATAGTATACCATCTTTATCAATGAATCACAATAATATAAATTAATAAGAATAACCAAATGATATAACCAATAACCAAACCAACCGGTATCACATGATGACAAAAAGAGGGAATATAATATCTAAAACTAAATAGTAGATATGTCATTCCAAGTATGTGTAATGTGACAATATGAAAAACTCAAAATAAATAAATAAACTAAGAACTCCCAAGTGTGTCCTGAATAATCTACTTTCCCTTCATATAAGCTATATCCCAACTCATCCATCTAACATAGGGGATTTTCCCTTATCTTGTCCTAAAAACATGTATTCTATTAAGGTATTAATCAGGAATCCCGACTTGGGTGTGAGTAAAACTCAATAGTCCACCAAAAATTTCATCTAAAAGAATATCCAATCAATAACAGATTATATAGTCATATAAAGAATAAAACAAAATCACTAAATTAAATTGTTTACATTCACTCAATTACAAATTATTTAACCACATAACTCTTCAGTTATTGAGGACATCCAAACTCTCAATACCAATTTTGGCCCATTCCAGAGTCTGCACCATACCATATATTCAATTAAAAATTCATGATTTCAAACATTCTTTCATTATCAATTTAATTTCAATTCGTATTATGACCAATTGGAACCGCAGTCCAATGCCAATATTTTGGGCCAAGATCACCATTCCTAGGACCCCATGGATATTTAAGCCCTAGTGCATGACCCAGAACCCATTTATCAATCAATCACACAAGTGGGATTTTAGAGAAGTAATCCACGTCCCACACACATTTGTCACTATGGGTTTTGGATGTAGCATACCATGTCACACACACAGTTTTATCACCATTGGATTTTGATGCTGTAGTCAACATCCCACACAGGAATATCACAATCACATATATCACATATATCACATTATTCAAGGTCAATCAACATTTACCCCTTTATCATATTTCAAAATATCAAGGATAATCCAACCATCTCATAATTACAATTTTAAATTAATTATAGAAATAATTAATTTAGTAATTACACAATACCTTAATTAAATCACCAATTAATTATTCAAATTTCTAAAATCACAACAACCCATTATTTAATTCACCAATTAGTTAATCAAATTTAACAGTCCTAATATCCCATTAATTAATTAACCCATTAATCAATCAAATTCCAAAATACCACAATTTCAAGAATCCATTAATTAATTCACAAATTAATTAATTCAATCCCCTAATTTCAACAGCTTTAATTTAACCAAATTTCTTATCATATGGAAATTTGATTAAATAAAATTAATAAAAAAATGCAATTTCATGATCATCATAATTTCAATTTTCTCAATTACATACAAAATCATGACTGTTGGATTAAAATTTAGACAACCTATATCTAGTTTATTGGTGAATGAACATCAATGGATATACCCAAATTGAAGCATAATGGTCAATTTCACAATGATGATTGATATCTGGATCCAAAACATAGATCCCAAATCAAACATATTAGATCTACCCAAACCTAGATCTAGGTCCACAACAATATATGAAATTGTCCCTTCAATGGATGAGGAAAAATGGGAGAAGGATTAGAAACCAATCTGAATGAGATTCTCTTACTAGGAGTGGTAAAAATCATTAATCCGGTATTCAAATATTCATCAATGGAGATTGGAAGGGATTGGAATCTATTCAGGAGAATCCAAAAATGATATAATTAATTTAGGGAAAAGATAGGTTTTATTTGAGTTAATAATTGGGATCAGTTATTTTTTTAATATAATTCTCTTTCTAATTAAAACTGCACACACGATTTCATGGGAAGGGAACACGATTTTCCAAACTGTTCACATTCACCACGAACATCATTGGGGGGCATGGTTACTCTTAAGAGGGAACACAATTTGGAAACCTATTCACTATCCAAGAGAATTCCCTCTATTTGTATTCATATAGTCTTCTAGGTTAGCTGCAATATTTGGCCCAACCATGTGCCAACGATTCACTACCTCTCCTCTTATGTTTCTCAAATTTCACCCAAAACCCCCCAAGGTAAAAAATAATATAAAAATTACTAAAAAAAGGAAAAAAGAGTACCCATAAATAATACAAATACATCTTGGGAAAAGGTCAGGATATTATAATCTCCACAACTTATAACCCATCTTCCTCAAGTTGTACTCCCAATATCGACTAAATTTATAAGTCAAAAAGATCATCCCACTAAGCCTGAATTTCCTCTTATCTCTCCTATGTTTCCTCCTAAACTCATCCATGCTACCACAATATTTTTTTTATTGAAATAGACTTTATTTATAACACTTTATCACTATAATAAATCACACATATCATATGCTCTTAAAAGGATGCATTGGTATTAATCTCAACATCATCCACATCGATCACATAATAATGGTAGGGTTGATACCTCCAATGAAATGACAGCTGAAAAAATCATGCATATAATTAAGCCTTTATGGAAGAGCCATTCAGTATTCCACCGACCTGATTCACACCACAGCGTCATACGGTCCAATACACATGGTTTCCAACTTCCCCATATCATTATCCTGTGGTGAATTAATCTTGGACACATATGAAGGATGACATTATAAACCATTGTAAAGTCTAGGGGTCATGAAAATTTATCATCGTATGAGTTATGTATACTATAATCCATAACCATATGCTTTTGAATCAAAAAGACCTTTTCTGATGTCTCTTATATGAGACTCAGTCCCAATACCCCAGCTCACCTACCACTATCTAGCATAGAGGTGATCTATCTAGACTACCATAATGAGACTAATAAGGTTCCATTTGTATTGTTTCATCTTAAATTTTTTTATAGGTGAACTCCACCAATGCAGGGGGATTCTCCCAAGACCAAAGAAATTCTAAAACATATGCCTACAACAAATTCTTAGGAACCTGAATAGTATGTTCTCACTTCCCATCTGTCTATGGGTGGAACGACATAATCAGTAAAACCTTTGTATGAAGAAACTTCTAGAAGGCTTAACATAAGCAGAAACTAAATCATGAATCACTGTTTGAAACAATACTCTATGACACCCTGTACAGATGAACTATTTTACAAACATACAAGTCTCACAACTACACCACTGTGAATGTGGAATGTATTGGCCAGAAATGTGCTACTTTCATCATACATTCCACAACCACCAAAACAGTGTCATTCTTCTAAGGAATCCTCAGGAGAGCCACCAAATAGTTCATATTAACATCATCCCACTTCCATTATGGAATGGGAAATGACTATATCAAACCATCATGTCATTTTTGTTATGACTTCACCAATTAACACATTTAGAATCATGACATGAACCCTAATATCTCCTTTTCTATGCCCAAGCAAAAAAATTGCCATGATAGGCCATGGTACATTTTTATCACACATGGATGTATTGACCACTTTGATTCATGAATTTAATGCATTAACTCCTCCCACATTCTCATAGGTACAACAACAGAATTCCTGAGAGATATGATCTCATCCACATCTATGGTCTAATATGAAGGTGACTCCACAACATTAATGATTTCCTTAAATTAAAAACATGTTGTATCCTCATATTTATTATCTCTAACACTGATCAAAAGTGTAGACTCTACTAAAACTGATATGAGAGTAATCTTCTCCAAGCTCCCTTAAACCACAACATGCATCTTAGCTGGTAAATCCATCATATTCCACTCAACACTAGACTGATGAACTTCTTGTGTCTATGTTATCCTGCTTGAAGCTTCAATAACACTATTTCCCTTCCTGGGAAAAATATGAAATCTCAATGTTCAATAAAGATAATTCCATTAAAACAACAAGGTATAAAAAAATGAAGCTAACTCAATGTCATTTTTAAGGTAGTTCCATTCATGTGGCCACAAATTCCAAGACCCATACACCACAACATGATCTCCCTACATCAAAACCACTCCATGAACAATTCCAAAAGCATCAAAAACACTTTATACTCCTTGAATGGCTTGGGTAGGATCAATATTGGTGTTGATGTCAAGTAGATCGTTATCACATAAAAGGCATTATCCTAATATTTTGACTATTTAATGTTTATCCCATTCTGGGTCAATTCCAAAATAGGTGTTTCAAAATGGGAAATGTTAGGAATGAACCTCTGATAATATCCATATATTCCCAGAAAGACATATACATTGAAAAAAATTTAGGTTACTCCCAAGAAACCACTACCCGAACTTTCCCTAGGTCCAGTAACACACTTTCCTCTAAGATGAGGCGACCCGTGATTTTTTCCTGATAAATCCAAAAGTAACACTTAGATGGATTTGGGCATATTTGATAATCTATTATCATACTCAAAATGATTTCATGATTTTAGGAATGATCAGCATGAGTTTTGGAGTAGACCAAGATGTCATCCACAAATATTACCACAAACTGATCTAGGTATGGGTGGAATATTTTGTTCATCAAGGCCATAAGAACATTTGGTTCTTTCATTAGTCTTAATGACATCACGAAGAACATATATAGGCTATACCATATTCTGAAAGTAGTCATTGATATACCAGAATGTCAAATTCCCAAATGACGATACACAGATCTCAATTCGATCTTGGAGAAAACCTATCTCCTCTAAATTAATGAAAATGATAATCAATGTGTGGAAGAAGATATTGGTTCTTCAAATTTTTTTGGTTCAAAATTCGGTAGTCAAAACACAAATGAAGAGTCATGTTAGCCTTCATTGTAAACAAAACTGAATAACCCCTAGGTGACGTATTGGGATGGATAAACCCCTTATCCAACAACTCTTTAGTTTAGTCTTGAACTCTTGAATATCCATAGGTTCCATTTTGTATGGTAGAATATAAATTGGGTCAAACTCTGACATGAGCTCATTCATAAACCCCACATTTCTATCATGTGGCATCCCTGAGAAGTCTTTAGGAAAAAAAATCGTAAAACCATTTCACTATGGGTGGAAATACATCATGATTTACCCCACCATCATCTAGAAATAGACTAGAAAAATTGGTGGTGTGATACCCAAGTTTCTAATGAACTGGTCGACCCTACATGGTCCACCTAAATAACCCAATCTCTATGGTGAATACAATCATCACCCTTAGGTGATGTAAAAGTCACTCTCCTACAATAATAATCTATGTGGAATTAGTATACTAATAACTTGTCCATGCCCAAAATTATTTCAAATCCTAACATATCATGAATGTAGAGATCCCAAAGAAAATGATACTCTCAAACCTCTAGAGAACACCCCTTGCACTAACAGATTTCCGTCAACTGTACTCCCAATGATGTATCTATCCTCATATCCCCACTTACAAACTCCACTGTCATTTTCAACCCATTCACAAGATTTGTAGATATAATGTAATTAGAGGAACTAGTATCAAACACATCACTAGTTAGTGTATAGGATACAAGAATAATACCTCTAAATTTTGATGGTCCAACCTTGCTATCCACCGGTGTAGGCTGAAAAAACATCCAACTATCTTTCCCTATGATGTAGTATGAGTCCCCTAAGCTACTCAAATCTACTGATAAAGGCACTCGTTCCTAGAATCATCCCAACTATTACCTCCACCGCTACATACAGTAGAACTCAAGATACTAGAATGATACACTATAGAAGATCCCCTTCTCATAATATTTTTCTTTAAAACAACTTTATCATTAACCATGTATCAAGGGTTCATGCATAAACTCTATAGATTACCCATCCTACTACAAGCTTGACACTCTATCAATGGTTAGAGGCACTATCTATGGAAGTGTCCTGGCCTACCAACCTTTTCCAAATAATTCGAGTAATCTCCAGTTTGACTGAAGCCTCCCCTGGCTACTATTATTGTTATCACCCAGGATAAAATTTTAGTCGTGATGCTTCATTATCCAAAACGTTGTAGCTCCAAAACATCCAACATAAACCACATTTACTCAGATGGAAGCATCCTTCAAGTTCCCCTCAGATATGATATCCTAATTCCCTACATTTGAAAACATATCCAGCTTAAATATATTAACATGGTACGTAATTTCACATTTAATCCCTTCTTGAAACCTATTTACCTTAGTAGCCTCATCCGCTACCAATGGTGGAGCACAAAATTTTAAATCTCTAAAGCATACAACATTGTCCACGATGGATATACTGCCATAAATAAACCCCATAAAGTCATCTTATTTATCCTACATGAGCATCTCAGGGTAATAGTTCTCAAAAAATAACTCCATAAAGACCTTCCACTACATGGATTCCATGTTTCCATCTCGAGTCTAGATTTCCCACCATCGCATGCCTTGACCACATAACATGTAAACAATCAATTTTAATCTCTTATAACTAAGAGTCTCTAATTGGTCAAGTATAGTTTTTATAGACTCAATCCAAAACTCACCTACCTCAGAAACACCATATCCTATAAAAATTTAAGGTTGCTGCAACTGAAGCTTATGTGTCAGATTAAACATTATTTTCACAACACTCTCTTAGTCTCTTTCCATGAATTTCATTAACCAAGAAATTTTTTCTTAAGAAATCTCTATGAATTCCTCACATGGCACTATCAGTGCTTCCAGATCCAATATTGGATGATTATTTTCATCTATATTCACTTGTCTTCCTATAAACAAGTATCATCATGGAGGCATATATCGACAATTCCAAACAGACATATCAGAAAACATAAAACTACATTAACATATTTAACAAGAGGGGTTCAAAAAATCTATCACAAGTCATTCCCCTTTTCCCCACCACACTGTCAAAACCAAGGTGCCATCAATACCCTTAACAATCCTATATCTAAGTCAATGTTAACAAAGGGTAAACACATTACCATTATTCAATTTTATCATTAGACAACTAATTTCCCTTTAAATTTATCAGAAATTGTATCATTTACCATTTCAATTCATATTTGGAACCTTTTTCATTTTAATTACATATCATGGAATAAACATTCTATTTCAAAAAATTTCCCAAAATATTTTTTTTAAAACGTCAAGTCAGAAGGAAATGCATTTGAACCTTTATTTAATAAATAAAAGAAGATACAGGAAGGAGACGAATGGGGTCACACAGTCAGTAGTGCCGTCGATCTCAGGACTATAAATCATAGTACGACATGTCATTTCCATAATCGGAGTCTCCAGCAGGTTCCCATTCAGATTGAGATTTATTATGGTTGAATGCCTTCCAATAATTTTCATCAATTCTTCTTGAGGCCCTTGAAGAAGATCTATTGGACACAGTCTTAGGGATTTGAGAGTAATCATTGCGAGGTCTTCTCTTTACAGGAGCAGAAATAAAATTTTCACCATCATTTATCCTTGCCTCTCCAACTAATACCATATCTTTGAAGGAGACAGATCCACCACTGTTCGGAGTAGTAAAGCCAGACACTTCTCTCTCGCCATCTGAAACATTCCCCCATTTTCCAGTAAAAAGGGGTTCCTTTCGTCCATCAACCTGTTGACCATCGACCATCATAGGTGCAGAGTTATCAGCTGGAAGTCCTTGATCCAAATTCACACAAGAAGGTCCACTAAGGACCCTTGTCAGGGAAATTTCAAATGTCATTTATTTATATTTGAGAGGTTGAGCGACAAAAATATCAGCGTCAATCGGAGGTGACTCTTTATGAACACCACCCTCAGCCAAATGGGAACCAAATCTCCCAGTAGTCAGACCATCAGCTGCATCAGTTGCAGAGGGAGCAGTCTCTTTAAATGAAACACCATCTAGAACAGTGTCCGTTGATAAAGTCTTCCCTTTATTTTGTTTTTTTACTTTGACAGAGATCTGTTGAGTGACCTTTCATCCCACAATATTCACATAAGAGGTTCTTCCGACATGACTCTAATGAGTGTCCAACAGCCATAAATTGATTACAGAAAACTGGCTTTTTTCATATTCGACATCAATTTAAATATTATCAGAGGGTGTAGACAGGGTTACCTGATCAATCAGAGTGGAACTGAGATCATTCTCTACCAATATTCTGGAAAAGTGACCAAACCAGACATCCTCAGTCTCTTTATCCAGGCGAATAGGAGTCCCAATTGCCGAACCTATATCAAGCAAGATCTTCGGATTCCAGAGAACCCAATTGAGTTCATGAAGATGAACCCAAACCTGAGAAAAAGCATTTCTTGCACGTGAAACATTAAAGTCCATAGATCATTCATGCAAGTGAAGCCAGCCAGGTTTCATAAGTAGGGTCCCAATGCTCCAAGCATGAAGTTTCATCTCCTCTGAGGGAAAAAGACAGTGAAAAAATCCACGACCAAGAGAAACACATTTCAAGTTTGAAAAACACCATAACATTGGGATTCTATGAATGAAATCATCCAACTTCCACGTTTTCTCACCATTAGGCAGAATAATACGAGCAATCAGAGAGTTTTTACCAATCATCATTCTCTCTGCAAGGGCTGCAAGATTGGCTTTGACATGACCACAAGTTCCCTTTCGGATGATTCTGGCAGGACCAACATCCTTGAGCAAATGCAAAGGCATCTTACCTCCACTTCCAGATGTAGCAGAGACACAAAGAGACTCAGTCTTCCCAGTCGACACCCGTGGACCCCCATGGGAAGAGAATCCAACACAAACAGATCACGCAAGACCAAATCCAACAAGATCTAGAGCCGAAGGGTTAGATGACTTCACAGGTACACCAAATACGGAATGAGGAAGGTTCTCTTGATTCCTCTCCACAACACCAGATCCGGGACGAGTAGCTGAAGCCGACGCGAGTCGCTGTTCCTGCAAAACCGAGGTTTTGACAGCAGCCCCGAGATCCTGAGAAGAAGGAATCAACGGTGAGTGAAATGAAGACGCATCACCGCAATCAGACAACATCAACAGACCACCATGGGAAGAGAAACCAGCACAAATAGATCCCGCAAGACCAGGTCTAGCAAGATCTGGAGCCGAAGGGTTCGTTGACTTCGCAGGAACACCACATCCGACAAGAGGAAGGTTCTCTAAGCATCGATTCCTCTCCACGACACCAGATCTGGGATGAGTAGCTGAAGCCGATGCGGAAGGAAGATGAGAAAACCCTATGAAATGGGGTATCGCCATACCGAGCCCTAGCACCCATCGTTCAAGCAGTGTGACCCCGTCGCCTGCCCCGCCATCTATCTGGGATCCAAAAAATTTCCCAAAACTTGTTTTCCCATATGTGCCTCAAAATGAAGCATTCAAAACATAGTACCAATTTTCTAGAATGATGTGTGCATACCTAAATCTAATTTTATATCAGGCCATGAAAAAATCATAGAAAAACTCAGAAACAATAATCACACCACAAAACAAGTACATTACTCGAGGTGAAATAAAATACAACTATAACAACTGACAATAATAATAATAATCCAACCCTTGGAACTTGGCCTTCACCCTCGTATGTGGGTTAGATACTTCCGTGAATGATCTCTTAATCATGTACCGACATATATTATTCCCCTATCTACCATTCCTGAATTTTAATACAAATGAAATGAATATAAAACCACCTTTGATACCACTTAGTAATGTCCCAAACTAGGTTCCACACACTAGTTCCCTAAGTTGGTCTGTCACATGACCTCAAGTGCTCCTTCCAACATTCTATAGGCTGCCAACTAGTAGTGAGGGTATGATATATTGACATGGGGAGACTATACAGACTTTATCAAAGTAAAACAAAATTGAAAATAAATAAGAATATACAAATTATATAACCAATAACCAAACCAATCATTATCACATGATAACCAAAACATGGAATACAATATAAAAAACTAAACAATAGATATGTCATGCCATATATGTGTCAAGTGTCAATATGAAAAACCTAAAATAAATAGAGACACTAATAACTCCCATGTAGATCTGGAATCACATCACATTCCCTTATCCCAGAAGTGTCCCAACTAATCCATCTAACATGAGACCATTTCCCTTATTTATCCCTACAAACATGAAGTCTGTTTTGGTACTGATCATGAAACCAAAGTAGGGTGTGAGTAAAACTCAGTTGGACACCACCAACGATGTCTAAAACAATATCCAGTCAACAAAAGTGTATGCAGTTGTGAAAATAATAAAATACAAGAAATAAAGTAAACTATTTACATTTATTCAATTACTCTTTATTTAACCAAATAAATCCTATGTTCTAGAGGACACCCCAACTCTTGATACCTACATCAGACCATGCCGGATTCGGAACCAAATCACATATTCAATACCTCAAACAATATATTAGATGTGATTTCATTGTCCAATTCATTTCAATTCATATAATTTCAAATTAAAACCATAGTCCAATGTCGCAATTTGGGCCTAGATCACCATTCCTAGAACCCAGTGGGTATTTGAAGCAACATTCCATAACCCACAACTCATTTATCAATTAGTCACACAAGTGATATTCTGAAGCAGTAGTCCGTGTCCCACACTCATTTATCACTATTGGATTTTAATGTAGTTGGCAACAACCCACGAATGGTTTTATCACTATGGACTATGGATGAAGCAGAACATGTCCCACACACAAATATCACAATCACATATATATCACATAAATCAGATCATTCATAGTTAATACACATCAACCATTTTATCAAATTAAAAAAATATCAAGGTTAATCAAACCATCACATAATTCCAAATTTCAATAAATCATAAAACTAATTAATTGTCTAATCACACAATCCCTTATTTAATTAGTCAATTAATTAATCAAAATTTCATAATCAAAACCATCCATTAATTAATTCAAAAATTAATTAATCTAATTAATCAATCCAAATATCCCATTAATTAGTTGACTAATTAATTAATCCAATTAAACAGTCCCACAGTTTGAAAAATCCATTTATTAATTCACCAATTAATTAATTCAATCCCAAAATTTAAATTTATATAATTTAACCCAATCCATTATCATATAGAAATTTTATTAAATAAAAATAATCAAAAATGAAATTTCCCAATCATTTAAATTTAAATTTATTAATTTATTACACTATTTAAATCAAGACTATCAGATTTAAGTTTAGACCACCTACCACAAGTTTGATAAAGAACACACACTAACATATATACCAAAATTGAATTGGGATGCTCAAATTAACAACAGATATCGAGATATTGGTCTGAAACCAAGATCCAAGATCATATAGATTTGAAAAACCAAAACCTAGATCTATGTAACAGCCCGAGATTTTATGAAAAATATTCTTTTTTTTTATTTCACTAATGTCTTGTGTTGTACGCTACACCAAAAGGAGCTTGCACAACACGCATCCTTGACTTACCTTGCATTAAACGCAATCGCAACCTTCCTCGATAGCGTGTGTGGTACGTAATCCTGAGTTTCACGAAACAATGATATGCTATTAAAATATTATTAAAACTAGCCGTTATGAATAGTAATAACCACTTTTTAAATTTTAGAAATTTTAACTCTCAAAATGGACTTTATTTTTGGATTAGGAGTATCGAATTTAGCCTAAGGTGAAATTTTGGTACTTTTCGGATAACTTTCATATTCTGATGAATAGTGAAAATTACCAAATTATAATTAAAAACAACTTTTTAATCGAAATTATTAATAGTGATAAATCATTAATTTGAGTGGTTTTAAAGTATATTTAGAATATATTTTTACAATTTAATACAATGTTGGTCATTGGATGTAATTTCACATTTAAACTAGACATAAACAAGTGTCAATCTTTTGATAGATTTTGTTTCTTAAAAACACGCTATTTGTTTTAACAGCGGGATTTAATTATAAAATTAATTAATGCAACTTATATGTTGGGAATTTTGTAAAATAGAAATCATTTTTGAATTCGGAATATCAATTATAGCTTAGGGTGAAATTTTGGCATTTTTCTGAAAAACTTCAATTTTTGATGAATAGTGAAACCACTAAGTGGTAGGTTAAAAACTGAATTTTGCATAAAACTTAATTTTACCGCTTCTGTGAATGGAATTTCGAAAATCCGAGAGACACGGTTAATATCAAGCACTAAAATGTGGTTCAATGAGATGAAAATAATTTTTGGTGAATAGTAACTTTTTACTTTTTTTTACCGCGGTTAATAGTAAATAGGGTAACTAAGGGTAAATATGATATTAATATTACCCTAACACATGTCCTAATTCTATTGGACAAGTGTAATTCGACCAAAAACAAACTTAGGAATAAAATATGACCATTTAGGCCCACTTGGATTAGATTAGGACTTTTATTATTAATTTATTTAAAGAAGGGTTAAAATAGTTAAAATCAACGTTTAATAAGGAAATCATTTTTAATATGGGGTTATACATAAGATAAATTCGACTATAAATATTCATTAGAAAGATAAAAAGATTTCCTACATTATGGTATTTTATTTGTAATTTTTAGACATCAAATAATTTAATTTATTTATGACACAACGATGATGCAGTAATTATCTTATTAATGAAATATTGACATAATTGATGTTATAAACACCAAAATAAATGTAATTTGAGACTTTTTATGAATTCCACTAATTTTATAGGTTACTATGATATATTAATGTTGATTTAATCAACTTGGTGCGAACATTTAATTCTGTTATGACTTTCACAAAAATCATATATCAAATAGTGTCAAAATTGACACAAAATAGTTTTTAAATCAAATATTATATTACTAATTGTTATTTTATTCCTAAAAATCTAAGGTTCGGCCAAATGACTTAGATAAGGATATATATATTAATAATAAACAATTTGGGGTTCGTTTGGCATGTTATAGTAAGTGTATTAACCATATAGTGAAAGAAAACAAAAAGACACGGTAAAAGTTAAATTATTTAACTTAGAGTTAAATCTAATTGATAAGGTTTAAAATAATATCCAAACATGTCTAAATTTGATTGGTTGATGATATTACATCCCTATCTCATCTAATATTCGAATATGAGTCATTTTTGGAGGTTTTTAAGTGGGGTTAGATTTATTATAAATTAATATTTTTAAGAATTCCTAAGGTGCCCCTCTCCTCCCCTATAAAAGGACACCTCCTCCCCTTCCTCCTCACACCAATTTGAGCACTCAAGCTCGGCCAAACCCTGCCAAAATCTCTTCTCCACTTCCCTAGAAACATCCTAGAGGTTCTGGTCTTCCTCAAAGACCAATTCAAGTGCCCTAAGAGGAGGTCTCAAAGAGGCACTTCAAAGAAGAGGTAATTACCGTTACCAATTCTTTCATCTTTATTTCTTCTTCCACTTCTTCTTCTTAGGTTGTTTCATTATGAAGTAATAACATCAGTATCACTCATATACTGATATGTTATTATAAGTATGAAACAAGCCTATTTCACCATCTATCCATCCTACGGAAAAAGAAATCACCGCGCGTGCGTACGTACGGAATACCGTCTCCACGTCGTGGTGTAATCTATTTTCCACCACCACCTTACATGGATGGGTATAATGGTGTAAAGAATAACTATACATAGTTATTACAACATCATATTGATTATGATATATTGTATAATCCACTCCACTCCAATTCAATATTTATAGAAATGATATCATCGCTCGTGCGTACGTACGGACTACCGTCTCCACGACGCGATGAGATTCATTCTCCATGTTAACCATTTAAGAATGATTATAATGTATATATAAGAAATAATAATGAAATATATGACATTATAAAGCTACTGGATTTATGTATATATATACATATGCATGTCATCTACTTACTTCCATTTCAAGACAATAAGGAAAGAAAAACAGCGTTCATGCGTACGTACGGACTACCGTCTCCATGAACGGTGTTTTTCATTTTATTTATCTATCTATTATATATATATATACTGAATATATATGATATATAAATCATATTTTATATTCTGGAAGTAAGTAAATCATGATATAAGTAATAATGATGTCAAGAACAACAAGTCAAAACACCTACGATAAATGAAACGATTTTACCCAAAACGCTTCTTTAACATGGAATTTACAAAAGAACGGGTAATATAATGTCATAAGTGAACCATATATGATATCATAACAATGAATATGATTCTGTAATAAGTCAATAACATTATTTAAACCATTATACAGGAGCTTCGAACACGAACAAAGCAAATCGGACCTAAGGTAAGGGAAAATATCACAATCTCATTTTTATTCGAGATTGTTTATTCGTAAGTATTTACTGGGGTGTATTTTATCATCCACATCCATGTTCCCTCAATATGTAATATTGTTTCCATCCACTTGAAATAGTTTAATTCCAATTTTACCCTTAGGTGAGTTTTTAGTAAAGAATATGAAAGGAATCTTTTGTTGTTTTTCCGTACGAGGTACTTTTTGACTTTTCCGACAAAAGTACGAAGAATGTTTTTTTTAACTTATACGGCACGAACGGATTTTTACGGTCTTATAAAGCCTTATTTTCATGAACCTTCCTCCAAAATATTTCATGACTATTTTTAATAAAATCTATTTCTTTTAAAATTGTATGATGTTTTGTGAAAAGAAATTTATTTTGAAGAAGAAAGGATATTTTCCTCAAGAATTCATTTTAAGTGTTTTATCAAAATTATTTTCCATCTAAGATAATAAAGTGTTCTGTTTCTATCCATATTTTTACATTGATTTGACTATGTTGTGATGGAATTATGTTTATGAATTCCTTTATCTTATATGAATGGTTTTATGATGTCATGTTTTTTAAGAATCCCATTTTTATTACATGGGTTATGCAATGATGTATGATTTATGATTTTGTGGCACACATAAGAATGGTATCATTATGAGATGGGTGGGACCTATATCTCCCTCCAATGCATTGGGTAAAGATTTCATATCTCATGAGATAGACATGGCTGGAATGGTAGGTTATACCGGTTCAGTGAAACAGGACTGAAACGAGGATTACTCGATTCAGAAAGGGACTTTGTCCACTAAGATAGTCTTGGCAATGAGTCTTGACTAACAAGAAATGATTCTCTATGATTATGTGTGTATTCCACAATGAGTAATGTTTTAAGTAAGGGTTTCATTTTCACTACTATGATTTATCCCATGTTATGAAATTATTCTCTCTTTTGCAGGTTAAGATTTCCAAAAATGTTATGTTCTTATGAAAATTATGTGATTGATATTTCTTTTGTTTACCCTTACTGAGCATTTGAGCTCACCCTTTTATGTTTTCTTTTCCCCAGGATATAAAGAAAGGTTTTAGGTAAAAAAAAAGGAAGATCTTTGTGGGAGATTTTGAAGATCTTTCACCAGGATTAGAAGATTACGTTCCGAGTTTCCAAAGACACTAAACTATTACGATCCTTGTGTGTGTATTTTTGTTATGTATTAAGTATTCCGCAAAAGTAATGTAATGTTCATGTACGTTAGGCTTCGGGTCTCTACAGTTGGTACCAGAGGAAAGGTTTAGTCAACCTTTGGAAACTAGGAAGCGAAAACATTAGTGAGATCCCTAGAGATATTTCTAAGGTATGTCTAGGGATGCCCCTAAGGATAAGTATACGTATAGGATATATTCCTAGAACTACGGTAACGATCTTAGAATTTAACCTAATATGTTAGATATTGAGGGTGCTCCCCCTTTACTATGTTGTCTTCCCTAGCATGATTTCGCCTCTCACAAAATTCTTTTTGTGTTTTAGTTAATGGAGGGAACCAGAAGGAATTCGGTTAACATTGAATCCAATGGACAAATTGGTGACTATGAGCAACAAAATTGTGTAATGCCTAAAGATAAAGATATTGTGATTATGCCGAATCAGTCATCGCGATATATGATTAACAAGGTGAAATTTAGTGGTATGACTAATTCATCAAAGAAGAGGAAGATAAACTATTATGCATGTTCGCATGTTGAGGATCATAAAAAAAGGAAGATTGAGATTTCTAAAGAAGGGAAGAAGAACCTTGAGGAATACCTCAAATGGAGGGACCGATGTTATCTGTGTGGAGAAAAGGGTCATAGAGTGACAGATTGTTATGGAGTTCAATGTCTTATTTGTGGAGAACATGGGCATTACCCAACTCAATGCTCTGACCTAAAAAGATACTTCTAAATCAAGGAAGGACTTATTCCAGGACAGTCATTGAAGTGGATGGACTGAAGTGTTTATGTATTGGTATTCAAGAATAATGTTGTTGAGGTACTTTTATGGTGTATTGGAATATTTATGTATTGCTCTAATGTGGTATTCAAAGTGATTGAGATATTTTTGGAAATAAGATGATATGCGCATAATGAAGGGAAAACGAGAAAATTAAATGTTTAACAGTATTCATGAGCTCATGATTGATATAAGGACTAAGTGATATCATGGTTTGAGTATATAGAATTTTGAGGATTTTGGTATGTGGAAAGTGTTAACTTTTAACTGCACTCATGTTTTCACTAAGGTATTCAAGAGAATACACGATTAAGGACTTTGAATGTTTGAAATGTGACCAACAAGACATATCTTATGATATGTGGGGATCAACGACAGTATTAAATCTCTGGTAATCGTTGTCACTATATTATGAGAGTGGACTGCAGTATTATGTATAAGCCTAAAGATTAGACTGGATTATGTTGGACATAAGTTAGAATTGTTTAAGGATATAAGATTTTCAATATTATTGATGGGATGTTATAGTAACGTAGTTTTAGAAAAAAGGACAACCTGCAGGACGGGCGACAGCCCATCGCTTCGGACAAGGCTGTAGGAATCGAACCCACAACCGAAGTGCGACTGGCCTTTATCGCCTACCACTGACCTACAGGAAGTCCCTGTTTAGTAGAAACTAGTTTTATTATATTAAGCAGTATGATATATGAATTATAAGTCCATTTTAGAAACCATATGTGATTAATCTCACTATAGATCGACTTATGTATATAATTTTTCTAACCTTTTGTTTGAAACAGATGGAATGACCCGTCATTCTATCACATGATCTGCTAACACTTCACAAATAACAAATTCAACTTCATTTATTTAAGAGATGAAGTAGAAATTGTTCAAGGCACGAACAAAAGTGAGATTGTACCAAAATAAAGTAAGTATTTATTCTAAGCAAATTTTCAACTTTAGGGAAATGATCTTGAAAACCAAAAATGTTGTCCTAGTGATCTTATACCTAATGAATCAGATGGTACCTTATATCATCACAAAACTATGGATTTGTGATTACTGGCTTTTCCATAGCCATGTTCTCTACCACTCTCCATCAGAACATGATGGTTAGATTTCTCTTCCATATCCATATTTTCACCTATGTGGAAACCCAATGATTAGTTTATTTGGGTAATCGTTACATTTCATACTTTAGTTTTTAAAGCCAAGTTTTGGTATTCCGTTTTACGATGTGGGTTTCTATTAAAGAAACTTTCGAATAGTAAACCATTTATAACACCGACGAATTTCGAGGGCGAAATTCATTTTAAGGGGGGTAGAATGTAACAGCCCGAGATTTTATGAAAAATATTCTTTTTTTTTATTTCACTAATGTCTTGTGTTGTACGCTACACCAAAAGGAGCTTGCACAACACGCATCCTTGACTTACCTTGCATTACACGCAATCGCAACCTTCCTCGATAGCGTGTGTGGTACGTAATCCTGAGTTTCACGAAACAATGATATGCTATTAAAATATTATTAAAACTAGCCGTTATGAATAGTAATAACCACTTTTTAAATTTTAGAAATTTTAACTCTCAAAATGGACTTTATTTTTGGATTAGGAGTATCGAATTTAGCCTAAGGTGAAATTTTGGTACTTTTCGGATAACTTTCATATTCTGATGAATAGTGAAAATTACCAAATTATAATTAAAAACAACTTTTTAATCGAAATAATTAATAGTGATAAATCATTAATTTGAGTGGTTTTAAAGTATATTTAGAATATATTTTTACAATTTAATACAATGTTGGTCATTGGATGTAATTTCACATTTAAACTAGACATAAACAAGTGTCAATCTTTTGATAGATTTTGTTTCTTAAAAACACGCTATTTGTTTTAACAGCGGGATTTAATTATAAAATTAATTAATGCAACTTATATGTTGGGAATTTTGTAAAATAGAAATCATTTTTGAATTCGGAATATCAATTATAGCTTAGGGTGAAATTTTGGCATTTTTCTGAAAAACTTCAATTTTTGATGAATAGTGAAACCACTAAGTGGTAGGTTAAAAACTGAATTTTGCATAAAACTTAATTTTACCGCTTCTGTGAATGGAATTTCGAAAATCCGAGAGACACGGTTAATATCAAGCACTAAAATGTGGTTCAATGAGATGAAAATAATTTTTGGTGAATTGTAACTTTTTACTTTTTTTTACCGCGGTTAATAGTAAATAGGGTAACTAAGGGTAAATATGATATTAATATTACCCTAACACATGTCCTAATTCTATTGGAAAAGTGTAATTCGACCAAAAACAAACTTAGGAATAAAATATGACCATTTAGGCCCACTTGGATTAGATTAGGACTTTTATTATTAATTTATTTAAAGAAGGGTTAAAATAGTTAAAATCAACGTTTAATAAGGAAATCATTTTTAATATGGGGTTATACATAAGATAAATTCGACTATAAATATTCATTAGAAAGATAAAAAGATTTCCTACATTATGGTATTTTATTTGTAATTTTTAGACATCAAATAATTTAATTTATTTATGACACAACGATGATGCAGTAATTATCTTATTAATGAAATATTGACATAATTGATGTTATAAACACCAAAATAAATGTAATTTGAGACTTTTTATGAATTCCACTAATTTTCTAGGTTACTATGATATATTAATGTTGATTTAATCAACTTGGTGCGAACATTTAATTCTGTTATGACTTTCACAAAAATCATATATCAAATAGTGTCAAAATTGACACAAAATAGTTTTTAAATCAAATATTATATTACTAATTGTTATTTTATTCCTAAAAATCTAAGGTTCGGCCAAATGACTTAGATAAGGATATATATATTAATAATAAACAATTTGGGGTTCGTTTGGCATGTTATAGTAAGTGTATTAACCATATAGTGAAAGAAAACAAAAAGACACGGTAAAAGTTAAATTATTTAACTTAGAGTTAAATCTAATTGATAAGGATTAAAATAATATCCAAACATGTCTAAATTTGATTGGTTGATGATATTACAACCCTATCTCATCTAATCTTCGAATATGAGTCATTTTTGGAGGTTTTTAAGTGGGGTTAGATTTATTATAAATTAATATTTTTAAGAATTCCTAAGGTGCCCCTCTCCTCCCCTATAAAAGGACACCTCCTCCCCTTCCTCCTCACACCAATTTGAGAACTCAAGCTCGGCCAACCCCTGCCAAAATCTCTTCTCCACTTCCCTAGAAACATCCTAGAGGTTCTGGTCTTCCTCAAAGACCAATTCAAGTGCCCTAAGAGGAGGTCTCAAAGAGGCACTTCAAAGAAGAGGTAATTACCGTTACCAATTCTTTCATCTTTATTTCTTCTTCCACTTCTTCTTCTTAGGTTGTTTCATTATGAAGTAATAACATCAGTATCACTCATATACTGATATGTTATTATAAGTATGAAACAAGCCTATTTCACCATCTATCCATCCTACGGAAAAAGAAATCACCGCGCGTGCGTACGTACGGAATACCGTCTCCACGTCGTGGTGTAATCTATTTTCCACCACCACCTTACATGGATGGGTATAATGGTGTAAAGAATAACTATACATAGTTATTACAACATCATATTGATTATGATATATTGTATAATCCACTCCAATTCAATTCAATATTTATAGAAATGATATCATCGCTCGTGCGTACGTACGGACTACCGTCTCCACGACGCGATGAGATTCATTCTCCATGTTAACCATTTAAGAATGATTATAATGTATATATAAGAAATAATAATGAAATATATGACATTATAAAGCTACTGGATTTATGTATATATATACATATGTATGTCATCTACTTACTTCCATTTCAAGACAATAAGGAAAGAAAAACAGCGTTCATGCGTACGTACGGACTACCGTCTCCATGAACGGTGTTTTTCATTTTATTTATCTATCTATTATATATATATATACTGAATATATATGATATATAAATCATATTTTATATTCTGGAAGTAAGTAAATCATGATATAAGTAATAATGATGTCAAGAACAACAAGTCAAAACACCTACGATAAATGAAACGATTTTACCCAAAACGCTTCTTTAACATGGAATTTACAAAAGAACGGGTAATTTAATGTCATAAGTGAACCATATATGATATCATAACAATGAATATGATTCTGTAATAAGTCAATAACATTATTTAAACCATTATACAGGAGCTTCGGACACGAACAAAGCAAATCGGACCTAAGGTAAGGGAAAATATCACAATCTCATTTTTATTCGAGATTGTTTATTCGTAAGTATTTACTGGGGTGTATTTTATCATCCACATCCATGTTCCCTCAATATGTAATATTGTTTCCATCCACTTGAAATAGTTTAATTCCAATTTTACCCTTAGGTGAGTTTTTAGTAAAGAATATGAAAGGAATCTTTTGTTGTTTTTCCGTACGAGGTACTTTTTGACTTTTCCGACAAAAGTACGAAGAATGTTTTTTTTAACTTATACGGCACGAACGGATTTTTACGGTCTTATAAAGCCTTATTTTCATGAACCTTCCTCCAAAATATTTCATGACTATTTTTAATAAAATCTATTTCTTTTAAAATTGTATGATGTTTTGTGAAAAGAAATTTATTTTGAAGAAGAAAGGATATTTTCCTCAAGAATTCATTTCAAGTGTTTTATCAAAATTATTTTCCATCTAAGATAATAAAGTGTTCTGTTTCTATCCATATTTTTACATTGATTTGACTATGTTGTGATGGAATTATGTTTATGAATTCCTTTATCTTATATGAATGGTTTTATGATGTCATGTTTTTTAAGAATCCCATTTTTATTACATGGGTTATGCAATGATGTATGATTTATGATTTTGTGGCACACATAAGAATGGTATCATTATGAGATGTGTGGGACCTATATCTCCCTCCAATGCATTGGGTAAAGATTTCATATCTCATGAGATAGACATGGCTGGAATGGTAGGTTATACCGGTTCAGTGAAACAGGACTGAAACGAGGATTACTCGATTCAGAAAGGGACTTTGTCCACTAAGATAGTCTTGGCAATGAGTCTTGACTAACAAGAAATGATTCTCTATGATTATGTGTGTATTCCACAATGAGTAATGTTTTAAGTAAGGGTTTCATTTTCACTACTATGATTTATCCCATGTTATGAAATTATTCTCTCTTTTGCAGGTTAAGATTTCCAAAAATGTTATGTTCTTATGAAAATTATGTGATTGATATTTCTTTTGTTTACCCTTACTGAGCATTTGAGCTCACCCTTTTATGTTTTCTTTTCCCCAGGATATAAAGAAAGGTTTTAGGTAAAAAAAAGGAAGATCTTTGTGGGAGATTTTGAAGATCTTTCACCAGGATTAGAAGATTACGTTCCGAGTTTCCAAAGACACTAAACTATTACGATCCTTGTGTGTGTATTTTTGTTATGTATTAAGTATTCCGCAAAAGTAATGTAATGTTCATGTACGTTAGGCTTCGGGTCTCTACAGTTGGTATCAGAGGAAAGGTTTAGTCAACCTTTGGAAACTAGGAAGCGAAAACATTAGTGAGATCCCTAGAGATATTTCTAAGGTATGTCTAGGGATGCCCCTAAGGATAAGTATACGTATAGGATATATTCCTAGAACTACGGTAACGATCTTAGAATTTAACCTAATATGTTAGATATTGAGGGTGCTCCCCCTTTACTATGTTGTCTTCCCTAGCATGATTTCGCCTCTCACAAAATTCTTTTTGTGTTTTAGTTAATGGAGGGAACCAGAAGGAATTCGGTTAACATTGAATCCAATGGACAAATTGGTGACTATGAGCAACAAAATTGTGTAATGCCTAAAGATAAAGATATTGTGATTATGCCGAATCAGTCATCGCGATATATGATTAACAAGGTGAAATTTAGTGGTATGACTAATTCATCAAAGAAGAGGAAGATAAACTAATATGCATGTTCGCATGTTGAGGATCATAAAAAAAGGAAGATTGAGATTTCTAAAGAAGGGAAGAAGAACCTTGAGGAATACCTCAAATGGAGGGACCGATGTTATCTGTGTGGGGAAAAGGGTCATAGAGTGACAGATTGTTATGGAGTTCAATGTCTTATTTGTGGAGAACATGGGCATTACCCAACTCAATGCCCTGACCTAAAAAGATACTTCTAAATCAAGGAAGGACTTATTCCAGGACAGTCATTGAAGTGGATGGACTGAAGTGTTTATGTATTGGTATTCAAGAATAATGTTGTTGAGGTACTTTTATGGTGTATTGGAATATTTATGTATTGCTCTAATGTGGTATTCAAAGTGATTGAGATATTTTTGGAAATAAGATGATATGCGCATAATGAAGGGAAAACGAGAAAATTAAATGTTTAACAGTATTCATGAGCTCATGATTGATATAAGGACTAAGTGATATCATGGTTTGAGTATATAGAATTTTGAGGATTTTGGTATGTGGAAAGTGTTAACTTTTAACTGCACTCATGTTTTCACTAAGGTATTCAAGAGAATACACGATTAAGGACTTTGAATGTTTGAAATGTGACCAACAAGACATATCTTATGATATGTGGGGATCAACGACAGTATTAAATCTCTGGTAATCGTTGTCACTATATTATGAGAGTGGACTGCAGTATTATGTATAAGCCTAAAGATTAGACTGGATTATGTTGGACATAAGTTAGTATTGTTTAAGGATATAATATTTTCAATATTATTGATGGGATGTTATAGTAACGTAGTTTTAGAAAAAAGGACAACCTGCAGGACGGGCGACAGCCCATCGCTTCGGACAAGGCTGTAGGAATCGAACCCACAACCGAAGTGCGACTGGCCTTTATCGCCTACCACTGACCTACAGGAAGTCCCTGTTTAGTAGAAACTAGTTTTATTATATTAAGCAGTATGATATATGAATTATAAGTCCATTTTAGAAACCATATGTGATTAATCTCACTATAGATCGACTTATGTATATAATTTTTCTAACCTTTTGTTTGAAACAGATGGAATGACCCGTCATTCTATCACATGATCTGCTAACACTTCACAAATAACAAATTCAACTTCATTTATTTAAGAGATGAAGTAGAAATTGTTCACGGCACGAACAAAAGTGAGATTGTACCAAAATAAAGTAAGTATTTATTCTAAGCAAATTTTCAACTTTAGGGAAATGATCTTGAAAACCAAAAATGTTGTCCTAGTGATCTTATACCTAATGAATCAGATGGTACCTTATATCATCACAAAACTATGGATTTGTGATTACTGGCTTTTCCATAGCCATGTTCTCTACCACTCTCCATCAGAACATGATGGTTAGATTTCTCTTCCATATCCATATTTTCACCTATGTGGAAACCCAATGATTAGTTTATTTGGGTAATCGTTACATTTCATACTTTAGTTTTTAAAGCCAAGTTTTGGTATTCCGTTTTACGATGTGGGTTTCTATTAAAGAAACTTTCGAATAGTAAACCATTTATAACACTGACGAATTTCGAGGGCGAAATTCATTTTAAGGGGGGTAGAATGTAACAGCCCGAGATTTTATGAAAAATATTCTTTTTTTTATTTCACTAATGTCTTGTGTTGTACGCTACACCAAAAGGAGCTTGCACAACACGCATCCTTGACTTACCTTGCATTACACGCAATCGCAACCTTCCTCGATAGCGTGTGTGGTACGTAATCCTGAGTTTCACGAAACAATGATATGCTATTAAAATATTATTAAAACTAGCCGTTATGAATAGTAATAACCCCTTTTTAAATTTTAGAAATTTTAACTCTCAAAATGGACTTTATTTTTGGATTAGGAGTATCGAATTTAGCCTAAGGTGAAATTTTGGTACTTTTCGGATAACTTTCATATTCTGATGAATAGTGAAAATTACCAAATTATAATTAAAAACAACTTTTTAATCGAAATAATTAATAGTGATAAATCATTAATTTGAGTGGTTTTAAAGTATATTTAGAATATATTTTTACAATTTAATACAATGTTGGTCATTGGATGTAATTTCACATTTAAACTAGACATAAACAAGTGTCAATCTTTTGATAGATTTTGTTTCTTAAAAACACGCTATTTGTTTTAACAGCGGGATTTAATTATAAAATTAATTAATGCAACTTATATGTTGGGAATTTTTTAAAATAGAAATCATTTTTGAATTCGGAATATCAATTATAGCTTAGGGTGAAATTTTGGCATTTTTCTGAAAAACTTCAATTTTTGATGAATAGTGAAACCACTAAGTGGTAGGTTAAAAACTGAATTTTGCATAAAACTTAATTTTACCGCTTCTGTGAATGGAATTTCGAAAATCCGAGAGACACGGTTAATATCAAGCACTAAAATGTGGTTCAATGAGATGAAAATAATTTTTGGTGAATAGTAACTTTTTACTTTTTTTTACCGCGGTTAATAGTAAATAGGGTAACTAAGGGTAAATATGATATTAATATTACCCTAACACATGTCCTAATTCTATTGGACAAGTGTAATTCGACCAAAAACAAACTTAGGAATAAAATATGACCATTTAGGCCCACTTGGATTAGATTAGGACTTTTATTATTAATTTATTTAAAGAAGGGTTAAAATAGTTAAAATCAACGTTTAATAAGGAAATCATTTTTACTATGGGGTTATACATAAGATAAATTCGACTATAAATATTCATTAGAAAGCTAAAAAGATTTCCTACATTATGGTATTTTATTTGTAATTTTTAGACATCAAATAATTTAATTTATTTATGACACAACGATGATGCAGTAATTATCTTATTAATGAAATATTGACATAATTGATGTTATAAACACCAAAATAAATGTAATTTGAGACTTTTTATGAATTCCACTAATTTTATAGGTTACTATGATATATTAATGTTTATTTAATCAACTTGGTGCGAACATTTAATTCTGTTATGACTTTCACAAAAATCATATATCAAATAGTGTCAAAATTGACACAAAATAGTTTTTAAATCAAATATTATATTACTAATTGTTATTTTATTCCTAAAAATCTAAGGTTCGGCAAAATGACTTAGATAAGGATATATATATTAATAATAAACAATTTGGGGTTCGTTTGGCATGTTATAGTAAGTGTATTAACCATATAGTGAAAGAAAACAAAAAGACACGGTAAAAGTTAAATTATTTAACTTAGAGTTAAATCTAATTGATAAGGTTTAAAATAATATCCAAACATGTCTAAATTTGATTGGTTGATGATATTACAACCCTATCTCATCTAATCTTCGAATATGAGTCATTTTTGGAGGTTTTTAAGTGGGGTTAGATTTATTATAAATTAATATTTTTAAGAATTCCTAAGGTGCCCCTCTCCTCCCCTATAAAAGGACACCTCCTCCCCTTCCTCCTCACACCAATTTGAGCACTCAAGCTCGGCCAACCCCTGCCAAAATCTCTTCTCCACTTCCCTAGAAACATCCTAGAGGTTCTGGTCTTCCTCAAAGACCAATTCAAGTGCCCTAAGAGGAGGTCTCAAAGAGGCACTTCAAAGAAGAGGTAATTACCGTTACCAATTCTTTCATCTTTATTTCTTCTTCCACTTCTTCTTCTTAGGTTGTTTCATTATGAAGTAATAACATCAGTATCACTCATATACTGATATGTTATTATAAGTATGAAACAAGCCTATTTCACCATCTATCCATCCTACGGAAAAAGAAATCACCGCGCGTGCGTACGTACGGAATACCGTCTCCACGTCGTGGTGTAATCTATTTTCCACCACCACCTTACATGGATGGGTATAATGGTGTAAAGAATAACTATACATAGTTATTACAACATCATATTGATTATGATATATTGTATAATCCACTCCAATTCAATTCAATATTTATAGAAATGATATCATCGCTCGTGCGTACGTACGGACTACCGTCTCCACGACATGATGAGATTCATTCTCCATGTTAACCATTTAAGAATGATTATAATGTATATATAAGAAATAATAATGAAATATATGACATTATAAAGCTACTGGATTTATGTATATATATACATATGTATGTCATCTACTTACTTCCATTTCAAGACAATAAGGAAAGAAGAACAGCGTTCATGCGTACGTACGGACTACCGTCTCCATGAACGGTGTTTTTCATTTTATTTATCTATCTATTATATATATATATACTGAATATATATGATATATAAATCATATTTTATATTCTGGAAGTAAGTAAATCATGATATAAGTAATAATGATGTCAAGAACAACAAGTCAAAACACCTACGATAAATGAAACGATTTTACCCAAAACGCTTCTTTAACATGGAATTTACAAAAGAACGGGTAATATAATGTCATAAGTGAACCATATATGATATCATAACAATGAATATGATTCTGTAATAAGTCAATAACATTATTTAAACCATTATACAGGAGCTTCGGACACGAACAAAGCAAATCGGACCTAAGGTAAGGGAAAATATCACAATCTCATTTTTATTCGAGATTGTTTATTCGTAAGTATTTACTGGGGTGTATTTTATCATCCACATCCATGTTCCCTCAATATGTAATATTGTTTCCATCCAATTGAAATAGTTTAATTCCAATTTTACCTTTAGGTGAGTTTTTAGTAAAGAATATGAAAGGAATCTTTTGTTGTTTTTCCGTACGAGGTACTTTTTGACTTTTCCGACAAAAGTACGAAGAATGTTTTTTTTAACTTATACGGCACGAACGGATTTTTACGGTCTTATAAAGCCTTATTTTCATGAACCTTCCTCCAAAATATTTCATGACTATTTTTAATAAAATCTATTTCTTTTAAAATTGTATGATGTTTTGTGAAAAGAAATTTATTTTGAAGAAGAAAGGATATTTTCCTCAAGAATTCATTTCAAGTGTTTTATCAAAATTATTTTCCATCTAAGATAATAAAGTGTTCTGTTTCTATCCATATTTTTACATTGATTTGACTATGTTGTGATGGAATTATGTTTATGAATTCCTTTATCTTATATTAATGGTTTTATGATGTCATGTTTTTTAAGAATCCCATTTTTATTACATGGGTTATGCAATGATGTATGATTTATGATTTTGTGGCACACATAAGAATGGTATCATTATGAGATGGGTGGGACCTATATCTCCCTCCAATGCATTGGGTAAAGATTTCATATCTCATGAGATAGACATGGCTGGAATGGTAGGTTATACCGGTTCAGTGAAACAGGACTGAAACGAGGATTACTCGATTCAGAAAGGGACTTTGTCCACTAAGATAGTCTTGGCAATGAGTCTTGACTAACAAGAAATGATTCTCTATGATTATGTGTGTATTCCACAATGAGTAATGTTTTAAGTAAGGGTTTCATTTTCACTACTATGATTTATCCCATGTTATGAAATTATTCTCTCTTTTGCAGGTTAAGATTTCCAAAAATGTTATGTTCTTATGAAAATTATGTGATTGATATTTCTTTTGTTTACCCTTACTGAGCATTTGAGCTCACCCTTTTATGTTTTCTTTTCCCCAGGATATAAAGAAAGGTTTTAGGTAAAAAAAAAGGAAGATCTTTGTGGGAGATTTTGAAGATCTTTCACCAGGATTAGAAGATTACGTTCCGAGTTTCCAAAGACACTAAACTATTACGATCCTTGTGTGTGTATTTTTGTTATGTATTAAGTATTCCGCAAAAGTAATGTAATGTTCATGTACGTTAGGCTTCAGGTCTCTACAATCTAGATACCCAAAAAAATGAAAATGTCCCTTAAATGTAAGATAGATAGACGAGAGAAGGACGAGGAACCAATCAAAGTGAGATTATCTTACTGGGATGGGTGAATATCTTCAATCCGAGCTACAAATCATCAAGAATAGAGCTCACAAGGGCTTGGAATTCATCTGGGAGCCTATACAAATGAGATAATTTGTTTAGGGTTGAGATAGTGTTGATTTCAGGTTAATACTGTGGATTCAGGTATTTTTAATCTAATATATTGGATAATTGAAACTATGTACATGGTTTCCTAGGTAGGGGAACATGATTTTCCATACTATGTGCCACTTCTAGGGTGGTTCTTAGGGACTCCTAGGAGGCACACAGTTTGAATTTTTTTTTCTTGACATGTGAATCCCCTCCGTTTGGATATGATCAATTTTATATACTAGGTGCACTATTTGGGAAAACTATGTTCCAACTATACACTGGCTCTACTCTTTCCAATGTTTACCAATTTCACCAAAAACTCACAAAGTTAAAAACCATAGAAAAAGTTCTCAAATCAATGAAAAATACTACTAGTAAATGAGCGTTTTACATCTCCAGAAAAGGTCAGGATCCAACATATAGGATAAATTCATCAAGTTTCCATTTCTTCCTATAATTCAACATTAAGAATTCATCATTTAAATAACCATATTCAAAATCAAAATTTTCACTGATTTAATCATTTTCTTCAGTAAAAAAAAATATGAACTCTTGGGGTTCCTTTTTTATTTATACCTAATAACATTAACATCATTACTTTCAATAATTTTACCAAATATTTATTTTTAGTATATATTGGCCTTACTCATTATTGATTATCCAAAGAACACTCTCTCTTCTTCTAAATCAATATAGCTTCCTTGATTTCCTTATTTTTTATGGATGAAACATCTACTTCCAAAACCTCAAAACTGGTTCAATGAAGGATTCCTTCCATTCTAGATTTCAAAGTGCTTTATTTTCTTCATAGGTTTTATAAAATCCTTATTTGGAGTGTAAACCATGACTGAGACTGCTTCCTTCAAATAGTGGTGAGAGATAACACTTATGTTAAGTTTTATTTTTGACATATTATTCACCATTCAGTTTAATATTTCAATAACCATGTTCTATTGTTGGTTCTTTATTGAGGACACTTCATTTTTGATTCCATGGTTCTAAAGGTATTTTACCAATAATTTGGGTTGGAGGTGAAAAGAAGCCCAGAGTCAAACAGTTGAATCAATCTCAATATGTTATTTCCCAATATACCCTTATAGATTACTTATGTGCTCTTTATTTTATTTCTTAATAAAAATCTATTCGAACTTAAATTGATCTTCAGTTCTCTATCATTACCGAAATGGATATTTCCATCAACTATACCCTTTATGTTTTTATGCGGATCAAATTTATAGTTTTTTGGGATGAAAACCCACTTCCTAAGATCCACATATGGTTATCCTTTATATCTTTGAGTGAAATTTCATATAGGTTTTCATTTTATCAATTGTTCTTCTCATTCCATGAATGTCCAAAACAAGTTGAGGAAAAAGGTTGTCATTCCTCTTTCATTCTATAATAAGAAATTTTATTATACTCTCCTTATTATTCCATCAAAGAGTATCTATTTCTGAGTGGAATATTATTTTTTTATTCCTGTCATCTGGTTGTGACTCCCATAGTAGATATTTCCACTTCATCTCCACCTATAGTCAATGACTTTATTCCCAAATTTAGAACAGTAAAAAAATATCAAAATAAGGATTTTATTCTCTGAGAAGAAGGATATTGTATAATCATTCATTTTTAACTACCAGTTTCTTCTCCTATTATGTATCTTTCTACCTCTTGAATGTAGGAAATTGTCTGGCCATGATTTCCACTGAACTGGAACTTCAATAAGGGAAACATCTTCACACATTTTCTTCTCCAAATGTTTGCAGATTTTAAATAACTCCTTTTATTATAATACCTTGAACACACAGTATTTTTTATAACTTTATGATTCCCTTGATTCTGGAATACTATTTATCATGTTTTTGATGTCTCAACATAACAATTGACACCACTTTTACCCATATACTCGATCGAGTGGAAAAAAAATTTAAATTTCTTTTATTTCATTTTAATATCTATTATAAACCAATATCAATAATACCAATTTTAAAAGAATATTTTGAACATTGGTTATTTTAAATTGATATTGAAAATCACCATAAATTCTAGGATTTATAAAAATCTATGTTGAAACATACATTCAATGTTAGTTTTATAAATAAACGATGTTGAAACATACTTTCAGTATCCATTTTAAGAATAACCAAAACCGAAACATAATCATTAAATTTTAAAATATTATAAAATAGATTAATCCAATACCTATAAGTTGTATTCTAGTATAATAAAAAATAAGTATAAAAATCCTTATTCCTTAAAATTTTACCATAACAAAAATAAGTATACATAGATCATTTAAATGTGAATCTAAAAATCAATCATATCTAAAAAAATTAAAATAATACTAAAATGGGGTTTAGTTAATAATCTATATATGATGTAAAATCATCAAACACATACAAAAACATTGAATTTTATGAAACTAACAATACAACATATTAGTTTAAAGCATAAGATCTATAATGGAACTAATCTTAAAAAATATTTAGTTATTCTTGTCATGGTAATCTCAAAAAATAATCTAAAAACATAAAAACCACATTAAACACCTTCTTCTTGATGGTGATACTATGACTATGAAACAAAAATTTGTAAATACGAAACATTATATATATATGAAAAGACTAATATAAAATTTATATATATGTACTTTCTTATATTTAATTTTATTCTTTATTGACCAGTGAATATGAATAAAATCATTCCATGACACATATTTTCATTGATAAATTACCAAAATATATATAAAAATAAAAAATTTAATATTATAGAATTAATATAGTAGATTAAAACATACAAATTCAATAATTTTTAAAACATTTATGAAATCCACATAGTAAATAGCATAACCAATATATAATACTTTTATGTGGGTAGAATATTAATAACATCCAATGAAAACTACAATGTAAATATTTTGACATTAAGGTAATTATAATTAAAATTAGTTCATAATTATATTGTTCTTATTACATATCAAGGAAAAGAATAAATGAAAATCCAATCATTGTAATTTCTAATCTTTCACATAAATAATTAAATACAAAATTATCTTTCATATATATAACAAAATTTGAAAGGTTTTCTAGACACATAAAACCAAAAATAAAAGTGATCTTATTTTATATTAATATAGTGTAGAGATACCAAATTAGATAATTAATAAATTAATACATTATAAGTCAAATTTATTTAATGAAATAAAAATAAAAATAATAATTTATTTATAAGGAAAAAAATACAAGATGTGTACATAGAGTTGATCACCTTTAAAATGATCCATGATAATTTTTTTAAAATATTATAAATGTACAGTCTCTCCAACATATAAAACTGGTCTTAAAAAACTCTTAAAATAACACAAAAATAGAATATCTACGAGATAATTTTGTTAACCCCACATAAAATTCAAAAGTATCTGAAGGTGACAGTTCCTAAATATTTTTCTTATTTTTAAATAATTCAATTGACTTCACATAGTCTAATACAAGATAAATTTAATAAATCTTTACAAGTAATTTGAAATCAAATTAAAATTAAATATAAACACAACACTTTCTTCTTATATCAACTAACGAAGAAGAATAACTGGCCAAAGTATGAACTGACCTGTATTATCTATAATCTGGAAACCTCCTAAGTATGAAATAACAATAGTGAAGTTAGGATAAATAATACACTATACTACTAATATTACCATACCCACTGCACAAGATGATGATGTATATATTCTACCAAATAATTTATGACTCTAATGTTATAATAAATATGTGTGGATACCCAACATGAAGATCTTAATACACGATTGGGTCTGAATGAGGAGTTGGAGGATCTAGATGGCAGGCTATATCTATGTAACCATTTTTAGAAACATATCATATATAAATGATTTAATTTGAACATTTATTGAAAAATTCATCTGTCTCAGCATAGAAATCATGGAATATATTAATCTCTTATATTCTGTCTCCCTCAATGATATACTAGGATGACCAAAAAAAGTATAATACTGACACTGGGATCATTTCCTCTAAGGAAACCTGAGTGTTCTTGATATCCTAAAGAAGTATCCTGACATTTCATTCTATCCCCTAGGATAAAATTCCCATATGTAGATTAGACCTGAAGGGAATCATTAATTAATGTATTAAAATATTATATTAGTGAAATGAATTTACAAAAATACTAATATTACAGAAAAATTAAAATTAAATTCTTATAATTTTATCAGCTACTTATATTGATGAATCCATAAGATACATTCATTTTTTATTCCTACCCCTTGTCCCTTTTTTATGTTTAGTAGGGGTATATGGTGGTTTTTACTAAACCTCTTAATATACACTACTATATTTATCTCTTAATCTTTCAAACTTTTTATCCATGAATTTCTCTTATTATTAATGATACCCTCTACATGATAATGTATAATACTATAAATTCTACTAATAGATTTCATAGTGAGATATACTGTAGTCATGTTACATAAAAATATATGAATAAATCATTAGGTAATAAAAATTTATTTTAAAAATTTATTTTTATAAAATAATTGTCCTATCTAAAAGGATTCCTCCAACCAATAGATGAAAAATTTATCCCATCTCTCTAAATCTAAATAATCAAAATTGAGGCATGGATGTTCATTCTATCCCTCCCCAAAAACATCAGAATGGGTTAATTTTTATTTTAAAATCTATTAATTCAATTTCTATAAAAGATAACCACCTCTATTTGGATAATGATGAAGATTTGATCATTTTTCTTCTAATAAAACCATTGGAAATTTTCCCACATATTCAACAGAAGATCATACGAAGAAGACGATTTGTTGTAGAAAAATGATTTATTAATGTTTTCTTGCCCTTGAATATATATAGTCAATGTATCATTACATTGAACTCTAATCACTGTAAAAATTCATCCTTCACACGCACAAACAGACAGACTTGAAAACTCATAAACATTCAAGTCAATGAAAATATATGCAATGGTAAAACTAAAGTAAGAAAAGAGAGAAGAGATTAATTTGATTAAGATGATGTGTCCTAATATTTTGGGAGAAACACACTACACCATTTCTTATTATAACTAGATGATACATGTGAATAAAAACAGATTACTAATGAAAATTAATCCTCACCGAATTTGTATCCCTCTAGTATATCTTATATTGAATCGTCCTTTTACTAAAGCATTCACCTACCTTAATACTAAGCATAGCTTGTCAAACTAGTAAAAACTACTCCCATGAGATCCTTGTCAACAAAGAATGATTTTTTCAACATGGTTACCAAATAAGTGATGATTTAGTCTCATTGAACTTCTATATCACTAGTGATTCACAATAAAACCATCAATATATGTGAACTTATAATGGTTTTCTGCTGTTGGAGAAGTGTTGTTATAACGCTTTTCTACTTAGATCCATTACATCATCTGATGCATGAAATTTTGATGAAAATATTCTAATATAAGAACATATGGTGAACTAAAATATGCCCAATAATCTCTATTTTGATGTTTTTTATATGGAACTTCTAGACCACTCTATAATCTAGCATGAAATAATGTTCCTCGTCCTTTATTTCTTCCCTTCACCCAAGAGCTAGTAAGGCATGATGCTGCCTCAAAATTTCTTGAGATATCACTTTAGTAAAAATATCTATTAGATTTTTTATTTTTTTCTTCAATAGATATAGTTATTTATCCACTATAAAATTTATAATTAAATGATATTTTAATTTAATGTGCTTCATATATTCCTGGAATATCATATTTTTTTCCAAGTGGATTGCATAATAGAGTTCACAAAAATGCATAGAACCTTTATGAATTCTTCTGAGGTACTTTATTAATTTACTCAAGAATATCATCTATTTACCATAACCCATTTTGGATTCATACTCATATTCCCTTTAACATAGAATGAAAATCTAGTGTAGCTTTGATGTCTAGTTGACAATTATTCCACCAAAAGTAAAAAACAAAACTGGTTGTACTTGTCCTTGTATCTTTATCCCATTTAATATATGAGCCTAAAAATCCTTGGAAGATATCATCCATTTTTAATAATTGTTTTTTACATTTTCTTTATTTCAAATATCAAAGGATCTATATCATAACTTTCAAATGTGACTTCCTTGGATTTTCTAAGAACCAAAACACCACTCCCACTACGTGGTCAATATTTGGCCTAGTTAAAACAATTTAATACATCAACGATATGACCACATAATCATATGGTAACTTTTCCATGTATATAGTAGTTCCCTTGAGTTTGATAATTTTATGTGAGAGAAAATAGTGGCATATATCATATTACTTTCTATCATCTCATATATTTCCTTGATTTTCAAGATATATCCCCTATGAGATAGAACCAATGTTATGGATTTACTATATCTATTTATATTCATTAATAAAATATTTCTGTCCTTTACAAGATAATTCATGTTGAATATTATTTAAAAATCACACTTCATCATCTGTATTGTCCCAGCATATAGTCTAACTATAAATATTTCATCCACATATAAAAGCAAGATGATAAATGTTCCATATTCCCATTGTTTTTAGTAAAAAAATTATATGAATTTCCCTATCTCAAAAATTCCTCTAACCTAAGAAAATTTAATTTTTAATTCCATTTAAAAGGGTCTTTATTTATTTCATAGATTATTTTATTCAATATACAAGAAAAATCCTAGTTCCCATATACCAGAAAAACCATCGGTTGTTTCATGTATATCTCGTCTAAGTTTCCAAGATGTAATTCATTATTTACAAAAATATGTTGAATAAAAATGTATTATAATTATTCCATACTCATCACTAACACTATAGAATTATATTTAACTATTTTTTAGAACATTTCTGATAATTCAACTACTTCTATTTATTGAAATTTATTTTCCACCAACTGATCCTTATAATTCTTCTTTATACTAGCTTATTCTTTAAATAGATATATCAATTTTTATAAGTGCCATTTTTCTTTCCATAAATTCAATTAATTACCATGTTCCACTTAACATCAATAATTCAATTTATTCAATCATTTCTAATTTCAACAGTTTAGAATCATTAAGGGTATCTACCTCTTCCAGTATCTCTAGATATCTTAAATTCATTACAAATTGAATGTTCAAGTCAGTCCAAAATATTTGAAATAGATTTATGTCCCTTGTTTAACTCCTCAATTAAATAAATTAAACAGTACTAATCTTATCTGCTATTACTTCTAGTGACTTTATTTCTATTTTACCCACTCAATGTTCATTCACACTTGAAATTTCTGGAATTTCTTCAGGTGGTATCCCTGCTAGAAATATGGTTCATTCATCTATATTCTCTATAATTTCTATGAACATACCTAAAGTGAAATTGAAGCTGGTGGGACAAAGATTTAAAAAATTTCATCTTAATAATGATGATACTTTTCATCTCCTATTATCTGATCCCAAAGACAGGCCAAGTATCTTTCATGAATTAAAAGAGCACATAATTAAAAATGAATGAGTACCTCATTAAAAATCGGTGCACTCTCGGCTAAATCTTTCTGCAGGTGACCATTTTTCAAAGGTTATGAAGTCAAACCCTCGATATATTCCACAATTTCTCTATGAATCTACATGCACACCGTTTTCCAAATTCTGGGTGTTATCACAAAGCTTTGACGATCTCTTTGATGTTGTGATGATGACCAAGATCTCATGACTTAAATCCATCGAAGGAACCCTATATGAGTCACTAGAAGCGACAGTCTCTATCTCCCTAGAAATTGGGTGGATAGGGAAGCTCTCATTCCTAATGAATGAATAGTTCTAGAAAAAGAACTCTCTCCCAGCTTATATAGTGGGTGAGTTGAATACCTAGAAAGGGTTCCCCAACCCTCAAAATGAAACACCCACAAAATAAGTAATAAATAAATAATATTTATTATCCTAATTGTATCATTAATGTTAATTAAATTTTATCACATACTCGTGGCTTTGATAAAATATATTATCTAATATAACCGAGCCATTTAAATCCACTCAAAATTTTTACTAATATTAAGTAAAACTAGAATATAAATTAATATTAATTCATATGATATTATCACTCCTAGTAACTTAAACAGTTGTAAAAAAATTAATAAATAAATTCAACCAAATTATTATTTACATGAATAATAAGAAATTTATATATTTTTCATTGATTGATTACATGGAAAAAACTCAGATTCCATGGTGGTGCCAACCAAATCTGATATACCTATTCACTATAATAGGGTAAATTCTTGAATACAATATTGTGTGTGATCCTCTAGGCCTTTATCTCGATAGAATTGAATATTATTTAGAGACCAAGAGATGGGTACAACAACTCATTAAGGCCCCTAAAGAGATAAGGAATTGTTATAACAATAATGACCTGTAAAGACCTAGAAATTCAATGTAATTTATTTTATTATTATATAAGAATTTTATGAGTCCACGAAAATTAACGGCATGTGATTTTGATGCCCGGTGTTCCCGGAATAAATTTCTGAACATTGTTTCGGGTACATTCAGTAAACGTTCAAGCATGTTTTTGTAAATTTTTAACTAGTGCTCAGAATTGAAATCTGAGGACACTGTTAAACTCACAGAGCCTATATTCTCTTAAGGAGACCTTCACATTGACCACTGTTGGTCATGGGTGAATGTTATTTTTCGTGTTTTTTGTGGAAATAAAAATTAAATAAAGAACAAGTTTTATTTTATTTTTAATGAAACCTCCCAATTTGATTTTTTAGTGGTGGGAACCACCTGGGCATGGAAACCTCCATTTTAAAAACTTAACGGTGGGGAACACATAAGGGTGGTCGAGAATTTAATGTTGGAAATTAAATGCCCGGTTACACAAAATGTGTAACCACAATTCACCTTAATTAATAGGATTCATTAATTCAGAATTAACGAATCAACTAAAAATTTCGTTTTCCTTTAAATTAATTATTCCAACATCATGATAATTAATGGCAAACACTTATTAAATTATTGAAACTTAATTAATCATGTGGGATATTTCTTTTTCATGGGATTTGGGAGATGTTTTGAAAAAATGGAGAAGCTTGGGAAAATTTTGGAGAAAATATTCCTCTCAAATGAAGAACACCTCTCCAACAAAGAATGAGGAACCGATCCCGAGCCCGGATCAAAAGCACCTTGCAAAGGAAACGAATGCTGGCAGTCTCCAACGAATTAGTCTTCTTCCTCGCGCATCTTCCTAAAGAACCCTCAAGGTAGGGTTTTTTGTATGAATACCCCCTTATCCATTCTTGACATTCTTCACGATTCAATAATTGTTGAGCCTCTTGCTACCACCATAACAAGGAGGGTGTAGGCCAAACGAACATGGACCGACCTCTCTGCAACCTTTGTGGTTTTGCTGGGTTCTTAGAGGTGGAGGAGGATGGTGACTAATGCCGACAATTGGCACTAGTGGGACTCAGAAGCGGCGGATGGCACCACTATCGGCTGCGAAGACGGCAGCGGTGCAACCGCACCACCGGAGAAGATCCACGGCCCGTCAGCCGCGGTAGAGCAAGGGCGGAGGCTGGAACTCCGGCTAGCTATGCGTAGGGGATGGCGGTGCACGTCTGCAGCTCCCAGTGGATCAAGAGCCATGGCACGAGGCTGAAACCGTGAAGGAGGGGGGCTGGCCGAACATACCGCCGGTGATGGTGCAGCGCGCGACCACGCTGCACGGAGGATGGGGCTGGCCATCTGAATAGCTGTGGTGGGCCTCCGCACCACGGGTCGTCACACCACAGGCCACCGCACCATGAGCCACCGCACTGCAGGCCACCACACCATGTGCCGCTGCATTGTGGGGCCGCCCAACAGACACTGCACTGTAGGCCGCCCAGTGGGCCGGGTCGTGCTGACGGGCCGGATCAGACCCCGTGGCTCGGGCCGAACCCAGTGGGACGGGTCGACCTGAACTGGGTCGGGTCGGGTCGGGCTGAGTCTGGAAGGGTTGGGTTGGACCAGACCTGGACCAACTTCGACCTCTTTTCACTCTTCGTCCATATCTTTAGCTACATGCGTCCATTTGACGAATCGTCTACGGCGCCGAAAACCTGAGATCGGGATGGTCCTTTTGGTATACCCCACATGAGTTTTTGATAAAGTTTGGGTATGGATGGGTTGGATCGGACATGAATCCAAATGGGCCCTCAGGACTAAAAGGCCAATAACATACAGACTGGGCATCCTATTGACGCACCGTCTATTGCGTTGAGACTACTTTTCCGTGGAGGTTCTTTAGGATACTTCTTTGTAGAAATTTGTGGTAATTGGAGTATCGACCTATGTCTTGAAGAGTGGACCCTCCCGGAATCAATCGATCATAGTTTGGGAACCCATTAGCTGGCTGTAATGTGAAGAAAGATCATCGATCCTAAGTGGGTTAGCAACAATTGATCCTGTGTGGGTCAACACCTATCAGATCACGTGTGGGTCAGCCCTCAGCGATACTGTGTGGGTCAGTGCATATCGATCCTATGTGGTTCATATCCTATGTGGGTCAGTGGGGGTTAGTTATATATCAATCCTGTGTGGGTCCTCAGTAGTGATATTTAAAAGAATAATATTATTTATCTTGCGACTAATCATCTATATTCTTTTACTTAAGTTATACCTAGTGTGAGATGATTCTTTACCTTTGTGGTATTCTTCTGTGTGGCATACCTTTGTGGTACTTACCTTCGTGGTGATACCTTTGTGGTATTATTCTATGTGGCGTATGTGTGTGGTTCTTACCTTCATGGTGATACCTTTGTAGTATTATACTATGTGGTGTACCTGTGTGGTACTTACCCTCATGGTGATACCTTTGTGGTATTCTTCTGTGTGGTGTACCTGTGTGGTACTTACCTTCATGGAACAGTTGTACTTTGGCTATGTAATTGGACATTGTGATTCCTCATGAATGAGATGGGTAATATTTGACGACTTACGTATATGTATGAGAATATACCTAAGTAGGGTTGTCACTGGTTTACATGATTTTTGTTTTATCCTTTGTGGATTTTGTGTGACCTTGAGGGTGTCGGGGTCCCTACTGAGTATCATTATACTCACCCCTACACCGGATATGCATGCACCTTGCTGTGTTTGGTGTAGATGATGAACAACGCTGACTGAGGATGAGGGTACCAGGACTGGAGGTAGCTCAGAGGTGGAAATTAGACGAGGCATACCCAGAGATAACCATTCGAGAGCTGTACCTACCCTTCAGGTAGGAACCTTGGTGGGTGTCCTTAGGATCTATTTCAGTTTACTTGTACTTTCCAGTTTTCTTGTACTTTCCAGTTGGGCTTGTATTCTAGCCCTTTTTACTTACTGTACACACTCTTTCTACTAGAGTTTCTTGTGTTTGTATCTTCTTGTGTGATTGGTTGTGTATGTTTACAGGTTATAAAGGAAATTCATTCCCGGTTTTAGGGAATACGCCTTTCAGTGCTAGTCGCCATCCCCTGGCCTATTAAAGGTGTGCTTGGGGTAGTCACGACATGTGCCCCGGGGGACGGGTCGTGACATGACCAACCTAAGAATACGTAATGTGTGATATAATATCTTTGTATTAAGATAAATAATAAATAAATATTCACACTTGTGTCATCATAATATCATAATTTATTATTTTTTTATCTCAGTTGATAGATTTTCCTTCAACTGCCTTTTCCATGTACTTATGAAGGAAGTACCATCCTGATCAACCAAACATGAGATATTTAACTTCTTCAGCTCAGAAGAGAAAAATTATATCTTGATAATTAATCCAATTCTATAAAACCAATGAAAAACCCAACATAATCTACCTCACCATAATTTAATTATAATATTTTTCCCTTGCATCAATGTACACGATTAAATGAAACACATTGATAATTATCTAAATTCAGGAGAAAAATACACATGTCCATAAATAGGAAAAACCAATGACACCCAAAACATGTATTGTTTCTATTTTTCGGTCTATACTCCTGATATCACCAACTCGATATCACCCTGTTAAAACTCCATGAGAAATATAAATGATTATGATCTCCCAACACCTGATAGTTAGATATCTACTATTTCAAGTCATTATGATGTATCCAGATTATGGGAACTTTTTTTAAGATTAATTTCGTAGTTTTTTGAGGTTCCCATTATAGATTGATATCTTCTATAAACATGAGATATTATAATAAAAATATCTAAATTACGATTTAAATATTTGACATGAAAATTTACACACTATAATGGTAAGTGTACATCATGCACATCTCACTATATATATGAAATGGTAACAAAAGAGTACTATATAGTTTGTTCAAGGGAAACCACTATTAGAACACTCCCACTTTAATTTGAGATAACTTGATAACCATCCTTGTTAGCTCCCAAATTATTAATATACGGTTTTTGTAGTTTCATGGATTTAGTTGTTGGGGCTTCCATATTTCTACTGTATGGTTATACATTTATATGTGACCTCATCTCCTTGAGTAAAACTCCTCAATTGATAAAATAACCATGTATACCAATTTTTTTACATTTTTTAAAACATGATATCTTGGATAGTAAGAGGATCATAATTTACCTTATGATAATCATTTACTTACATGGTGATATTCTAAGAACTGGAAAAATCATTGTGTATTTTAAACTGCTTCTTAAGTGCCTCAAAAGATTAAAAAAATTGAATTTATAGGTATGGTTACCACTAGTTTTTAAGAAAATGTGTCATTAATTAATTTATCCTAACGGTGATATTAGGTCACATTGATCTAAGGAAGACTAGTTTGTGTCTACTCAATACTAGTATCCCTTCTTCTACTTATACTTGGGGCACCCCAAACACTTCATGGTATGTTTCTCTTAAATACATTCTAGTTATAGACAATATTTCAGGAATAATTGATCCTATATGGAACAAAACATGGTTACTTATAGGAGATATCCATAACCTGGACACTAAACTTAAATTTTCCAGCTTTGTGATTTGAATTTTAAAAATCTGACATACACGGTTGTGTTCCAGATGATATTTAGAGTCTGATAGAATTAACGTAATTTTTGGTGCATAGTAACCTACATTTATGAATAGTAACATAACCTTATGAATATTAACTTACCCTTATGAATGGTAATATGAATCTTATGAATGGTATTCATGCCCTTGAAGGTTTAAATGAATTTAGGCACCTTAAGAATAAAGATGAATATTTTAAGTGTTTATATTTTTTGATTAAAAAATTATTTTAAATAAATATTTAATTAATGATATTTAGAAAATTATTTTTGAAAAATGGACTTCATTATTGAATTCTACACATCGAAAAATGGTTGGGGTGAATTTTGGGGATTTTACTGAATTACTAAATTTTTTGATGAATAGTAAAATGCGATAATTTACGATAAATGAAAAATAAGGAATTTATTGAGTCGATGATGATGATCTACTAATGTAAGACCAATTGTTTAGATGTCACATGAAAATATTATTTTTCTTGATCATGGAATACTCACTATTGGTTATCTTGAGAGGAAATAATAAATTAATGATTATACAATTAAGAAAACTCCTCTCACCTCCACTATATAAACCACCCCTCACCCCTCTTCCTCCCACACCACTTATGATTCAAGCCATACCTAAATTATGAAAAATACTCTTCCCAAGCCCTATCTTCATTTCATAGACCTTCTGGTATCACCAAAAGGCCAAAAACAATGTCCTTAAAGTGATTCTCAAGGAGTACTCAAGAGGTGAACCTTCGTTCTCTTTTCTTTCAATTTCTTCTACAAAGTTCCATTCTTTTGTTCTACATTCTCACCTACCCTATTCCAAATTCCTTGAAAATTCCATTAACTTATATGTACTGGATTTTAATTATGTTAATGTAATATTTTACCATAATCTCTCTTTTTCCACTCCTTTTATACAATAGAATGAATCACCGTCCGAGATGTGTAAATTTATCCCAATCAAGGAAGACGGGTTTTCAATTTTCATTACTATCTTCGATACTGGTCATGAAACCTCTTCAATGGTTGAAAAAGGTCATAATATATATATTTTATCATGATTAATGTTCTGTAATCTTTACCCGTTCATAATATGGAATAATAATACAAAACATGTTTATTGTGCAGAAAACTGCCAAGCCAAATCCAGGTGTTTATTTTAACTCATCGAATGAGTCATCCTCATTGTATATAACCAGAATAATTATAAGATAATTTATGTCTATTTAATATCACTAATAATTTTTATTAAAAATTATGTATGTTTAACCACATTTCAATCAAACATCCATTCAAGAATACAAGTAAACGGATCATGAAAACCAAAAAAGAAAATGCTACCAAAATAATAAAATTTAATCTCTTAAACCATAAAAGGCCATTAATGAACCTAATAAGGTCATAAAATATCAATTATATTTTGATGAGGTTCTGTAATTATTAATTAATGAAGATAAATTTGATTTTTCAGGTTGTTAAGAATAATCAAGAACACCATTGAGTATATGGTAAGGGATTCTCTCTCACTTTTGTTCAAGAATCTCCCCTATGTTGTGCCCTTTTATTTTTTATTCCTAATGATGGGGTATGTTTTATCACCTCTCCCATACATCCCTTGTGACATATAAATAATGTAATACCCCTTTACCTCTCATTAATCCCTCACAATAACACTCGATACCATGCCGAAATGTTTGTAAGGGGTTTCTTATCTCACTTTCTTTTCTGTGATATTTTCAGTGCTCTCCACTTATTTATTGTATGCGGTATATTTTTACTTCCCTTTGATAAATAATAACACGGTTCTATTTATATTCATGTAATTCAATGTTTTATTTACGTTTTATTATGTTCTGGTCATATGATTCGACCAATTACATTGTGGTAAGAGACTTTGTCTCAACTAATATTTTGTTGTGACTAACTTTGTGTGGTGCACCTAATAATCCTTATGTGGTTTACCTACTGCCCATTTGAAATAACATTCCATTTTAAATTATATTTATATTAAATATCTATAATATCATTTCTTGTATATTTTTTTTGTCTAAACTATATACCATTTTACATACGGTGTTTATTTGGAATGTTATTTTAATTATGGAAATATTGATAAATATATATACTCTACACTATATGGATATTGAAAAGGCATATTGATCTTGTATTGAATCAATGTATAAATAATTATTTGGACATGCAGTGGCGGGTGGGGCCCGGTATAGCCCCTCGATGCAATGGTATGTCTCATGAGACAAATCAGTTGGCGACAAACCCTTCGAGTTTGTTTCCAAAAATCATACGTATTTCTACCCACATAACTAAACTTTTTTAACGGTATTATGGTTTCATGAGCCAGATACATGATGTCCAATTAATAATCATTCTCTCTATTCATTATCAGTTATTATTATTATCCATGAGGTTTTCACTATTACCAAATCTATGGATGCAATTCCATTCTCAGTTTATTAAGGGAATTAGTGTTTCATTTATTCACCATTCCATATAGATTATGCCAGATTGAAAATGATTCACTTAATATTTCATTCATGCTTATGATATTTGTAACCCTTACGGATCATTTTAGCTCACCCCTTCCATTGTTTACTTTCAATAGGTGACAAAGAGGAGATCATTTTTTTGAGTTCTTGCAGATTCATATTTTAGTTTTCGTTATGTATTGTATTTTGTAATCTTTTACAACTTAATTTGAGTAACATATATGTATCTAGTTTCTTCAAGTCTAATAAATTGATCATTCCATCAGTATTTTTATTTCCTTCTAACATTGCCAATATCACAGGTAATGCACCGGAACCAGCCTAGAGGGGTCAGGGTGTTACAATACCAGGTATATATCCCCTGTACTTACTCAAGTAGAACTTGGTTGTTTTGAATGTTTCTATTACAATTTACCGATGTATAATTTTTATTTTTTAGAAAAAAGTATATGTTGAAAATATTAGTTCGTGTACATATCATAACATTTGTGGTCGATCCATCAAATAAGCATATAAAATTTAAATTCACCATATTAATCTCCTCATATTCCCATGCATGTATTCTTGGGTAGATTTATACCATGTGGAATTGATTATAATTCTATCTTGAATTGTTCCATCATTAAAATTTCAATACCATGTCCATATATGTACAATTGACTAGGTCTAAATAACCATTATATCTACCTCTATATATCTTTTCCACAAGTACGAAGATTTCTACTTTAAGTCAAATTATAGAGAGCCAATTTCATCCTGGAATAAACTACCTATAATACCAGTAGTTGTTTTCAACATGTTACTAAAAATATTTGACTTGGAATATAATTTCACTCCCACAAACCATTGGCCGAAACATAGAGTCAATCCAATCCAAATGAATATTCTTCAAACTAGTTTCTTTCTTTAATCGTAAATAGGATTTCAATAACTTGAACACCTTATTGTCATTGTGTGGTGTCACTAGCCCTTTTTGGTTGCATTTTATTGACACAATCCATGATTTGTGGTCTTATCATCCAATTATCAATAATATGATCATATAAATCATCTATGAAAAGTAAAATTCTAATGTATTTTGAAATAACAACATGATATAACCAGTCGAACATTATTGTTACCACACATTTACTATCCATGTATCATCTCACTTGAATTCCCACTATAGTATTCAAAATTATAATCCCCATGTGCTTTGATACATAGAATCCATTAATGAATTTTAAAGGATCTTGTCAGTATTAGATAATTTACATATACTTCATACATGTAAGATTTATTATTCTCAAATAATAACGTGCCACCATCCATGCTGAATATAAAACCATAACTATGGTTTTAACCTTCATATGTAGTATGTGTCTCTTGAACATTCCATTTCCAGTAGGTCTTGTGGAACTTATTACTATTACAACTATTTGTGCATCTCTAGAATTGACTAAACCCAATTCAATCCTTCTCCAACTATCTATAATAGAGATGTGAACCATTTTATAGAAGTATAGTCTATCTATTTAATATATCTTTTCAATCCTAGGGATTTTAATAATATTTTTAGAAACATTTTGGATAATTACTTCAGATGCACATTGTGATTTTAATATTAAAGTTTTTTTATAGCCACTACAAAAAAAATTCATAAAAACACATGTTCTTATGACATGATGGATTTCCATCATACAATAAACCAAACTATATCCACTTTTTATTATATTTGGCATGTCATTATGGGATAATTCCACCATTTACAAAGATTTTTTTGAAATATGGAAGTATCTATAATGAGTAAGATTTAACATTGATTCTACTTTCACTTGCATCCTTACTTTGATTTGTATAAGGAAATATACATTTAGGAATACGTCATTCTACATTTTTTTATCAATGTTAATATTTAAGACTCATCATTAATCCTTTTTATTTACATAATATCCCTAATATTGATATGGTACTTCACCTTAAGGAATTACCCCAAGCTAAATTATGTTGATTGATGAATATTTGGTCAATATATTCTTTGGAAGACCATCCAAATGAAAATCATATCAACTGACCATGGATATTCCATAATTCACAATTAGATTACTTATAAAATATTAATGGAATTTAATGAAGTATATTTACCACTATATTACACCTTGAATAGTATACACTCTCTATTTGAACTACTTCCAAAATATTGTTGTGTAACCTTTATTTATAATGGTTTCTTTATCCAAACTATACAAGTATATACATCAATAATACCTATGGTTTTTAACTCCACTGATTCTAAATACCATATAGGGTATATCCTTAAAGTGAACTTTTATTTTTTACTTTAAAAATAATTACTTTTCCACAACTCGGTATATAAGTATAATAATTTATATTCATCAAGTATTTACTATGATTCAAGTATCAATGGATTATTATTTGAGTATTAAAACCCACAAAAAAATAATTCCAAAACAAGAATAATGACTCATTGTGTAAAAAGTAAACATGAGATAAATGTGTTGGTTATAGTCAATAATCTTTTCAAATGTAAGAAATTAGTTTAAAATTAGAAGTCACATACTTCTCTCCACTGACTTAAGAACCACCCTTTCTCTGTAGCTTGGAGAACACACCTTACATCTAGTAAAATTTCTATAAATACATGGTTACTGTATTTTGATAAAAATATGTGATAAAAATATTGTATTTAATAAGAAAGAATTATTTCCAAAACAATACTTCTGATTGATGAATTGACACTGAAGGAGAAACAAGTACTTGATTATTCACTATTGGATAATTCATTTCATTTATCTAATATATTATTATTTCATGATATGAGAAGAAAATACATCATGTTTAATAACTAACATATTTTATTTGAAGAACATTTTGAAGGTGCATTTAGCGTTTCTCTTACCAGTGAACTTTTCAACTTGTCTTTCAACTGGTCCACCATAAGAATAAAATACTATAATTTTATTAAGATCTTTTTATAATTGGAAAAAATTACCTAAATGGTAATGAAGTTTTTACTCCATAAAAATCATTTTGTAATATTAAATGATAACAGAGTATATCAGTGAAAATGATATAAGAATGATTTTTCCTGAAATATCTTGATCCTCCATTAAATTTCTATATAGTAAGTGTAATGATCACTCAATATATCTATCTTTACTTTATTATTGTAATATATTTGGAGATGAGACAACATGTGTAATCATCCTTGTCCAGATGTAGTAATAAAAATTTATATAGGATGTTGATGATAACATAACAACATAACCATCATATTTTTTATACACAAGTCTATGTTAAGAATTTTTATATCCTCACTTCTTGAGGTGGCATAACAGGTTTTGGGGACACCAACACCATGATTTTCTGATATTTCAGTATTTTCTACAAGCACCTGTACTACACTTGGGATCTCGTGCTAGGTAGGATATTGACTTTGTCCAAGATTATCCTAGTGTGTCATGTGGTATTTCTTTTCATTTTCTACAATATAAAATCTAGAAGATTGTAATTTTATCTTCATTATCGATTTAAACATTATTGATTAATTAATTAAATCATTAAATGAGTCGCACTAGTTTATATAATTCTAGGAACCCTCGATACTAGAATTAGAATAATTTATTTCCTGAGTATTATAGTGGGAACGATGTGTAAACCTCACATCATGTTCTACAGGATATGGATATGCCACTACTCTGTGAGTTCAAGGTAGGAAGTTGGCCGGCCAACCATATTAACTCATGACTCCTGGATTTATTGAGTAATTTATAAGCTTCAAAATCCATAAAAATGATTTTCTATGCGCTTGCCTATAATGTTGAAACAATCTAGCTATGAATACTCGTTTTTTGTAATATTATTTATGTCAACTCATCATTCGTATAATAACTGCCTAGCAATAGATGAAACCATTGTATATGGCTGGCGGAGCACCATGAATACCTAGGGGTGTTCAAATTAAAAAAACAGAAGTCATTTTGGGACTTAATATTTCTTTTAGGGGTTTTATATATTTTTCTCATTGAATGTAATCCATTTATATTAATATTGTTCATAATATGTTATCATTCTCACAAATAAAAAATAATAGAAAAAAATTCATAACTTCTTTATTCATTTTTCTTTCTTTTTATTTTATGTGTTTCTTATTTTTAAGAACATGCATAAAATAATGAGCAAATTCATAAAGGAAATAAATAACAGTCTAGTCTTGAGCATCTAATATTGGCTAATCTATTTAATCATAAGGGATCAACCATTACTTAGGGGAATCATACATGATTCATAGCTTGACTCATGATGCATCTCGTCCTCGTCCTGTGCATCCAATTATTATCTGGATTTCTCCTCATCTTGGCATGGTCCAGATTGTAAATAATCTTTATCAAAGTAAAAAAATGTAATCTCTAGTGGGAGAGGGAAACTAGGGACGCAATATGCAAAAAATAATGATGGATTCAATTGACCTTAAACATATTGATTGAAAAAATAAGGATGTGAAGATAATATTATTTAATTACAATGATTACATACATAAAATAAATAAATAAATAAATAAATAAACCATACATACAAAGTTAGGTCAATATCTCAAAACCAAGAAGTAGGTAAAATAAATGTATGATAAAATTAAATTGAAATAATTTATATATGAGGGTATTTAATAAAATTAAATAAGTTAATTAAAATAAAATAAATTAGTTTTATTTGATCTCATTATTAATTAAATTTTAATCCAAAATATTAAATTTATTTAATTAATTTAATTTAATACCCAAATTAAATTAATTTTTCATGGGTATTAAGACTTATATTTTAAACCAAAATTAATTTTTATTAGTTTAATTTAATATAAAAATTTAATTGATTTCCGAATTAATTTTTATTAAATAAAGTATTCCTAGGCCCTAATCCCCGTGCACTACCAGTGAAAAGATCCTAAAACTATCCATTTGGGGCTGTAAAGACCCTGTACATTGGTGTTTTGAGCAAGGAATGTCCAGAGCCGTTCCGGGTAAGGAATATCGGCCTATGCCCATTGTGAAATAGTTCAGGTCAAAATTAACCCACTAGAGAGGGGTAGCAGCCTGATCAGGGCACATCAGGTTAGGAAGATCTTTTTGTAGGAGAACCTGGAAAAAGGGTTTCACTCATTTAGATTCCAATGGGGTCATGGTGTGTGGTGGGATGGAATAGTGGACATGGGGATTTCCAGTTGTAATGAAACATGAGATTAGAGGGGCCGGATCCCAATGGAGGGTGGTTGTGCTTTAATGCGGAGGCCTCAGATCAGAAGGTAAAGATGGGAAATGATGTCATGCGGGGATCTGTGATCATGGATGAGGGTGGAAGCAACTATACCGAGCAGTGGTGGACCCAATATGGATCTGCGAATATGATTCAATGTGTTCGTGGGGGAGTAAAAACATCAGTTCTGACTCAGGGAGATCAACACTAGTCTAGAGGTGCCACCCAACATAGGTGGTGGTGGGAAGCGACATCGTAGGGGCGGTGCGAGGCGGGTTTGACCAGGTGGTCTAACAATGTGGCAATGGAGAGATGATGTGGAACACTGCCATGGCCGGTCTAGATCTGGAGGTGGAGAGGAATCCTCCTGTGTAGTCTTTGGAAATTTCATAACACAATATGAAAAGTAATCTTGGGCTATTAGACCATGATGAATGGTGGCACAAATGGGGCACCATGCTGGTGGCGACCGAGGGAGCAGTTCGTGTGGAGAGGAGGGATGGTGGACTACCTTGGATAAAGGGGTATATATATCCATTTTTTGGTCCATAATGAAAAATAATCCATTTTTATATTTTTAAATAAATGCTTTTGAATATTCTTCCACCTGTGGAGTAATCTAAAAAATCTCACCAATTTCAAGATCCCATTTCTTTGTATTCAAAAAAAAACATATATTGTTATAATAATTATAATTATTAAAATATTATAATTTAATAATTACTATATATTTTAATTTCCATAATGATCAAATATTTACTATAAATCGATTTCTTTGGGGTAATATAACTTATATAAAAATATACATTCATCATATTTTATTACCCATAAACCAAAGAAAAGATATGTATCATAAATTTAAGAAGGTCATATCTTGGTCATCTAATATCAAATCAACACACAATTATTTTATTGGAACCGAATCAAAGATCTCTATGTAAATTTCAAGCTAATTTAATTTTATAGGCTCTGAAAATTAATTTGAGACCTCTAATAAAAATACAAGCTGGCAAGGCACTAAATGGTAGCTGGTGGGATGGGGATTTAATATATATATATATATATATATAAATAGGACAAAGATACTTGTCATATCTAGTGATTTGATCCCAATTATTGTCTGAGGGTCTCACATTAATAATATAGAGCACAAAATAAAAAAGAATGATTACCTCATTCTGAATCAGAGCGTGGTCGACTGCAACCTGTTTTTGGTCACCATTACTCAAAGGATATGATGTCAATCCCCTCTATATCTTCCTGAAATTCTCCAATAATCCACAAAAAAATATCTTTTTTTAAATTCTAGCTGATATCATAGAGCTTCAATGATTTATTAGATGTCTTAACGATCACCATGATCTCATGCATTGGAGCTATCAAAGGCAACATGGATCAATTTCTCAAAAGGAGATTCAATCCCTCTAGAAAGTGGTAGGAGTGAGAATCTAACATTCCTAATTAATGAATAATTCTAAGAAATGAACTCTCTCTCTTTGTTTATATAGTGGGTGAGTTTAATACTTAGAAAAGGTTCCACAGACCCTAAAATGAAACACCCAATAAATAAGCAATAAAAATAAAATATTGATGAACTAAACTATATCATAAATATTATTTATATTTTTTCACATACATGTAATATATATTAGACATATTACCTAATAAAAACGAGTCATTTAAATTGACTCCTAATTTCCATTAATATTAAATGAACGTAGAATATTAAAATAATATTTATTCATATAATATTATTATCATAACTACTTAAACACTTGTAAATAATTTTAATAAATAAATTCAACCCAATTATTCTTTACAGGAATAATAATGAATTTATTTATTCTTAAGTGATTGATAACTTGGAAACACTTGGACCCCATGGTGGGGCCTACCATGTCAGATATACATATTCCCCATAATAGGGAAGATTCTTGAATACGCTATTGTGTGCGACCCTCTATGCATTTATCTCGATAGTATTGAATAGTATTCATAGAATAATAAATGTTCCTAATAACCCATCAGGTCGCCTAAAGATATAAGGAATATTAATAACTACAAAAACCAACATACGAACACATACTATGTAATATATTCTCTTGGTAATTCATATCTTGTAATGAAGGACACACGTGTGTCATCGTCCTTTCTTGCATTATAATTTTTGGATCCAACTGGAAATATTTACCCTTCACTACCTTGTCCAAGAACATTTGAAGGTACCACTATCCCAAACAACAAGGCTAGAGATATATAAATTCCTCAACTTGGAAGAGAAAAATTCTTTCTTAATCATTCAATCAATGTTATACCACCAATGACACACCCAACACAAGATACCTCTCCACAATTTCATTATCATGATTTTTTTTGCATTATAGTAGGTGATAAAATGTCACCCCTTGATAATGATCTCAATTCAAGAGACCAATAATCATTTCCATAGATAGGAACAACCAATGACACCCAAAACATGTGGTGTTACTATTGGTGGGCTTTTCCATATGATCTTAACTACTAGAGATCACCAAGTAAAAACTTCATGAGAATAAGTATCAATGCTTATGATCCCCCATCACCTAATTGTCAGATATCAACTATGTCCAGTCAGTATGATGTATTTATACCACATGACACTTATTTAAAATTAATTTCATAGTATCTCAAGGTTCACATTATTTCTTGGGATTTTCTATTACCTTTTGATATGATAATCAATCTATGTAAATTCTATTTAAATAGTGGATAAAGAAATGTATACACTATAATGGTAAGTGTACATAATTCATATATCACTATATACATTAAATGGTAATTGAAAAGAACTTTATAGTTTTTTTTCTAGGAAACCCACTATTACAACATTTTAAACTTTTGGTTTTCTTACTCAGATCAACTAGGACTTTAATAGTTGGTTTATTTGTAATGTACTTCTCTACCAAATTTTAATTCTTCAATAGAATACATTCGTTTAAGTGAAAGTATTATATTTTAAGGAATTGTCTCTAGTCTTCATACCATGATCTATTTAGCTACTTCCTTATGTTTTGGAGTATCAATAACCCTCTTCTCTTTCATTATTCTCTTCCTTTTAAAGACGTTCTAGAAGTTATATCTAGTGTAATCACCACCATTGTTGGATTATATGAACTTTATCATCCATAAACTCTCCCTTTCCACCATAGATTTACAACGAATAATATCACAAAACACAGAAAAATTATTATTAAAAATTTAAAACAAAAACATTCATATTTAATTTTCAATAAATGTTACGATAAAAAAATATACCATGAGGTACTGAACCCCATAAATTAGTATAAACTTGTTCGAATATTTATATTCTGATATTCCTTCCATCTGAATTAAAGAACACCCCAAACTATTTCCCCAACACATAGCTTTCACATCTATTAAAGTATGTATGAACAATAATTGATATTCATTTCACCTTTTGAACATTCATATTATTGTCACTAAGATGACTTAACCAAAAATGTCAAACCGTCATATTTTTAGAGATTCTATCTAAGGTAATTGAATATGTTATTCTGGTCAGGTATAATATCCTATATTTTACTCCATTATCAACCACCATGAATCCCATTTTTACTTTCCAAAATCAATTGGAAAAGGTAGTTCCATAACCTTCATCATGTAGTTGTCCAATTAAAATTATGTTTATCTAAATTATTGAGATATTCATAATTATTTATTCTTTATAACTCCCCTATACATAATTTGTATATTCAAATATCCTGTTTAAATGTTTTCCATGGCTTCATCATTGTCCAAAATCACATTGGTAAAAATTTTGGATAAACAATTTATAAGGCCCTAGCCTTAAACATTACTTAATATTAAATTAAATGAATAATTCACATTGAGGATCTTTTTAGGTTTAGAGTTTTAGAGAATTAGGACATAACTATTACATCTCAAAAGATTACAAAGTAGTCTCTTCTACTAAATTTCAATAAAATAAAAACTCTTAAAAAGAAACATGTTTAGTTCCATGTTTTAGGTAGCATGACTTTCCCTTGATCTCATCCTTGACCCTATTCAACACTAAGTCCTGTGAAAATCATTTCAAAAACTTGGGATGAGAATAAAAAGCTCAGTAAGGGATACAAAAAGAATGAATACTGTTAGTTTTTCAAAACAACAAGTGATCCATGTATACTTTATCAAAGTAATACTTTTCACCTCTTCGAAGTAGTAAAAACTCTTCGCTGAATAAAAGTTCATTACATACCCTTTTGTAACCAAAATATTACCATAAAACGCATATAAAGAACACATAACATATAAAGGTAACTTGGGACATAAACATACTTAAGTGGAATAACCATATGGTCGACTTCCACACATATCACTTAATGGAATAGCCATTCAGCCAACTTCCATACATACTTAATGGAATAGCCATACGGCCGACTTCCATACCCAATGCATTGGAGGTTATAACGTAACCACCCGTACTGGTATTCACGGCACCACCCGTCAGATGGTTTATCACGTAACCACCCGTTAAATGTCCAAGTACCATAATAAAATCATAAGACATAAAACAAATATAATGTAAAGAAAACATTTCCACACTTTGATCACAATATATCACTCAAATATATTGACATAACAAATACATTACAAAAACCATTTTCAATACCAAAATACATAAAAGAGTATATGGTATTTATTTCATTTTAAAAACATCACGACCTTTTGAGGAAGCCAAAGACTAAATAATACTCACGACGGAGGAAAAGGTCGTCGTCACCACGTACGTTAAAAGAAACATTCCTTTTTGTCGTTTAGTAAAACGCTTTGTATAAAAATATTCCTTTTGTATAAAAGTAAAAGTCAAAGGGGTTTATACACCGTATAAAAGAAAGTTGTGTATAAAACGAAATATTCCTCAACGAAAGGAGATTGAGACGTAGTCCCATACAAAGACGGTATCCTTGGTTTAAGGATAAATCAATTACATAATTATGTGTGACAAATGAATACACCAAATATAAGTGGATATTAAGTGTAACATAATCAATGGTCATTCACACATATTCATAGATGACATATTCAATCACTACATGTTGAACCCAAAGAAATCAAAATTGGGTTAAGAAGTTCCCTTGACAGCCTAATGGCGTCACATCAAAATGAGTTGATGAGAGATAAAAAGTGTATCTCATCACTTGGACATAAAATTTAGATCAATAAGGATATATGAGAACATATCCCAACATAACAATATGTAAATTAAAATACCCAACAAAAGATGTCATTTAAAAAGAGGAGGGTGAAAGGTTCCCTTACCGACGTGGGTATCTTTCAAAACATACACCCCATGAAAGAAGGACAATACATAATTAATGTAAATACTCATAAAATGGAAGTATATTACAAAAAGAGTAGAATAATGGGCAGTACGTACACCACTCAAAGGAAATTGTGGCAAATGTTGGATAAATCTCATGGTAATAAAAGTGAGATGAAAAATCCCTTACGAAAACTCGGCAGCCTAACAGCGCCACATAAAACTTACAAAAAATGGATTGATGAGATCAAATAGGGTATCTCATCATATTAACATAAAGTTTATAGAAAGAGGAATATAAAAGAACATCCCCCAACATAACAAAGTGGATCTTAAAAGACGTGACATAAAGGAGAGTACTTAAAAAAAGAGAGAGGTTGGATCTCTTACGAAAAATTCAGCAGCATAACGGCGCCACCCAAAACTTCCAAAATGGTTTGACGAGAGAGAATATGGTCTCTCATCATATGAACATAAAAATTACAGTAAGATTAATATAAAATCATATCCCAATAACAATAAATATGATCTTTTAAAGGAATGACATAAAATAATGTACTTAAAAAGAAAGAGAGGTGTAGGATCCCTTACCTTGGGTCCGACTTGACTCGATCATTCTTTAACGTCCGGAATAATAAACTTGAGTTAATTTATATTTGCATAAGAACCTTTTTCAAGTTAATTATTCATTTTATATCACTTATTTCTGTGTTATAAACATTATGTAATCATTTAAGTTAATAATGTTTGTTTTGTCGATATTTGCTTCTTAAGTCAAAAGTGGACTTCTTACAATTACTTGTTGTTCGTGTGGTCGAAGGTTCTTTATATCCATAATGACATTCCTGATTTGGATATCATATATATATCATATATATATGGAATATACATGTATTTATAATATCACATAATCATTTAGAGGTAAGAAATGAAATGAACCGTTCATGGAGACAGTAAGCCATACGTACGCATGAACGCTACTTTCATTTCTTTGTCATATAAATGGAATTAAAACTAAATGAGAGGTATGTATATTTTAATTATAGAATTATATTAAACATTTAGATGTATCATTAATCATATATATCCATTATATACATGTACTTATAATAGTACATTACATTTGGGGATAAGAAATGAAATGCACCGTTCATGGAGACGGTAAGCCGTACGTATGCAAGAACGCTACTTTCATTTCTATCTCATACTTTAATGGAAAGAAATAATAATGATATAGAGGTATATAATAATTCCAGTATAACATCATATATAATAACATTAAATCCATCCTTTATACGTCCCACATATGGCATTAACGAATCACATCACTTTGAGGGGGCGGTAGTCCGCACTTCCTAAAATGAAGATATCGCGTATACCCATAATGGAAGCCATAAGGGTAAGCCACAAATGAAAAATACAGAAGCTTAAGTAAAACATAAACATATTATATATCATATATAAATATATTTACATCTTAATGGACACCTTTGAAGGTGTTATATGAGTGTTGAACAATCATCGTTTCGTGAGGCAGAAATTCACCAACCACAGAAACAGTATGTTATTTAACCATTAGATGTAGGTTTGTGTAAGTGTAGCTCTAATACTTATTATAACAACATCCTAGTATATTTAGGATACTGGAGTTGTTACAAAATAAAATAATAAAAATAGTTTAGGGGGTTGGAGAAGCAAAATAAAACAAAAGGACTCAAAAGAAGACATTACCTTAAAATCGGGAAACTCCCCGTGGTTTGAGCTCCAAGGCTTCCTTGGGAAGACTTCTGCCAAAAGTGAGGCTTCAAGGAGTAATATAGGTATTTGTAGAGACAATATGGGAAGGGTTTGGCCGAGCCAAAGTCTTTGGGAGTGGGGGTAAGGAGGTAGAGGTGGGGGCCTTTTATAGGAGGAGAGGAGGGGAACTCTTGGAAAGTGAAGAAAAGTCACTTTATTTCAAAATGGTATTCGGATTTTAGAGGTCCCAAATTGATTTATTTCAAGGATAAAGTGATAAGGGTTCTAAATCCACTCATCCAATAGGTTTTGGACATGTTTAGGTCTTAGATATTACATTATCCTTCCATTTTATTTAAATCGTTAAATAATGAGGTCATCGCTGCATCATCATGATGTCATAAATAATTTAATTTATTTAACGTCTAGAAATTATAAAAAAATACTATTATTTAGGAAATCTTGTTATCTTTCCAATGAATATTTATAGTCAAAAATATGACTTTTATAACCCCATGTAAAAATTGTTTTAGTAAAACATTTCACGTGTGTGTCATTTTTACTTTAACATTAAATAAAAAGTTATTTATGTCATTTCCCAACCAAAGTGGCTCCATGGGGTCCCCAAGATGACCCATGAATTTTCTGGGTCGGCCATGACACATCCAATGAGGTTAGGACATGTTTCAAGTTCATTTCATAGAACTAAAACATTATTTTTACCTTAAACTACACTAATTACCTCTAATTGCGATTAAAAACTTAATAAGTTACTATTCACCAAAAAATTAATTTAATCCCATTGAACCACATTTTACTTCATAATGAAAACCATTTATGTCTGATTTTTGAAATTCAAAACACAAAGGTGGAAAAAATTCATTTGAACGGAAAATCAGTTTTTATAAGTACCACTTAGTGGTTTCACTATTCATCCAAAATTGATGTTTTTCAGAAAATTACCAAAAAATCACCCTAAGATATATTTGATATTCCGAATTCAAAAATGAAGTATATTTTACAAAATTCAAAACATATAATTCACATTAATTAATTTAATAATTAATTCCCGCTGTCATGACAAATAGCGTGTTTTTATGAAACAATAAGTATCAAAAGATTGACACTAGTTTAAGTCCGATTTCAAAGTGAAATTAATTCCAACAACCACTATTGGATTTAATGGTAAAAATATATTCTAATTTCAATTTAAAACCAATTAAAAAGATAATATAAGAATATAAATATATTATATTAAAAAGAGGTTTTGAATTAAAATAAAACATTTTACACTATTCATTAAAAAATGAACTTTATCAGAAAGATACCAAAAATTTACAAAGTAAATTTTGATGTCCCGATTCTAAAGAAGAGTTTTATTTGGTCGAATAGAATGTATAAGAGTGAACAAAACTATATTTAATGATGGTTCTCCATCCAAAGGCGATAAGTGAACCTTCAGTGAAAACTAGGGCATATACACCTAAAATTGAATTCTTTCCGTATTTTAAGCCTTTATCTTTTATTGGATAACTTTAAAAACATTTAAAAACATATATAATCATATTTTAGTTATTTCTATCCATTCCCTCCAATACAACGTGTACATGTTAACTACCATTTTAAATAATATTATTTTATTATTAGAGTGCAACGTAAGATTCCCATGAAACTCGTTGTTGCGTGTTGGGTACGCCATCGAGCATAGCGTCCCATTTAAAGTCATATTAATATTTTATTCACAAATATGGATAAATATGAAAATGTCATATTCTTTATTTACCTGGGGTGTTACATCCTTCCCCCCTTTTGGGAATTGCGTCCTCACAATTTTAAAATTGGGCTTGGAAACATCCTTGAAAGTCCCACATCGGAAGAAGAGCTGGTAAAACAATCACTTTAAAATAAAGAAAGATAAGTACAAAGGTCAACCGAGTTAACCCATACTAGGATTACAAGTATGAAAACATGGACATGGAGGAGAAAACATAGGGTCATGTTCTGATGGAGAGTGATAGAAAACATGTTTAGGAGAAAGTTAACCACAAGAAAATCACAAACTTGTGATGGGTTAAACGTTATTCGATTCCCCAGTAGGAAAAGTTAATAGACAACATTTTTGTTTTAAGATACTTTATATTGAGGAATTTATTCATAAAAAACATAATCACTTATCATGTTGAATTTCAACTTTTATTAGATTCCTTACACAAACTCATATTTTCTCCAAAAGACGACTATTTAAGAAGACTTTTTCACATTAACAGTACTATAATCAACTTCTAGAGAATCACCTAACCCAAAAAAAAGAACTATATACTTCCCATGTCTTTAGACATTAACAAAAACCAAAACCCAAAAGGTTAGTACAAGATCAGATAATCCAGAATAGTATAACACTTTATAAAAAGAAAATCTATTCATAATCTCCAAAATTTGTCCAAAAAAACCCAAATTTCAAAGAGGACCATTCGATAAAAAATTTGTCCATAAAATTCTTAAAAGTATACCAAACTAATATTGAAACCCAAATATTTGAAGGATTTAGTCACATAATCATCTAAGTTAAATCGTAACATTTATCTCCAAACAAAATCTGTTGCTCTTAATTTCTCGTATTGAAAAGTAATTAACCTAATCACATATCCTCGATGATAGGTTAAAAATTTCCATAGAAAACCCAAAATAAACTTACTCTTTATTCCTAAAATCATCCAAATAAAAGGAATCAGTCAAACTAACCAGGGACTTCACGTAGTCCAGTGGTAGGCGATAAATACCAGTTGCACTTTGGTTGTGGGTTCGATTCCCGCAGCTTTGTCCGACGCGACGGGTTGTCACACGGTCTGTGTGTTGTCCTTTTTACAAAACTATATAATTCTTAAAACATTCCCCAAAATGAGATAAAATCTTCAAAAATAATCATAACATTTTTTAACCTCAAGTTTATCTCATTCCTTTCATTGTCCATCATATCATATAATAACCCATAATTAACTCAAAAGTAAGGATCATCTAAACTCTAATGGTTACCTTTATAATTATTACCTGAACTTCCACATCTATTGGTCATCTCATACATGATGCATTACAGAACATACCAAGGTTCAAGTGGTTGATCATGACACCTTGATAGTTGGTTTAGAACAACCATGAGTTTCCTCATTGAATCCCCCATTTTATCTAGTATCTTAATCAGAGAACCACCACAGTTTCCTTAAAACCTGTTGTCTCTTTGGTGCCTTCTAGATCCATCCATTCACTAAAAACATAAATGTCAGTGTGAGTATATCAACAAAACCATCATGTACTAATGAGGAAGGTAAACACAAATATATACTTACTCATTCACTTTATCTAAAACTAGGACTCTTTCTGAAATCCTAACCATTATGGTAATGTCACTTATGCTTAGATAATACCCTAACCTCTAAAGTTATCTAAACCGACCTTTGATACCAACTATAAGGCCCTAGCCTTAAACCTTACATAATATTGAATTAAATGAATAATTCACATTGAGGATCTTTTTAGGTTTATATTTTTAGAGAATTAGGACATAACTATTACATCTCAAAAGATTACAAAGTAGTCACTTATACTAAATTTACATAAAATAAAAACTCTTAAAAAGAAACATGTATAGTTCCATGTTTTCGGTAGCATGACTTTCCCTTGATCCCATCCTTGACCCTATTCCATGCTAAGTCCTATGAAAACCATTTCAAAAACATGGGATGAGCATAAAAAGCTCAGTAAGGGATACACAAAGAATGAAAACGGTGAGTTTTTCAAAACAACAAGTAAACCATGTCTACTTTATCAAAGTAATACTTTTCACCTCTTCGAAGTAGTAAAAACTCTTCACTGAATAAAAGTTCATTACATACCCTTTTGTAACCAAAAGATTACCATAAAACCCATATAAAAAACACATAACATATAAAGGTAACTTGGGACATAAACATACTTAAGTGGAATAACCATACGGTCGACTTCCCCACATATCACTTAATGGGATATCCATTCGGCCAACTTCCATACATACTTAATGGAATATCCATACGGCCGAATTCCATACCCAATGCATTGGAGGTTATAACATAACCACCTGTCCTGGTATTCACGGAACCACCCGTCATATGGTTTATCACGTAACCGCCCGTTAAATGTCCATGTACCATAATAAAATCATAAGACATAAAACAAATATAATGTAAAGAAAACATTTCCACACTTTGATCACAATATATCACTCAAATATATTGACATAACAAATCCATTACAAAAACCATTTTCAATACCAAAATACATAAAAGAGTATATGATATTTATTTCATTTTAAAAACATCACGGCTTGTTGAGGAAGCCAAAGACTAAATAATACTCGCGGCGGCGGAAAAGGTCGTTGTCACCGCGTACGTTAAGAGAAACATTACTTTTTGTCATTTAGTAAAATGCTTTGTATAAAATGATTCCTTTTGTATAAAAGTAAAAGTCAAAGGGGTTTATACACCGTATAAAAGAAAGTTGTGTATAAAACGAAATATGCCTCAATGAAAGGAGATTGAGACGTAGTCCAATACAAAGATGGTATCCTTGGTTTAAGGATAAATCAATTACATAATTATGTGTGACAAATTAATACACCAAATATAAGTGGATATTAAGTGTAAAGTAATCAAAGGTCATTCACACATATTCAATGGATGACATATTCAATAACTACATGTTGAACCCAAAGAAATCGAAATTGGGTTACGAAGTTCCCTTGACAGCCGAACGGTGTCACATCAAAATGAGTTGATGAGAGATAAAAAGTGTATCTCATCACTTGGACATAAAAGTTACATAAATAAGGATATATGAGAACATTTCCCAACATAACAATATGTAAATTAAAAGACCCAACAAAATAAGTCTTTTAAAAAGAGGAGGGTGAAAGGTTCCCTTATCGACTTGGGTATCTTTCAAAACATACCCCCCATGAAAGAAGGACAATACATCATTGATGTAAATACTCATAAAACGAAAGTATATTAAAAAAAGAGTAGAATAATGGGTAGTACGTACACCACTCAAAGGAAATTGTGGCAAATGTAGCATAAATCTCACAGGAATAAAAGTGAGATGAAAAATCCCTTACGAAAACTCGGCAGCCAAACGGCGCCACATAAAACTTACAAAAAATGGATTGATGAGATCAAATAGGGTATTTCATCATATTATCATAAATTTTATAGAAAGAGGAATATAAAAGAACAACCCCCAACATAACAAAGTGGAGCTTAAAAGAAGTGACATAAAGGAGAGTAGTTAAAAAAAGAGAGAGGTTGGATCTCTTACGAAAAATTCGGCAGCCTAACGGCGCCACCCAAAACTTCCAAAATGGATTGATGAGAGAGAATAGGGTCTCTCATCATATGAACATAAAAATTACAGTAATAGTAATATAAAATCATATCCCTATAACAAGAAATATGATCTTTTAATGGAATGACATAAAAGAATGTACTTAAAAAGAAAGAGTGGTGTAGGATCCCTTACCTCGGGTCCGACTTGACTCGATCATTATTTAACGTCCTGAATAATAAACTTGAGTTAATTTCTATTTTCTTAAAACCCTTTTTCAAGTTCATTATTCCTTTTATATAACTTATTTACATGTTATAAAAATTATGTAATCATTTAAGTTAATAATGTTTGTTTTGTCGATATTTGGTTCTTAAGTCGAAAGTGGACTTTTTACAATTACATGTTGTTTGTGTGGTCAAAGGTTCTTTATATCCAGAATAAAATTCCTTATTTGGATATCATATATATCATATATATCTAGATCATACATGTATTTATAATATCACATAATCATTTAGAGGTAAGAAATGAAATGCACCGTTCATGGAGACGGTAATCCGTACGTACGCATGAACGCTACTTTCATTTCTTTGTCATATTAATCGAATTAAAACTAAATGATAGGGATGTATATTTTAATTCCAGAATTATATTCATAATTTAGATGTATCATTAATCATATATATCCATTATATACATGTACTTATAATAATACATTACATTTGGGGATAAGAAATGAAATGCACCATTCATGGAGACGGTAAGTCGTACGTACGCATGAACGCTACTTTCATTTCTATCTAATACTTTAGTGGAAGGAAATAATAATTATATAGAGGTATATAATAATTCCAGTATAACATAATATATAATAACATTAAATCCATCCTTTATACGTCCCACGTATGGCATTAACGAATCACATCACTTTGAGGGGGCGGTAGTCCGCACTTCCTAAAATGAAGATATCGCGTATACCTATAATGGAAGCCATAAAATTAAGCCACAAATGAAAAATACAGAAGCTTAAGTAAAACATAATCATATTATATATCATATATAAATATAGTGACATCTTAATGGCCACCTTTTAAGGTGTTATTTGAGTGTTGAACAATCATCTTTTCGTGAGGCAGAAATTCTCCATCCACGGAAACAGTATGTTCTTTAACAATTAGATGTAGGTGTGTGTATGTGTAGCTCGAATAAATCTTATAAAAGCATCCTAGTATATTGAGGATACTGTATTTGTTACAAAAGAAATGAATATAAAGAGTTTAGGGTGTTGGAGAAGCAAAATAAAACCAAAGGACTCAAAAGAAGACATTACCTTAAAATCGGGTTACTCCCCTTTGTTTGAGCTCAAAGGCTTCCATGGGAAGACTTGTTCCCAATGTGAGGCTTCAAGGAGTAAGAGAGAGATGTGGAGAGGCAAAATGGGCAGGGTTTGGCCGAGCCAAAGGCTTTGGGAGTAGGGGTAAGGAGGTAGAGGTGGGGACCTTTTATAAGAGTAGAGGAGGGGCACTATTGGAAAGTGAAGAAAAGTCACTTTATTTCAAAAAGGTATTCAGATTTAAGAGGTCCCACATTGATGTATTTCAAGTATAAGGTGATAAGGGTTCAAAATACACTCATACAATAGGTTTTGGACATGTGTAGGGCTTAGATATTACATTATCTTTCCATTTTATTTAAATCGTTAAATAATGAGGTCATCGCTGCATCATCATGATGTCATAAACAATTTAATTAATTTAACGTCTAAAAATTATAAAAAACAACTATGATTTAGGAAATCTTCTTAGATTTCCAATGAATATTTATAGTCAAAAATATGACTTGTATAACCCCATGTAAAAATTGTTTTAGTAAAACATCTCATGTGTGTGTCATTTTTACTATAACATTAAATAAAAAGTTATTTATGTCATTTCCCAAACAAAGTGGCTCCATGGGGTCCCCAAGTTGACCCATGGATTGTAGTGGTAGTCCATGACAAATAAAATGAGGTTAGGACATGTTTCAAGTTCATTTCATATTATTAAAACATTATTTTTAACTTAAACTACACTAATTACCTCTAATTGCGATTAAAAACTTAATAAGTTACTATTCACCAAAAAATTATTTTAATCCCATTGAACCAAATTTTACTTCTTAATGACAACCATGTATGTCGGATTTTTGAAATTCAAAACACAAAGGTGGAAAAATTTCATTTACACGGAAAATCAGTTTTTATAAGTACCACTTAGTGGTTTCACTATTCATCAAAAATTGAAGTTTTTCAGAAGATTACCAAAATATCACCCTAAGCTATATTTGATATTCCGAATTCAAAAATGAAGTCTATTTTAAAAAATTCAAAAAATATAAGTGACATTAATTAATTTAATAATTAATTCCCACTGTCATGAAAAATAGCGTGTTTTTATGAAACAATAAGTATCAAAAGATTGACACTAGTTTAAGTCCGATTTCAAAGTGAAATTAATTCCAACGACAACTATTGGATTTAATGGTAAAAATATATTCTAATTTCACTTTAAAACCAATTAAAAATAAAACCTAATCATATAAATAAATTATATTAAAAAGAGGTTTTGAATTAAAATACAACATTTTACACTATTCATTAAAAAATGAACTTTATCGGAAAGATACCAATAATTTACACAAAGTAAATTTTGATGTCCAGATTCTAAAGAAGTGTTTTATTTGGTCCAATAGAATGTATAAGAGTGAAAAAAACTATATTTAATGACGGTTCTCCATCCAAAGGCGATAAGTGAACCTTCAATGAAAACTAGGGCATATACGCCTAAAATTGAATTCTTTCCATATTTTAAGCCTTTATCTATTATTGGATAAATGTAAAAACATTTAAAAACATATATAATCATATTTTAGTTATTTCTATCCATTCCCGCCAATACAACGGCTACATGTTAACTGCCATTTAAAATAATATTATTTTATTATTAGAGTGCAACGTAAGATTCCCAAGAAACTCGTTGTTGCGTGTTGGGTACGCCATCGAGCATAGTGTCCCCTTTAAAGTAATATTAATATTTTATTCACAAATATGGATAAATATGAAAATTTCATATTCTTTATTTACCTCGGGTGTTACATCCTTCCCCCCCTTTTGGGAACTGCGTCCTCGCAATTTTAAAATTGGGCTTGGAAACATCCTTGAAAGTCCCACATCAGAAGAAGAGTTGGTAAAACAATAACTTTAAAATAAAGAAAGATAAGTACAAAGGTCACCCGAGTTAACCCATACTAGGATTCCAAGTATGAAAACATGGACATGGAGGAGAAAACATAGGGTCATGTTCTGATGGAGAGTGATAGAAAACATGTTTAGGAGAAAGTTAACCACAAGAAAATCACAAACTTGTTATGGGTTAAATGGTATTCGATTCCCCAGTACGAAAAGTTAATAGAAAAAATTTTTGTTTTAAGTTACTTTTTATTGAGGAATTTATTCATAAGGAAACATAATCACTTATCATGTTGACTTTCAACTTTTATTAGATTCCTTACACAAACTCATATTTTCTCAAAAAGACGAGTATTTAGGAAGACTTGTTCACATTAAGAGTACTATAATCATCTTCTAGAGAATCACCTAACCCAAAAAAAAGAACTATATACTTCCCATGTCTTTAGACATTAACCAAAACCAAAACCCAAAAGGTTAGTTCAAGATTAGATAATCCATAGAAGTATAACACTTTATAAAAAGGAAATCTATTCTTAATCTCCAAAATTTGTCCAACAAAACCCCAATTTCAAAGAGGACCATTCGATAAACAATTTGTCCATAAAATTCTTCAATGTAAACCAAACTAAGATTGAAACCCAAATATTTTAAGGATTTAGTCACATAGTCTTCCAAGTTAAATCGTAACATTTATCTCCAAACAAAATCAGTTGCTCTTAATGACTCGTATTGAAAAGTATTTAACCTAATCACATATCCTCGATGATAGGTTAATCATTTCCATAGAAAACCCAAAATAAAATTACTCTTGATTCCTAAAATCATCCAACTAAAAGGAATTAGTCAAAATAACCAGGGACTTCACGTTTTCCAGTTGTAGGCGATAAATACCAGTTGCACTTTGGTTGTGGGTTCAATTCTCGCAGCTTTGTCCGACGCGACGGGTTGTCACACGGTCTGCGTGTTGTCCTTTTTCCAAAACTATATAATGCTTAAAACATTCCCCAAAATGAGATAAAATCTTCAAAAATAATCATAACATATTTTAACCTCATGTTTATCTCATGCCTTTCATTTTCCATCATATCATATAATAACCCATAATTACCTCAAAATTAAGGATCATATAAACTCTAATGGTTACCTTTATAATTATTACCTGAACTTCCACATCGATTGGTCATCTCATACATGATGCATTACAGAACATACCAAGGTTCAAGTGGTTGATCATGACTCTTTGATAGTTGGTTTAGAACAACCATGAGTTTCCCCATTGAATCCCCCATTTTATCTAGTATCTTACTCAGAGAACCACCAAAGTTTCCTTCAAACCTGTTGTCTCTTTGGTGCCTTCTAGATCCATCCATTCACTAAAAACAGAAATTTCAGTGTGAGTATATCAACAAAACCATCATGTACTAATGAGTAATGTAAACACTAAGATATAATTTCACATTCACTTTATATAAAACTAGGACTCTTTCTGAAATCCTAATCATTATGGTAATGTCACTTATTCTTAAAGAATACCCTAAACTCTAAAGTTATCTAATCCAACCTTTGATACCAACTATAAGGACCTAGCCATAAACCTTATTTAATATTGAATTAAATGAATAATTCACATTGAGGATCTTTTCAGGTTTAGAGTTTTAGATAATTAGGACATAACTATTACATCTCAAAAGATTACAAATTAGTCTCTTCTACTAAATTTCCATAAAATAAAAACTCTTAAAAAGAAACATGTATACTTCCATGTTTTAGGTAGCATGACTTTCCCTTGATCCCATCCTTGACCCTATTCCACGCTATGTCCTGTGAAAAACATTTCAAAAACATGGGATGAGCATAAAAAGCTCAGTAAGGGATACACAAAGAATGAAAACTGTTAGTTTTTCAAAACAACAAGTAAACCGTGTATACTTTATCAAAGTAATACTTTTCACCTCTTCGAAGTAGTAAAAACTCTTCGCTGAATAAAAGTTCATTACTTACCCTTTTGTAACCAAAAGATTACCATAAAACCCATATAAAGAACACATAACATATAAAGGTAACTTGGGACATAAACATACTTAAGTGGAATAACCATACGGTCGACTTCCACACATATCACTTAATGGAATAGCCATTCGGCCAACTTCCATACGTACTTAATGGAATAGCCATACAGCCGAATTCCATACCCAATTCATTGGCGGTTATAACGTAACCACCCATCCTGGTATTCACGGCACCACCCGTCATATGGTTTCTCACGTAACCACCCGTTAAATATCCATGTACCATAATAAAATCATAATACATAAAACAAATATAATGTAAAGAAAACATTTCCACACTTTGATCACAATATATCACTCAAATATATTTACATAACAAATCCATTACAAAAACCATTTTCAATACAAAAATACATAAAAGAGTATATGGTATTTATTTCATTTTAAAAACATCATGGCTTGTTGAGGAAGCCAAAGACTAAATAATACTCGCGGCGGCGGAAAAGGTCATTGTCACCGCGTATATTAAAAGAAACATTTCTTTTTTTTGTTTAGTAAAACGCTTCGTATAAAAAGATTCCTTTTGTATAAAAGTAAAAGTCAAAGGGGTTTATACACCGTATAAAAGAAAGTTGTGTATAAAACAAAATATTCCTCAATGAAAGGAGATTGAGACGTAGTCCCATACAAAGACGGTATCCTTGGTTTAAGGATAAATCAATTACATAATTATGTGTGACAAATGAATACACCAAATATAAGTGGATATTAAGTGTAAAATAATAAAAGGTCATTCACACATATTCAAAGGATGACATATTCAATAACTACAAGTTGAACCCAAAGAAATCGAAATTGGGTTAAGAAGTTCCCTTGACAGCCTAACGGCGTCACATAAAAATGAGTTGATGAGAGATAAAAAGTGTATCTCATCACTTGGACATAAACGTTACATCAATAAGGATATATGAGAACATATCCCAACATAACAATATGTAAATTAAAAGACCCAACAAAAGAAGTCTTTTAAAAAGAGGAGGGTGAAAGGTTCCCTTACCGACTTGGGTATCTTTCAAAACATACACCCCATGAAAGAAGGACAATACATCATTGATGTAAATACTCATAAAACGAAACTATATTACAAAAAGAGTAGAATAATGGGATGTACGTACACCACTCAAAGGAAATTGTGGCAAATGTAGCATAAATATCACAGGAATAAAAGTGAGATGAAAAATCCCTTACGAAAACTCGGCAGCCTAACAGCGCCACATAAAACTTACAAAAAATGGATTGATGAGATAAAATAAGGTATCTCATCATATTAACATAAAGTTTATAGAAAGAGGAATATAAAAGAACATACCCCAACATAAAAAAATGGAGCTTAAAAGAAGTGACATAAAGGATAGTACTTAATAAAAGAGAGAGGTTGGATCTCTTACGAAAAATTCGGCAGCCTAACGACACCACCCAAAACTTCCAAAATCGATTGATGAGAGAGAATAGGGTCTCTCATCATATGAACATAAAAATTAAAGTAAGAGTAATATAAAATCATATCCCAATAACAAGAAATATGATATTTTAAAGGAATGACATAAAAGAATGTACTTAAAAAGAAAGAGAGGTGTAGGATCCCTTACCTCGGGTCCGACTTGACTCGATCATTCTTTAACATCCTGAATAATAAACGTGAGTTAATTTCTATTTTCTTAAGAACATTTTTCAAGTTCATTATTCCTTCTATATCACTTATTTCCATGTTATAAACATTATGTAATCATTTAAGTTAATAATGTTTGTTTTGTCGATATTTGGTTCTTAAGTCGAAAGTGGACTTCTTATAATTACATGTTGTTTGTGTGGTCAAAGGTTCTTTATATACAGAATGAAATTCCTGATTTGGATATCATATATATCATATATATCTAGAATATAAATGTATTTATAATATCACATAATCATTTAGAGGTAAGAAATGAAATGCACCTTTCATGGAGACGGTAAGCCGTACGTACGCATGAACGCTACTTTCATTTCTTTGTCATATTAATGGAATTAAAACTAAATGAGAGTTATGTATATTTTAATTCCAGAATTATATTCATCATTTAGATGTATCATTAATCATATATATCCATTATATACATATAATTATAATAGTACATTACATTTGGGGATAAGAAATGAAATGCACTGTTCATGGAGATGGTAAGCCGTACGTACGCATGAACGCTACATTCATTTCTATCTCAAACTGTAATGGAAGGAAATAATAATTATATAGAGGTATATAATAATTACAGTATAAAATAATATATAATAACATTAAATCCATCCTTTATACGTCCCACATATGGCATTAACGAATCACATCACTTTGAGGGGGCGGTAGTCCGCACTTCCTAAAATGAAGATATCACGTATACCCATAATGGAAGCCATAAAGGTAAGCCACAAATGAAAAATACAGAAGCTTAATTAAAACATAAACATATTATATATCATATATAAATATAGTGACATATTAATGGCCACCTTTGAAGGTGTTATAAGAGTGTTGAACAATCATCGTTTCGTGAGGCAGAAATTCTCCATCCACGGAAACAGAATGTTTTTTGACCATTAGATGTAGGTGTGTGTAAGTGTAGCTCTAATACATATTATAAAAACATCCTAGTATATTGAGGATACTGTAGTTGTTACAAAAGAAATGAATAAAAAGTGTTTAGGGGGTTGGAAAAGCAAAATAAAACAAAAGGACTCAAAAGAAGACATTACCTTAAAATCAGGTAACTCCCCTTGGTTTGAGCTCAAAGGCTTCCTTGGAAAGACTTCTTCCCAAATTGAGGCTTCAAGGAGTAAGAGAGGGATTTGGAGAGCCAAAATGGGAAGGGGTTGGCTGAGACAAAGGCTTTGGGAGTGGGGGTAAGGAGGTAGAGGTGGGGGCCTTTTATAAGAGGAGAGGAGGGGCACTCTTGGAAAGTGAAGAAAAGTCACTTTATTTCAAAATGTTATTCGGATTTAAGAGGTCCCAAATTAATTTATTTCAGGAATAAGGTGATAAGGGTTCGAAATCCACTCATCCAATTGGTTTTGGACATGTGTAGGTCTTATATATTACATTATCTTTCCATTTTATTTAAATCGTTAAATAATGAGGTCATCGCTGTATCATCATGATGTCATAAATAATTTAATTTATTTAACGTCTAAAAATTATTAAAAAAATACAATGATTTATGAAATCTTCTTATATTTAAAATGAATATTTATAGTCAAAAATATGACTTGTATAACCCCATGTAAAAATTGTTTTAGTAAAACATCTCATGTGTGTGTCATTTTTACTTTAACATCAAATAAAAAGATATTTATGTCATTTTCCAACCAATGTGGCTCCATGGGGTCCCCAAGTTGACCCATGGCTTTTCTTGGTCGGACATGACACATAAAATGAGGTTAGGACATGTGTCAAGTTCATTTCATGTTATTAAAACATTATTTTTACCTTAAACTACACTAATTACCTCTAATTGCTATTAAAAACTTAATAAGTTACTATTCACCAAAAAATTAATTTAATCCCATTGAACCACATTTTACATCATAATGACAACCATGTATGTCGGATTTTTGGAATTAAAAACCCAAAGGTGGCAAAATTTCATTTAAACAGAAAATCAGTTTTTATAAGTACCACTTAGTGGTTTCACTATTCATCAAAAATTGAAGTTTTTCAGAAAATTACCAAAAAATCACCCTAAGATATATTTGATATTCCGAATTCAAAAATGAAGTCTATTTTACAAAATTCAAAACATATTAGTCACATTAATTAATTTAATAATTAATTCCCGCTGTCAGGACAAATATAGTGTTTTTATGAAACAATAATTATCAAAAGATTGACACTAGTTTAAGTCTGATTTCAAAGTGAAATTAATTCCAACGACCACTATTGGATTTAATGGTAAAAATATATTCTAATTTCAAATTAAAACCAATTAAAATTATAATCTAATCATATAAATAAATAAGATTAAAAAGAGTTTTTGAATTAAAATACAACATTTTACACAATTCATTAAAAAAATGAACTTTATCGGAAAGATACCAAAACTTTACACAAAGTAAATTTTGATGTCCCTATTCTAAAGAAGAGTTTTATTTGGTCCAATAGAATGTATAAGAGTGAACAAATCAATATTTAATGACGGTTCTCCATCCAAAGGCGATAAGTGAACCTTCAGTGAAAACTAGGGCATATACGCCTAAAATTGAATTCTTTCCGTATTTTAAGCCTTTGTCTTTTATTGGATAAATGTAAAAACATTTAAAAACATATATAATAATATTTTAGTAATTTCTATCTATTCCCTCCAATACAACGGCTACATGTTAACTGCCATTTAAAATAATATTATTTCATTATTAGAGTGCAACGTAAGATTCCCAAGAAACTCGTTGTTGCGTGTTGGGTACGCCATCGAGCATAGCGTCCCCTTTAAAGTCATATTAATATTTTATTCACAAATATGGATAAATATGAAAATGTCATATTCTTTATTTACCTGGGGTGTTACATCCTTCCCCCCTTTTGGGAATTGCGTCCTCACAATTTTAAAATTGGGATTGGAAAGATCCTTGAAAGTCCCATATCGGAAGAAGAGTTGGTAAAACAATCACTTTAAAATAAAGAAAGATAAGTACAAAGGTCACCCGAGTTAACCCACACTAGGATTCCAAGTATGAAAACATGGACATGGAGGAGAAAACATAGGGTCATGTTCTGATGGAGAGTGATAGAAAACATGTTTAGGAAAAAGTTAACCACAAGAAAATCACAAACTTGTGATGGGTTAAACGGTATTCGATTCCCCATTAGGAAAAGTTAATAGACAACATTTTTGTTTTAAGTTAATTTTTATTGAGTAATTTATTCATAAGGAAACATAATCACTTATCATGTTGACTTTCAACTTTTATTAGATTCCTTACACAAACTCATATTTTCTCCAAAAGACGAGTATTTAGGAAGACTTTTTCACATTAAGAGTACTATAATCAACTTATAGAGAATCACCTTACCCAAAAAAGAACTATATAATTCCCATGTATTTAGACATTAACCAAAACCAAAACCCAAAAGGTTAGTACAAGATTAGATAATCCAGAAAAGTATAACACTTTATAAAAAGAAAATCTATTCTTAATCTCCAAAATTTGTCCAACAAAACCCAAATTTCAAAGAGGACCATTCGATAAACAATTTGTCCATAAAATTATTCAAAGTAAACCAAACTAAGATTGAAACCCAAATATTTGAAGGATTTATTCACATAGTCTTCCATGTTAAATCGTAACATTTATCTCAAAACAAAATCAGTTTCTCTTAATGTCTCGTATTGAAAAGTAATTAACCTAATCACATATCCTCGATGATAGGTTAATCATTTCCATAGAAAACCCAAAATAAACTTACTCTTGATTCCTCAAATCATCCAACTAAAAGGAATCAGTCAAACTAACCAAGGACTTCACGTAGTCCAGTGGTAGGCGATAAATACCAGTTGCACTTTGGTTGTGGGTTCGATTCCCGCAGCTTTGTCTGACGCGACGGGTTGTCACACTGTATGCGTGTTTTTCTTTTTCCAAAACTATATAATTCATAAAACATTCCCCAAAATGAGATAAAATATTCAAAAATAATCATAACATATTTTAACCTCATGTTTATCTCTTGCCTTTCATTTTCCATTATATCATATAATAACCCATAATTACCTCAAAAGTAAGGATCATATAAACTCTAATGGTTACCTTTATAATTATTACCTGAACTTCCACATCGATTGGTCATCTCATACATGATTCATTATAGAACATACCAAGGTTCAAGTGGTTGATCATGACTCCTTGATAGTTGGTTTAGAACAACCATGAGTTTCCTCATTGAATCCCCCATTTTATCTAGTATCTTAATCAGAGAACAACCACAGTTTCCTTCAAACCTGTTGTCTCTTTGGTGCCTTCTAGATCCATCCATTCACTAACAACAGAAATGTCAGTGTGAGTATATCAACAAAACCATCATGTACTAATGAGTAAGGTAAACACTAATATATACTTACTCATTCACTTTATCTAATACTAGGACTCTTTCTGAAATCCTAACCATTATGGTAATGTCACTTATGCTTAGAAGAAACCCTAACCTCTAAAGTTATCTAAATAGACCTTTGATACCAACTATAAGGCCCTAGCCTTAAACCTTACTTAATATTAAATTAAATGAATAATTCAAATTGAGGATCTTTTCAGGTTTAAAGTTTTAGAGAATTAGGACATAACTATTACATCTCAAAAGATTACAAAGTAGTCGCTTCTACTAAATTTCCATAAAATAAAAACTCTTAAAAAGAAACATGTATAGTTCCATGTTTTAGGTAGCATGACTTTCCCTTGATCCCATCCTTGACCCTATTCCACGCTAAGTCCTGTGAAAAACATTTCAAAAACTTGGGATGAGCATAAAAAGCTAAGTAAGGGGTACACAAAGAATGAAAACTGTTAGTTTTTCAAAACAACAGGTAAACCATGTATACATTTTCAAAGTAATACTTTTCACCTCTTCGAAGTAGTAAAAACTCTTCGCTGAATAAAATTTCCTTACTTACCCTTTTGTAACCAAAAGATTTCCATAAAACCCATATAAAGAACACATAACATATAAAGGTAACTTGGGACATAAACATACTTAAGTGGAATAAACATATGGTCGACATCCACACATATCACTTAATGGAATATCCATTCGGCCAACTTCCATACATACTTAATGGAATATCCATACGGCCTAATTCCATACCCAATGCATTGGAGGTTATAACGTAACCACCCATCCTAGTATTCACGGCACCACCCGTCATATGGTTTGTCACGTAACCACCCGTTAAATGTCCAAGTACCATAATAAAATCATAAGACATAAAACAAATATAATGTAAAGAAAACATTTCCACACTTTGATCACAATATATCACTCAAATATATTGAAATAAAAAATCCATTACAAAAACCATTTTCAATACCAAAATACATAAAAGAGTATATGGTATTTATTTTATTTTAAAAACATCACGACTTGTTGAGGAAGCCAAAGACTAAATAATACTCGTGGCGGTGGAAAAGGTCGTTGTCACCACGTACGTTAAAAGAAACATTCCTTTTTGTCGTTTAGTAAAACTCTTCGTATATAAAGATTCCTTTTGTACAAAAGTAAAATTCAAAGGGGTTTATACACTATATAAAAGAAAGTTTTGTATAAAACAAAATATGCCTAAATGAAAGGAGATTGAGACGTAGTCCCATACAAAGACGGTATCCTTGGTTTACGGATAAATCAATTACATAATTATGTGTGACAAATGAATACACCAAATATAAGTGGATATTAAGTGTAAAATAATCAAAGGTAATTCAGAAATATTCAAATGATGACATATTCAATAACTACATGTTGAACCCAATGAAATCGAAATTGGGTTAAGAAGTTCCCTTGACAGCCTAACGACGTCACATCAAAATGAGTTGATGAGAGATAAAAAGTGTATCTCATCACTTGGACATTAAAGTTACATCAATAAGGATATATGAGAACATATCCCAACATAACAATATGTAAATTAAAAGACCCAACAAAATAATTCTTTTAAAAAGAAGAGGGTGAAAGGTTCCCCTACCGACTTGGGTATCTTTCAAAACATACACCCCATGAAAGAAGGACAATACATCATTGATGTAAATACTCATAAAACGAAATTATATTACCAAAAGAGTAGAATAATGGGCAGTACGTACACCAATCAAAGGAAATTGTGGCAAATGTAGCATAAATCTCACAGGAATAAAAGTGAGATGAAAAATCCCTTACGAAAACTCGGCAGCCAAACAGCGCCACATAAAACATATAAAAAATTGATTGATGAGATCAAATAGGGTATCTCATCATATTAACATAAAGTTTATAGAAAGAGGAATATAAAATAACATCCCCCAACATAACAAATTAGAGCTTAAAAGATGTGACATAAAGGAGGGTACTTAAAAAAAGAGAGAGGTTGGATCTCTTACGAAAAAATCGGCAGCCTAATGGCACCACCCAAAACTTACAAAATGGATTGATGAGAGAGAATAGGGTGTCTCATCATATGAAAACAAAAATTAAAGTAAGATTAATATAAAATAATATCCCATTAACAATAAATATGATCTTTTAAAGGAATGACATAAAAGAATGTACTTAAAAAGAAAGAGAGGTGTAGGATCCCTTACATCGGGTCTGACTTGACTCGATCATTCTTTAACGTCCTGAATAATAAACTTGAGTTAATTTATATTTTCTTAAGAACCCTTTTCTAGTTCATTATTCCTTTTATATCACTTATTTCCATGTTATAAACATTATGTAATCATTTAAGTTAATAATGTTTGTTTTGTCGATATTTGGTTCTTAAGTCGAAAGTGGACTTCTTACAATTACATGTTGTTCGTGTGGTCAAAGGATCTTTATATCCAGAATGAAATTCCTGATTTGGATATCATATATATCATATATATCTATAATATCCATTTATTTATAATATCACATAATCATTTAGAGGTAAGAAATGAAATGCGCCGTTCATGGAGACGGTAAGCCATACGTACGCATGAACGCTACTTTCATTTATTTGTCATATTAATGGAATTAAAACTAAATGAGAGGTATGTATATTTTAATTCCAGAATTATATTAATCATTTATATGTATAATTCATCTTATATATCCATTATATACATGTACTTATATTAGTACATTACATTTGGGGATAAGAAATGAAATGCACCGTTCATGGAGACGGTAAGCCGTACATATGCATTAACGCTACTGTCATTTCTATCTCATACTTTAATGGAAAGAAATAATAATGATATAGAGGTATATAATAATTCCAGTATAACATCATATATAATAAAATTAAATCCATCCTTTATACGTCCCACGTATGGAATTAACGAGTCACATCACTTTGAGGGGGCGGTAGTCCGCACTTCCTAAAATGAAGATATCGCGTATATCCATAATGGAAGCCATAAAGGTAAGACACAAATGAAAAATACAGAAGCTTAAGTAAAACATAAACATATTATATATCATATATAAATATAGTGACATCTTAATGGCCACATTTGAAGGTGTTATATGAGTGTTGAACAATCATCGTTTCGTGAGGCTGAAATTCGCCATCCACGGAAACAGTATGTTCTTTAACCATTAGATGTAGGTGTGTGTAAGTGTAGCTCTAATCCTTCTTATAACAACATCCTAGTATATTTATGATACTGGAGTTGTTACAAAAGAAAATAATAAAAAGAGTTTAGGGGGTTGGAGAAGCAAAATAAAACAAAAGGACTCAAAAGAAGACATTACCTTAAAATCGGGTAACTCCCCTTTGTTTGAGTCAAAGGCTTCCTTGGGAAGACTTCTGCCCAATTTGAGGCTTCAAGGAGTAAGAGATGTATGTGTAGAGCCAAAATGGTCGTGGGTTGGCCGAGCCAAAGGCTTTGGGAGTGGGGGTAAGGAGGTAGAGGTGGGGGCCTTTTATAAGAGGAGAGGATGGGCACTCTTGGAAAGTGAAGAAAAGTCACTTTATTTAAAAATGGTATTCGGATTTAAGAGGTCCCACATTGATGTATTTCAAGTATACTGTGATAAGGGTTCGAAATCCACTCATCCAATAGGTTTTGGACATGTTTAGGTCTTAGATATTACATTATCATTCCATTTTATTTAAATAGTTAAATAATGAGGTCATCGCTGCATCATCATGATGTCATAAATAATTTAATTTATTTAACGTCTATAAATTACAAAAAAAATACTATGATTTAGTAAATCTTCTTATAGTTCCAATAAATTTTTATAGTCAAAAATATGACTTGTATAACCCCATGTAAAAATTGTTTTAGTAAAACATTTAATGTGTGTGTCATTTTTACTTTAACATTAAATAAAAAGTTATTTATGTCATTTCCCAACCAAAGTGGCTCCATGGTGTCCCCAAGTTGATCCATGGATTGTCTTGGTCTGCCATGACACATACAATGAGGTTAGGACATGTGTCAAGTTCATTTCATATTATTAAAACATTATTTTATACATTAAACTACACTAATTACCTCTAATCGCAATTAAAAACATAATAAGTTACTATTCACCAAAAAATTATTTTAATCCCATTAAAACACATTTTACTTATTAATGACAAACATGTTGTCTGATTTTTGAAATTAAAAACACAAAGGTGGAAAATTTTCATTTAAACGGAAAATCAGTTTTTATAAGTACAACTTAGTGGTTTCACTATTCATCAAAAATTGAAGTTTTTCAGAAATTTACCAAAAAATAACCCTAAGCTATATTTGATATTCCGAATTCAAAAATGAAGTCTATTTTAAAAAATTCAAAACATATAAGTCACATTAATTAATTTAATAATTAATTCCCGATGTCATGAAATAGCGTGTTTTTATGAAACAATAAGTATCAAAAGATTGACAATAGTTGAAGTCCGATTTCAAAGTGAAATTAATTCCAACGACCACTATTGGATTTAATGGTAAAAATATATTCTAATTTCACTTTAAAACCAATTAAAAAGATAATCTAATCATATAAATAATTTAGATTAAAAAGAGGTTTTGAATTAAAATACTACATTTTACACTATTCATTAAAAAAATGAACTTTATCGGAAAGATAACAAAAATTTACACAAAGTAAATTTTGATGTCCCGATTCTAAAGAAGAGTTTTATTTGGTCCAATAGAATGTTTAAGAGTGAAAAAAACTATATTTAATGACGGTTCTCCATCAAAAGGCGATAAATGAACCTTTAGTGAAAACTAGGGAATATACGCCTAAAATTGAATTCTTTCCGTATTTTAAGCCTTTATCTTTTATTGGATAAATGTAAAAACATTTAAAAACATATATAATCATATTTTAGTTATTTATATCCATTCCCGCCAATACAATGGCTACATGTTAACTTCCATTTAAAATAATATTATTTTATTATTAGAGTGCAACGTAAGATTCCCAAGAAACTCGTTGTTGTGTGTTGGGTACACCATCGAGCATAGCGTCCCCTTTAAAGTCATATTAATATTTTATTCACAAATATGGATAAATATGAAAATGTCATATTCTTTATTTACCTGGGGTGTTACACAATTTTCTTTGAATCTCATCACTTGAATTAAATGGAATGATGTTCCTAAGTCACCCATGAATCTACCAAAATATTGACACTGAGTAATAATTTGTTTCTTCCTTCCATAGTAACAATGGAATTTGAGTTTCCATAATTTTATGGTCTTCCAAATATTTCACTTTGATACATATATTCATTCTTAATGTTTCCTTTGTTCACACACTTCTAGAAGGTTTGAATAAGACCAACTGGATTACATAAAATATTCTCCTATTGCATATTTTCAAAAGATTTATTCCAATATATCTATTTCTGTTGGGGTGACCTTCTGTAGAGATCATCATTAACTTAATTTTTGGATGGTTCTTGGACTTTTCGATATCATAGTTATTTATTAATAATTATATCATGAATATTATCAAAGGAAAAATCCATTTTCCACTAGATTTACTAACCATCGTAACCATTACATTTTATCTCTTTGCAATAGAACATAGTAGTAGGAGTGACCACATATCATCTATAAACATCACCCTCACTGAAATGAGTTTACCTAAGATCATATTTAATTCATTCATGTAATTTACCACTGGCATCTCTTCCTATTACTATAGGTTGATTATATTTTTTTTATAAACAATTTGTTCATCAATTTAGGTTTTTAATACAGATCTCTTAGTGCCTTTATCACTTATTCCATTTATTTTTTATATAATTATAAAATAAACATTCATTGATAATGAAATACATACCAATATTAATTATTTCCTTTTCATCCATTCCCATTTCTCCATTTTCATCTTCTATGTACAAACACTAGTAAGTGGGGTATCAAGGTACATCTGAATTGGATGATTATCCATCAATATCCTTAAGAATCAAAAATCTATTCTATCAAACCAGTAAACCTAGACTTTTCGATATTTTAACACCATATCCTCTAATGATAACTAACATAAACTAAAATAAAAATAATATTAATTTATGAAACAAGACCATATCTGGAGTTTTCATAATACCGAACAACATGATCATGAACTTAAAGTTCCCATATCTGCACCTAAAAGAAGTCTTTGGGATGTCAACCACCTTCAACCTCAACTAGTGATATTCATACCACATATCGATCTTAGAGAACCAAAATTCTCCCTTAAATAGTTCAAAGAGGTCTTCAATCCTCAGGAGGGGATAACAGTTCTTGAACGTCACCTGATTCAGACTTCGTTAGTCTATGCACAACCTAAGACCACTGTATTCCTTCTTTGCAAATTAGACAGGAGATCCCCATGGTGACACGCTTGGTCGGATAAAAAACATTTTCATCAATTCATCAACATGAATCTGCAACTCCTAAAACTAGAAGGTTCCATCCGATTGGGAGCCATCGAAATCGGACGAGCACCATGTTTTAGGTCTATCCCGAACTCAACATCACGTTGAGGGGGTAGTGTCACAACCTTCTTAGGGAAGATGTCAAGGATATCACTGACAATACACATAACTTCCACCATCTCGGAGTTTTCTGACTCCACTAATAGCTTGGATAATAAGGATGGAAGGGGATCCACTTGCTGGCATCCCTCATGAAAACCCCTCTTACCAACAAAAGCTACACATTGTCCACCGATATCTGAGAAGATAACCCTTCCCCAGAAGAAGTTGATGACAACATGCATGAAACAAAGATAGTATGCTCCCAGGATGAAATAATATGGCTGCATTTTTAGTAGAACGAGATTCCCACTAGACTGATGCAGCCCCAACATCAGTCTGTATCCTCAAAAAACATCAAACAGGCTAGTCTGAACTCTAATTGGAATGCTCAACAGCAGGGTATTGGAAAGTCTCTATACGTCTGGACCTAATGCATGGACTAGACTATGTGAAAAAAAGGAGTGCAAATCTCTGGAATCAAAGAAGGAACATGAAAGAGTACTAAACAATATTATCATACCTCGAACGACCTCTGGCCGAGCTAGAACCGCTGCCTCTTTGGTATGAAACAGCCCACTCCCAGATCCTTTACCCCTCATATTTTAGCTGCCTCCCTGAACACACCCTGGTTGAGGTCCCTGAAGAGAACCCTATGGTTGGCCTCCCCTAGCACCATCCACCCTTGGTGGATAGAGAGCTCGCTGCCCCAGATTCTAAAAAGGTATAGCTGAGAACTAGTGATGCTGAGGTGGGTTCTAGTACTTCCCACCGCCAATGTATTTCACTCATAATGGGCATTGATTCTGCAGGTTCTCACGGCTTCCTTTGGTAATTCACCATGGTCCTAGTTTTCTGGAAAAAGGGAGAGGTCTAGGAGATTGGAACTGGAATTGCTGAGTCCTTCTCCCCGTAGGCCGAAACCAGGAAGGCCCTGATGTTGGAGTCTTACTGCTGACAGCCTTCCCCTTCAGCGAAACTAAATGGATCCCCTATTTTGGAACACCTCTTAGTAAATTCATCCTCTCCACCACTTCATCCTTCTTATGAACCTCCAAGTATATCAGTAGAGTGAAGGAAGTGACGACATACTGAAGAAAAGGTCACAACACCTCCTCTAAGTGTCTTTCCTTTGACTCCTCATCTAGGAAGAGTTCTGTAGTGAAATAAAGGAGATCCGTGAACATGATCCCTAACTCCCTTACCGAAATAATCCCTTTCTGGAAGGAGATAAGCTTTTGCCTCTTCTTGGTCTTCATCTTGGAAGAAAGGAATCCCCCACCCCCGAAACTCCTTCTCAATGTCAGTCCACAAAGCCTTAGACTACATCCTCTCTCCAAGGTAGAGAATCCACCAACGACGTGATTCTCCCATTATATTTCCAACTGCCAATGGAACCTAGTAGTCCCTTGGAGAACGTAACAACGTAAAGGTGATCGCTACCTCCTCAAGCCAACCCTCTATTCTATATTGGAAACATTTCCCGTGTACTTCATGTGGGTCTTCTTCTAGAAAGAATGAAGAATATGTTTTCTATTGTTTGTCCTCCTCCTCTGGATCAGACCACCACTGATCAACCAGATCAAACTACTTGGCCTCGAATTCCTCCACTACTCATGTACGTCGTCCGACATCCATAGCTGAAAAAATAAACAAGAAACTCTTAATCATGAGTAGTGTTGAAAATCTATTTTAAATTATTATAATTTTTTATTTCTTTTAAATTACTAAAACACCCAAGAAACACAAGAAAAAAAGTCATTATGATGCATTTACCTTTCCCAGAGTCTCTACCCTAAAATTAGTGTAGCCTCACATGGTCGTTTGGTAGGTCTAGAGTCCTTGCATCAGATCAAAGGGAGCACTAAAATCCCATGTCTTAACCAGTCTTCCTTGGCCAATTTCAGTAACCAATATTGCCTTGCACTATTTCCCTACCATCCCATGAAATCCTCACTATTCCTAACCCCAAACTCCATCCTATCTCTCAAACATCACCTTTGATATCATTCTGTCATAACCCACCTTGTCCAACATAAGGGAAGGTCCATCAAACTTCCTGACCCTTCCTTCTTCAAGTTAAAGGAGAGATATTTACCCCCAGTTCCTACCTTCAATAGGACCTGGAGTGAGGACTAGCACCAAAAATAAAAAATCTCACATAATATGGAAGGCATTGACCTTTTTGTTTAATATGATTAGGAGATAAGGCGGTAAATCCTAAAAAACCTTAAATACTGAAACAAAAGTAAATCCTAAAATCCATTCCCATAAGCATGTCCAAAATAATGTGATAAAAAGTAAAAGAAACTCTAATGAAATGTACCAAAAAAAGGAAAAATGAAGAAATGGAAACTCCTGAAGCTCGAGCTAGTAAGGTCCTATATTGTCCATAAAGTCCTCTTGGAAACCTAAAAGTAGTATTATATACGTAGGGTGAGTATACATGTATACTCTATAAGGAAAAATAAAAATATCTCATGCATAAGTGGGGAAAATTCTAATGTCTCATGAGAAAAAAAAAGAGATAACCAAAACACCTAGTAAGGAAACTATCCACCCAGCCACATCAAGGAACACTCCCCAAATATTGCATGTCAGGTAAAGTAAATAGTAATAGTACATTGAATTTTTGGTACCCCACACTGATTTCCCACTAGTTATTTAGGAAATCTTATGCTTCAGAACTCCCCCATAGATCCCACTACAATCCCACTGCCACCAATCAATAACCCCATAGGCCATCCCAACCGCTTGTCTATCCCACCCGCAAACACCTTGGCCAACCCCAACACACATAACCACACTTGCATGCACCTAGTTCATAACAAACACTTCCACACATGAGGAAACCTGGTCCAAAACAACCAATACCACGCCCGAAGACATCTAGTCCAAAACAACCACTTCCACACCCGAAGTCACCTGGGCCTCATCCTGAAGACACTTGGGAAACAAACCTGCCCGCAAACACTGGGTCCAACCACCACAACACACCCTACCCAAATATTATTGGTCCATAATTAAACTTAGGCCATCACATCATGCCCAAAGAGTCTATAACAAAAAGGGAGAATAAAAGAGCTAATAACCAGCCACTCCTAGGAATTTTGGGGACCCCCCCATGAAATGGGGGTGTTCGGCATGAAGTATCAACATGGGTGGGGTGTGTATAAAAAATAAAAGAACTAAATTTTATACAGATAAGTAACCAATCACTCATCCCATCCAAAGGGTCCTAAAACCAACGACCACCATGTACACAACCACCCTTGCTGCTATCCCTATATGCACAAGTATACAACAACCATAACCAGAGAACAACCCATTTCTGGAAAAAACATCCCCATTGTACCAGTTCTAAATATCATGTTCAAATTTTTTCATTTAAATATCCCTTCACTACAGAGAAACTAAAGATCATAAATATAATCCATAAAAACAACTAAATAAATTCATACAGGAATGCATTTATGCATTCAATCCCAGTTCTCTTGAAAGTGGAAACATCAAAAGGGATATGTGAGATCCCTGGAAGTACTGGATGTAAACCAAGCCCCAACTTACCAGGTCAAGAACATTAACCACCATCTCTACACAACCTCATATTCACAAACCAACACCCCCACAACCAGTGATTCCACCCCCTCTACATCACCCCACAAACATTAAATAGAACTATCATTAACATCACTAGAACAGAGAAAGGGAGATTTTTAGATTTATGAAAAACCATTCATTAAGTTCCTTATTTCATTTTGTTTAACATGCGGTGATTGCACAAGGGTTATTATTCATCGAGCATCTACTTAATCAACCATGGTTACGTGATTAGTCAGTTTCCATGTAATAGTAATTCAATCATAATATTATCATGATAATAAAGCTCCATTAGTTCAAAATAATAGACCACCAACTACCACAATTTTCAATGGACATGAGAACATAAAATTCATGAAATAAAAATGAAGGTAAAAATAAAACAACATCATCATCATTCCCAACCCTTAATTCCTTAAAAGTCAGTTTATTATATTCATTAAATTCGGTTTCATATACGTCCTAAGGGAACATCATCATACCCACCCCGCATGATGCACAATAAAGAGATACGAAGGAAAATTACCTACTTAGATGATCAAGGATTGAATTTATCCCTTTGTGCCAAGAACTGGGGATGGCATGACTTACAAGAAAAGAAAACTCTAAGGCTGAGATAGAAGGGCTCCATCATGGGTGCACAAATCTTCTCTAGAGTAATTCTCAAGGTGTGCTACGAGAAATGAAAAGGAAGAATAAAGGGAAGAGCTTGGCATAAGAAGTGGCCAGATCCTAAAGTCCGGAATACTATTTAGAAGTATATAATAGTTGGATTATGGATTGACCATGTGGCGCAGTGGTTTCAGATGTTGTGATTTATTGAGATTTAATTATTCTCCTCAGAGATGGTGGATATAGACCAACAGAAAGTTGTGAGTTGATAGATTTCCTTTAATCAAAGAATAAAAAATAATAGGGGAGAAACTGGAAAACAGAGGAGGCTAGAAAATGAGGAAAAGGTTGTGACATGCCAAACGTTTTGGTAATCTAGGTTTTCCCCACTCCTAGGGGATTTAAAATATCACTTATGGGCTTTAAAATGGCCTTATATCACTTTAAAATGTGAAATTAAAACACTTTTACGTCATAAGATGTGTTAATGGGGAGAAATATGAGAAGTTCGTGAGAAGCTAAGAATGATTGACCAATGGGTGAGTCACCGAAACCCCAACACCATTGACATGACACTATCACCCTGGTACCAATGTCCATCATTTCCACCAATGGCCGATTGGTGCCACCGATTCCCATTGGTGCCACCATTTGTCTAACCTGAAATTTGGCCAACACTTTAATGAGTCAGTGATGGTCCCTAGGGTTCCTCAAATATCAGGATTTAGAAATTAAATGACTAGGAGGGTCTGGGCCATTATACCATCTTTATCTTAGTGCTCTTGTATGATAATAGGGGTTATCAAAGAGTTGTTATGAACAGAAAAATATAATTAATTGTATAAACTTGGTTTATGATTCATTGGATTCTATAACTTGTTTTTAGAAGATCATATGGATAGAATAATTTAACCAGAATAATGTGTTTATCCATCTATTTATTAAAATTTTATGGAATTTGATTCCCTCCCAATAATGGATCATTTTAATGAATAAAATAATCCTTTTCAAGAAAATACACTGAACACATGGAATACCATATGAGATATAGAACAATTATATTGTTTGTTAAATAATACCATTAAAAGGAAGTAAGTGTTATTTTCAAAAAATAAGAAGTTTTTATTGAATCATAGAATGATTTTTTTCGATGGATACAAATAATAGGATACCAGTGGGAGTATAGTTGGACATATATATGTTCAATTTTAAGAAATAAATATTAAGATATTTTTCATTTTATATTCTAAAAAGGATTAGGATATGTGGTGATAATACTATAAAAGGTTACACTATCTAACAACATGAAATTGAATATCACGATTTCATAAATTATTATACCAATCTAAGATTATATCGATTATTCACTTAATATCCTAATGAATATTAGGATATGTGATGGAAAAGAAAAATATATAGATCTACATTTAATTATCATAAAACGGGAAGATAACTATTCCCTAACAGTTTATAGAAATGTATCACTTAGTATGTAAAAATAATTTAGGGTATAGTGGTAAAGTGAAATGTAATGAGTCACATTAGATTCCATAACTAAGCAGATATCATATTATCATATAGGAGATTATGATTTTCAAGAAAAGTGATAATGTAAATAGTTACATTACTTATAAAATATTTGAAGAAATAATTTTTATGGAAAGGGTTCCAGAGGATAATGATGATGTACATATATTGATTTTTATGTATAATATAAAAGATAAAATTATAAAAATTTATTTTAATATGTTAAGGATCTTGAATAAAATTTCAAAAAGTTCAATATAAGGAATACGATTCCTAAGTCTCATAAATATTCAAACAAGATTACTTTATAAAGGTTAGTTGCTAAAATGATCGTGGGATTATTTTATCGGATGTTCACATATGGATGTGACAGTAATTACATATAGATGTTATTTCAAAAAACAATTTCTATAGAAACAACATGAAATTCATGTAGAATATCCTATGAGATTGATTGTAATGGTTGTAAACATACCACGTAATTACAATAAAAGAAATATATATTTATCATTAATTCATTTGTGATCCAAAACTTATTTACATTAATGGTTAAATGATAAATATACCCTAAAATCAATACATTGAGTTGTGTCTATCCAATGATCATCATAGAGTATACTTTGTTGTGATGATAGGTAAAGGTTGGGATGAAGATATTTTTTATCCATTAAAAAGGATTATATATGTGACAAAAATAATAGATTCATGATGTAATATGTATAGTCTTATAACTTGTATTGATCCATGAAGTTATATCTCATAGAATGTCATGTGGTCGTAGAAATACTTCGGGGTGTATGATTATTATGAATCATTATTAATGAAGGCTGGTGAGATACCAATAATGGGAACCTACATACATTGATACCCTACTTATACAAGAAAATATATGAACTTAACTAACATGGGGGTGGTTGGGTATGTTTTTGATCATGTCATCGGTTGGAGTGCAACCAAGATGATATTTTTTCACATGTATAACACTAAATGACATCGAGAACATGATTGAATTAGACTAAGTAAATTAAATTACATTATGTTTTGATATATAATGCCATAAACTACTTGGATAAGTGACATTTGACATACTAATCATAGAGATGAAGGGCACATTATATATTCAGCAACTTGGTCAATTTTTTTTGGAGAATCAAAAAATGATGAGTGGGTAATACAAGATTGATAGACTCCATGCCTAGTGGATAGTTGATATTATGGATTAAATGATTATATAGGTATACATATTATGTATATGATATATCTTATGGAGGAAACATTCCTATAGAGATA